>JAOUZG010019159.1:25587313-25676243 GCA_026289955.1 Argiope argentata | reverse complement strand
TATATATATATATATATATATATATATATATATATATATATATAATGAAGTAATAGAATCAATTATGTTTATGAACAGAAAGTGGGGAAATGAAAGCAATATTACAAATTTCTGTTTGGAAAAAGATCCCGTTTGAAAGTGTAAGATTCAAAGTGAAAAAAGTGTTCATATTCTCCCTCTATTATTTTATTCGGAAAGTATTTTCAATTACAGTTTAGGCGCTCTCATTCTTAGATACTGCTCTTATGCGAAGAGAAGATTCCAATTAAAAGTACATTTATGGAGAAGTTAAATGTACTTTTAATTGGAATGCATAAATTTGTTAAAACAAATCCTCGGTTTATCTATATTGATGTCAATAAATCGAACAGACAGCGTTTCATATTACTATAAAATGTATACAAATCTACTAAAATAAAGTAATCTACTTAATTTATCAAAAAATACCTTGTAAAGCTTTTAAAGTTTTAAAAGATAGAATTAATTATGTTCCAAATAATAGAAAAATGAAATGAAAGAAAAATTCAAACAAATTTTATTTATGGTCGGATCAAAATTTACTGCAAAGTATAAAATTCCGATTTTTAAAAGAAAAGAGAATGAATGACACTATTTTTTTACGCCAAGCAGTGCCATCTAGAATTAAATTAGTGCATTAGGATTAGATAGCGATAATGTAAATTTAATTCATTCACGCAATAATTGAAATAATAATAGAATCTTATATTTTTTACTAACTTCACCTTAAGAGTAAACTGTTATAGAAATGCCATTTGTTGAATCCTGAAGTCATAGATTAAGTTTACTTTTTCTCAAACTTTTTTATCTTCTCGTTTAATTTGTCAGATGAAGAGTAGTTGCCGTTTTATGTACCAGATGGCGCTCTTTCCTGGTCTTCCTACTGGGTGAAAGCGGAAAAATTCCAAATACTGACTGACAAGAGAGTCAAAATTCGGAAACGACCGGTGCAAAATGAAATTGCTTGCATGCGTTTTCATTATAATAATTATTCGTTAGAAACATATAATAATAATACATTCACTAAAAAGTGAACAATAACAGCATTCAGAAAATTGTTTAGAGAAATGTCTCTTTTTAAAATTAGAATTTCTTTTTTGGTCATATGAACAACGATTGGCAATAGTTTATTTCGCTTCATATATTAATAGATAAGAACTCTGCAAATAAATTTGCTTTAATTAGTAAAGTTGCTAAATATTATGACCTTTTCATTTGGAAACTACTTTTAAAAGGAGATTAAGACAAAGAGTTAAACAAATATTTGATATTAATATTCTTGATGGTTAACAGTTTTTAATCTGCAATCTTAGTAAAATGCGAAAACATTACAAAAAAAAAAAGTTATTCGCCCTTTTTTTTAATAAGTAAACACACACTAAACTTTGAATACTTAAAAACATTTTACTGGAATCTAAATTAATTAATGTATTTAAATTTCAGTTTGTTCGTTATTTCCCAATATGGCATTTATACATTCGCTTTCTTGGGGCTACGTATAAGCATACCACGTAAGTTAACTTCTCATTGTGTGCATTAGAATATATATTTTTTTAACCAGATACTTCTCTAATGACTTGGAGGAATGGCTATATTGACAATGGAGGCTTCCATTTTATATTGGATATTGAAATTATTTTTAGACAAATGAATAAAGACGAAGAACTATTTTTCAACAGGCGAAGATTATCAAAAAAAATATTTTTATAAACATCTTTTTCATTCAGCTTATTTTTATGATGATTATTTCATTTCATTATTTTTTTAAACTTCAAAATTGGCGACCAACTTAAAGCCTTATTGGAATTTTTCAGAACAGCACATGTTAAGTTTTCTAAAGTAAGCAACTAGACGTTTATGGTGATTGGCTGTTAGCCTAATTGATGTAGTTATATCAAAATACTCCAACGAATTACATCATATCCCAGTTAAATGACAGTCGCACTGTAAACACAAAACATTTCGAAAGGTTAGCTAACGTCGCAAAGGTTTATTTTTGTTGAGATTGCGACAAGGTTTTGTTATGGGATATCTGTCAAAAATAGACGACCATTGATGCTGTATATAGAAGCCAGAAACTTTCAAAAGAAATATATATAAAATATTAAAATGAAATTTGCTATGTATATTTCAATGTATCATGTCGGAATATCATTTCTTGAACGGCCAAGCACCACGTGCTCGTGCAAATAAAATTATATTTTTATTCATTTTAACTGTTTCCTTGAATTGCACTTAGGTATGGCAAACGATCATAAAAACTTTGTTCCGCATTGATCGTTTAAAAATATATCCCATTTTCATTTATTTCATGTCATATAATCATGTGCTCAAAATGACATTTTTCTCGGTTTTATTTGCTGTAGTCATTAACTTATTTTTTTTTAATCAGATCTTTTGTAAATACAATGGCAAAGCGTTATTATAAGCCGATTTCTTTGAGATGCTCGTGATGATAACATTTCAATTTTTCGCTACGGATTTTTGTTGACCCCAAAAACCTCATTCCCTAAACAATATCATGTTCTGACACGATAAGCAGGGGGGGGGGGGGAAATGGCGAAAGTACAATATTCGATTTTGGAAAGTCTGTTGAGTTTTCTTTAATACAGATTATAAAATCAAATAGTATTTTAGAGATTACACTTGAAATTAAAAGACGATGGAAAATAAAAGCCCACTCACAACCTATCTACGGTCATAAGCTCTTATTAAGAAATAAACTTTAGTGAAATCAGAGCCAGAGTTGGAGAGCTGTTTCTTTGGTTCTGCCAATTTAAATATAGATTAAATTTTAAGCCTCAGTGAAAAATGATTATGTATTTACGCAACTGAGTCAATGCGGCGGACAATATGAGATATTTAATTGTAGCTCTCTGCTTTGTAGCACTAATCGTTTTAAATTAATCTTAATCGGGAAAATAAAAACTAGGGAGTACAGACACTAAATTTGTTAGTGTTCTCTTATATATATAATCGAATGGTAGTAACCTTTCATTCAAAGCTAGTTCGACTTTGAGAGAAGAAGGTACGTTTAGCATGGAGCTAAAATCCTTTTCTAACAAAATGCATAAAATCTTTCTAATCAAATAAAACGACGCGTTCATATTAAGTTTCAGAATTTCTATCAAGATTCGATGTAATCATTGGTTGGCAAAATTCATTAAAATAAATTATTTTTTCCAAACTTAGCATGTGATACTAACATATTCTTTAACTAAATTAACTGTTGAAGGTTATTTATTATAAAAATACAATTGCATTTTTTTTTTCAATTCATCTAAAAGGAATGTTTCTTGGTATTTTTCCTTTAGCACGAAAATGCCAAAATACAGTGATAATGCCCGTTTCTGTGCATGCTTTTAGTCCTGAAATAGGACAAAAAGGCAAAAATTCAGTTTGATCTCAGTATTTAATTTTGGCGACTATTATTATTCTGCTATTTAAAAAAAAGTTTTGTTCTTTCTTAACACTCGTCACATGTGATAAAATTTTAAAAAGCAATTTTTTTAAAAAAATTTAATCTAAATCATATATGAACTGTATATTCTGAAAGAAATGAGACATACAAAGAAAAAAGCATGGAAGTGTTTATTACAAAATAGCACAACACACAGCTTGTATCGATCTGATGGACCCTTCCAGGTCCCTTGTACATGATTTGACCTACGTAGGAAAAGGTTTTCTTTTTCAATTGCATGACATGAAAATGATGCAAATCAATTGCCAACAAAATAAACTCTTAAAAATAGTGGAAAGTGAAAAAGCATCAATACTATACAATCAAATACATGCAGATTAGAAAGACTACACATTTTTATGTAGATGAGGCTCAGTTTTAGTAGAATAAGAATTTTCATAAATTAATTATAGAATTATTTTATACGTTTGAACAGTAGGAATTTATATTTAAATGATGCTTCTGTTTTCTTGCTATTTAATCAAGTAACAAAATATCCAAGAAATTTAAATAAATAAAAAAAGATAAAAATTCTTGGAAATATTAAGAGAATTTTAATTCAAAAAAATGTTTTTGAATCCAAAATATACACAATTTTTCCTGTTTTAAAATTCATTTTATACATAAAATGAAGCTAAAAAAATTTTAGTTCGTAATTCACATATAATTATTTTTAAAAATTTCCTTTAAATAATGCATTAAATTCCTACCCCTTCTTTTAGTTCAAATTAACCCTGAAATAACAAGAATCAGCTGCATCATTTCTTGAAAAATCAATTCTTCCATCTACTAAATCTCACTTTCCACTCATTTTCCAGCTTATAATATCTGCATAAAAATATAGAAAATATTGTCTAGAAACGATACATATTTTAAAAAAGACTTTGTAAAAATTTCAACTTATATCGCATACAGTCCTGTCCTAAAAAAAAAGGTTTAAATAAATATCGTAAAACTTTTTTCATTGTCTTATATGTTAAGTAACAAAAATATGAAAGAACCGCCATTCATTTTCATCACTGTCATTTAATCCTTAGTCTTTCCTACAAATACTCCTCCACTTCAAACATCTAAGCTTTACACCCAATTTCGAAAGTCTTAGTTTAATGTACATTAAATATTCCTTAAATAAAACCTCTAGATTAAATAATAAACTCTGACATCTGTTAAAAACATTGAATGAAAAAGAAATGTTTGTATTTAAATAAAAAAAAATAAGAAATAAATAAATTTAATATCCAATTTTTGTCTGGTTTTATGGTATAACAACAAGTTTAAACCTTATTTTTGTTGTGAACGCATTATTTTTACAGAAAAAAAATCGAGCTCTCTGTATAATTTCATAAATATTTTTATTTATCATATTGACTTATTTATGATAAACTCTACTATAACACCAGCTTAATAGTTTATTTAATAATTTATACTAATTTTTATGTGCAAACAAGTAAATAATTTAAAGAATCAAATGCATTTATTAATATTTTAATGCTTCAATTAATATAATAATATTTATCCAATCTATAATTTTGTTTTTTAAAATATATTCAACAAGAAATGTAGAAATATTGAGTAATGAAATACAATGTCTTATGGAATTTTACTAGGGAAAAATATCCATTTAAGTACTCACTGGAATGCCCTTTAAGTGGAGAAGGAACAAAAAAATAAAAGTAAAAAGTAACTCAAATTGAAAAATAACAGATTGTGATCAATAATACTTTTTTCCAAGGAAAACAAAACTTCTTATTTAACTAAGAAGTGAAATTTCCTCTTTTTTTATATATATATTCACTCAAAAAGGAAAGCAACTTATGGCAAGAAATACACAAATTAAGATTTCATAACTTTTTAAACCCTGAGTAGAACCCAAGAATTGGAGCTTATGATGTCATTTCACAGCTCTGATTAATAGGATAAAAAGTCCTTTAAAACAACAGATCTCGTCATTTAGTAATGATTATGGTTCTCGAATTCTAAGTGTTGAGTTGTTTCTTCTTAGATGAGCCTGTTAAAGTGTGCATGGAAAAATAAATCACTTAAGGAAAAAACTGGACCACTGTGATAAGCTAAAGAATGCAAAACTGTCTTTCCCTAAAAAAAGAAACAAGCAGACAGTTCTCTGTTAAAATTACTGTACAATATTATTTCACCAATTGTTATCAACAAGCTGCCAGCAAGACATTCAACACACTTATCGGAAATACTGGCAGTACTAGCATGTATTTGAAACGAACATTCTTGGGATGCTTTCACTTTATCTTCCACTCTGATTCAGACATTTAACAAGGCAGCAACTCCAAAGTCAATCAGAAAATGAAAAACTTTAAAGACACAACAGCACTCCAATCCGTTCAAGAGACTGTACATTTTACATGCTTAAAATTTCTTGGCTTATCACGCTCTGGTTTTAGCTCCAGTTCAAACCAGTGCATTGTAGGAATGTCTGTATGGGTTGAAGTACAAGATGAATGATATTTAATAGATTACTTCGTACACTGTAGCCTTCTTATCTCCCGACCCTGTGACAATGTATTTGTCATCAGATGAAATGTCGCAACTCAAAACAGAAGATGATTCTTTGGACTAAAAAATAAAAAGAATAAAGTGAGAAATGAAAATAGACTGTAATAATAATTATTTTAATAAAAAATTTTAATCAATAAAATTCATATAATATATGGTTTAAACTACTCTTTATAAATATATTATGCTTATAAAACAAATAATATTACTTAGTTCATTATTTTTTAATTAATTCCATTAAAAGTGCATTCTACAGTTAATATTGATATTAAATGCAATGATATTATTTTCGTTAAAAAACTTGCATAAACTTCATGTTAATATATATTTAATTTGTTTCTATAAATCAATTTTAAATTTTTACGACAGCTTAAATATATAATTAATAATAAAATTTGAAAATTTTATATTTCATTTTTGAATGTTAAGCATAATTTTTTTATATTTAAGAAAATCAGTTAAAAAAATATTAGATTTCAAATTCTATAAATACTAAAAATTATCCTCAAAATGCAAATTAAAAAAAAATATCTATATTTACCTGGAAAATACTGGCACCATAAGGCGTACGCCATGCGTTTAGGAGGTTATCTTTGCCAGTAGACACAAACCATTTACCACATGATGCAAATTTCAGAGAAAGTACACAGCTTTCATGTAAATGAAGTTGATACTTGTCAGGCTTGGTACAATGTAACACTTCAACATTACTACTTTCCATACTGAAAATATATATATATATTAATCACCATCAATCATTTTCCATTAGTTTATATAACCATCTGAGCATTAAATTTAACTAAATATATAAATTTAATCTCTTTACCAAATTTTATATTAAATTAGTTTTTATTGAAGGGACAAAAATTTAATTATATGAAATTATGTTTTTAAAGTAAGACTACATACTAATAATAGTTTATTAATTTTGTATTAAAATAACTGGCATCATTGGGTAAAGATTCACAACAGCAAGTGTTTGAAAAAAATTTATTATCACTTACCCAACAGCAAGCCACTCTCCAGTAGGACAGTATCCAAGAGAAAATATTTGGGAACTGAAGTCATGTTGATGAAGTTGTCGGCCCTAAATTATTAACAATCATAATTAATACAACACTATGCAAATATTTACAATAACTAATAACTATTTAATAATAATAGTAAGTATTAAAAAGCAATCATTAATGGTAGTTTTTCTATGTACTATAGATCACACCAAATTCCAACTTCGATCCAAGATAAGCAAGTTTAAAAGAATTTCTAAAATTAAATTATGGGTCAAATATAAATCAAATTTTCAAAATTTATACTATATAATATTGAAAAAAATGTAAGTATTTTGATTCATTAATGCAATTGCATTCATATGGTTTTACAACAAGTGCAACTGAATGAACAATGTACGCACCTCTCTTAAATCCCAAGAACGTACAGTATTGTCTAGGCCACCAGTCCATAACTTAGTACCATCATTAGAGATGTCAATACAGCTAGCACCATCAGTATGGCCTTGAAATTGCCTGGAAGATAAGAAATTAATATTAAGTTTTCTGGTCATTAACAAAATAAGCTTCTATTTTAATACCTAGGCCTGAATTAAAAGTTTTTATAACAAATGAATTGATGTTTAATATTAGTATATATTAAAATTAATAAAATAAATTAATATTAGTATATATTAAAGATATTAAAAATTCTACAATTTTAATGGAATAATAAATCTATTAACTAGTACTTAACTTCCCAAACTTTTACTCAAGAACAGTGTAGTAATAACACTTGATAAGGCAATTATCAATATCTAATATACATACTGCTTACAGCACAATAAATAAGGGCAAAACATGCATTTTGTATACATTTGCTCCTCCTTTGCACTTTCAGGCTTATAGACTGCTAACATGAACATTCCCCCTTTAAAAATTTTAAAATATAATATTTTTTTTCTCATATATCAACAATTAATTCAGTATATAATTTTTTTAAAATCATCATCTAATTATTAGCATCTCACAATTAAAATTACTTGACACGATTCATAACAATTTGAATTAAATATAAATTAAATTATCCTCTAATGCTGAATGCAAAATAATATTCTCTTTTACACCCCTTCCCCTGTAAAAAACTTGAATTTTTTTAGCAAGAATAAAGTTATTACCTGACTAGAGTTTGATTATGAAGATCCCAAACTGCAATGTTACCATCACTACAGCAGCTGAAACATACTTTTGAATCAGGGCTAATAGCCAAAGCATAACATGCTGGGGCACTTGAAGTCAGCTCAGCTTTGATTCGGGGTGTGGGCTGTAAATAAAAAAAAAAAAATTAAATAAACTTCAATCACAAATTTATTCCAGTCATAAATTTTTTTATCTGCCAATAAGTTTATCTTTAATAGAATAAATAAATAAAAAATAACTTACAGCAGCAAGATCCCAGATAGAGATAGTACTAGCTTCACCACCAACTATAAGCGTCCTTCCATCAGGTAATAATTTACAAGATCTGATATAATTATCCCTTTGCTGCAATAAAATATTTTTAAAACATCAGAATACATAGCATTTTTTTCATCAGAATATCGTAGTTAATTTTATATACAACCAATTAAACAATTATATATTTATATAGGTACGTAATTATTTCTTATATTCTAATCATATATATATATATATATATGATTAGAATATAAGAAATAATTACGTACCAAACAGTCTAACTGTGAAATTGGAGTTTTACTTGCTGGTTGGCTGATATCCCACACTTTAACACAGCCCTAATGAAGAAAAAAAAAAGTTTAATCACACATTTACTAATGGCAAAATAGTAGTTTACAAATATTTTAATTTTTTCATTTTAATTCAGAAGTTTATTAAATAACACCATTGTAGCTTAATTATTTAAAAATTACACTGAAGGACACATTTAAATAGAATAACTTGCCAAATTTTCATTAAACTATGTCATATGAAAAATATTATAGGAAGAAATTTTAAAACAATTCAGAAAAATAATAACTATAACAGAATAAACAAAAGGGAAAAAATAACACACCTTTCCACCAGTGTAGACATATTTGGTAGGATTTGAAATAGTTACTGCACAAACAACTTCACCATGACTAAGGGTATTTATTTGTCTAGCATGTCTTGGTATTCCTGAGCCTACTAGTGCATCAGGTGGAAATGGAACAGGCTGCATTTGGCCATCAGCACTTACATGGAAGGAATAAGCTCTAGAAAGAAGAAGAAATATCACAGCTAAGCTTCTGAAACAGGGAATAATACCAAAAGGAGATGTTTAAAAGACTAAATAAAAGTTGAAAACTTTCAAGCTTCAGTAAGGTTTTAGATTTTTTTTTTATAATTATTTGGAGAAGGGGGGATTAAGAATCTTAGTTTGAAGCACTTAATCAAATGTTGCTATATAAAAATATAATTTCTTTAATGCATTATTAATTTTTATTTTCTTATTAGTTTCTTAAATTTTGAGATCAAAATATTTTTCAAATTAATTAAAAAGGTTGTGAAATATTTCACTCCAAAGCAGCTTATGGAAAAAAACAAAATTCAAGAAACTTCCGAACATATTAAGTTGTAAATTAAAGCATTTAACTTTATAGCTAAAACCAAACTTACGGTTTTCCACCAGAAATAGCTCCAAATGCAGGTGCACGCATTGATGGATGAGGATCATAGCCAACCTGAAACAGAGAAACATAAACCTTAATGTAAAAAATAAAAAGTGAAAAATATTGCTAATATTTATTTATCAACTTTAAATAACATTGAAAATTTCTACCAAAAATATTAATTTAAAATGTGAATAACAATTAGCATCACTATTTAAAATTAGTCTCTTTCTTTTCCCAATAAAAATGACCAATTTAATTGAAGCAAATAAAAAAAAAGATATGCAATATTCTTGCATTTGTAATGCTATTCTAAAATCAGAAATATAATGAATTAATAACAGATTAAAACTATGCTTTTAATTCCCGAGTGATTCTTTAAGACTGCTCATATCTATTTAAATAAAAATTCTACCCTGGTTATTACTCTTCTAAATAGAAATCAAGTAAGCTGAAACAGGGGAATAATTAATGGATAATTCTGCTAAAAAAATCAAATTCTTAAAATAATATTACTATTACTACAACAACAACAAAAAAAATTATTATTCAGAATAAAATTAGAACTTTAATATATAACATAAATTCCTACGACACAATGACTAGTAAAGGCAAAGATGTAATGTTATCATAAATGGGGATTCAAAAACAGGAAATTGTTAATAAATAAACAAAAGAACTATTGAACAAAATATTATATGCTAATCAATATGTAACTAGTTACCAATAATTGTTCCCAGATTATTAGTTAATCATTAATAGCTCATAATAACTAATTTAGCAATAATCTTAAATTAAACTACTTTTAACATCCTTAATTTTTTTTAAAAAATTAAATTTTAAAATTAATTATTCTAACATAGTTTTGAAAAATAAAGACCAAATATTCTCATGAGAATTTTTTTTTAATTATATTTTCCTCCTTAGCATACAGTATCCAATTTTAAAAACAAAAAGCCCTCAAAACATGACAGAAACAAAATGATCTAATATAATTTGAAAATCCCACATCTTAGAATCCTATCTAAATCTAGTCCATTTTGAAGATCAGAAGTCAGGAGGGTAATACTGGGATGGAACATACAATTTTTGATTGAAGAAGAAAATGAAGACAGTGCTTGGAGCTTAAAACATCTATTTATAATATTTCCCTGTAACATCAGCAGAAGAAAGCTTCATTCTGAATAATTTTAATGTACAATATCTTAGAGTAATACAATCTAGTAGTGATAAGCCAATGATTTTTTCATTTTATTTAACAATTTCAAACGTAAAGTAAAAATTGCAACACTCACCAAAGTTCGAGAGTAGTTATTAAGAGCTGGAGACATATTGCTATGAAGAACTCCCTGAGAGAATGCGGCACTGGAACTAAGATCAGCTGGAAGACCAGGATGCCCCCCTGCAGGGCCATGTAAAGGGTAAGGGTAAGTAGGGCCTAAACAGAAAAAAAACCTTCATCAGGGGACATCTTAAATGGAAAGCGCTGATGGTGAACCAACCACACTTACAACAGCCTTAAAAATAATGCTAACCCAAAGGAGGAGCTTTAGGAAGAGATTTCATACCACTGGAGCCAGGAGTGCTGCCACCAGAACTAGTTGGGGTTACGGATTTCGGAACAGGAGTAGTAGACTTTTCATTCTAAAGAAAGAAAGAAAAATAACGTTTAACAGACAAGTCAAAAATATCATTCAAAATCATAAAAAGATTTTTTTATCAATTGTAAATAATACTCAAAATTATATGATAAAATAAAATATACTATTCTATTTTATTGCACAATAGAACAAAATATAAAAAAAAACTAAGACAAAAAAAGTTAAAAATTGATAAATTCTATGTCTTAGACTATGCAATTTTTATAAGCTTAGTTCCATAATTAATTGGTTGATTGAATAAATAAGCATTGAAAATATTTAAGGAGATAGCAATTTAAAAATCTTATTTTTATATAAACTTTACTTTTTGAAAATAAAACTTAATAAACTAAAATAAATAAACTTTATAAAAATTATACTAACAATAACAGAAAACTATTTAAGTCACAAATGTTTTTTTAATGGAACTGTATAGTTTAAAATACTTACATCTTTATGCTTGGATGAAGGAGTACTGGCATTGGATGATATACTACTATGAGGACTGTGTGAACCATGTTCCTTTTTTACTACTTTGTCAGTTCCATTTTCACGAGGGCTTGGCGCACCATTTGGAGGACCCACAGAATCCTGAAAATTTAAAATCAAATGCAATCAATAACAATCATTTAAAAATTGATTAATTTTTTATTAAATCAAAAGTTGGCAATTCTACAAAGAGAATTTAAAATTTAATGACTTGGTGCAATTAGCAACGTAAGTAGCTTAATTCAATACAGTAAATTCTTATAATACAGCCACGGCAAAAAAGATTCATGCAACTCATAACAAACTGCCCTTATGACAAATAAGTAACTAAATTTTTTTAAAATCATGTTTCCAAAAAATAACTAAGTGAGCAGCAAAACTATGAGCTAAAAAATGGGCAATAGCAAAAGCAACAATGAGCTAAATAATGTTTTGATGGAGATTGTAAAAAATCGACTCTAATAAAGAATATTTAAGTTCCATAAAAACAAAGCAAAATAAATTATGATGACTATAAGAGAAACAAAAACATCTTTCTTTAATTCCAAATCATGTTTATTTAAAAGAATTTAATATATTTAAAAAAAACTGACATTCTTTAACAGAAACAGATTTAACACTTAAATAAAATAAACCATAACAGTAATAAAGCCCAAATACAATGAAAAAACAAATAAACAACACTAAAATTAGTACTTAAAAGAAATAACTTACCTCATTTGCAACATCTACAACCAGCTCTTGGTCACTTTTTTCACCATCACTATCCTAAATAACAAGAGGAAAAAATTATATTTCCACTCAATAAATTTCTACTGATTTAATAATAATAATAAAAAAAATTCTAATAATGAAATCCTAGACAACAGGAAAAGCTAATTAATTAAAATATTCCTTATTAATTTTTATAAACACAAATACTATTAAAACAAACTTCTCCTAATGGTAAATTTAACAAAGTGGTGTTAAAAGAATAATAGAAAGAAGATGTGACAAAACAAAACATTTACGATATGCCTATTTGATAAAAGAATGTTTGAAGAGAACCAGAATGTTAGCAAAAACATTTTCTACTAATTGGCAGTTTTTTAATTACCTAAAAAAAACTTTAAAATCTCTCCAAATTTATCACAAAGATACTTTGCAACTCTAATTGCTTTAAGGGAACATTTAAGGAGGTGGATAAACAATGGGAACATCTGGTTGAAGCTAATCAAACAACTATAGACAATGCTGCAATTAGACTATTTCTTTAAAACACTGCGATATGGACGATAATTAAATTATCAAATAAAATGTTTTATAGAACGTTTTTTTTCTTTGTTTGCAATTAAGTTCCTTAATAAAGATCTTAATTAGAAACCTTTTTTTTTGTATTTATAATGCCAGAAAAAAGTTAAGTCCAAAAAATGTAATGAAGAATACAAATAAAGTTCCTCACCTCTTTTAGGAATATAATTAAAACGCTGAAAAAAAAAACTATGCAAGTTAAGACTTTGCCAGAAGTTCTTTACACATGGAATTATAAACGAAAAATACAAAGAGAAAGCTTTGAACTGATTAAAAAATTATAATTACTTTTTCAAATTAATCAATTAAGACAATGCACTTATTTCCTTGTTGAATTTGTTATACAGTGCAATTTTTTTTTAAAACAAACGCTTTTCAGCATTTCTTGAAATGACTGAAGTAACTCAATAAAAGAAAAGAAAGGAGGGGAAAAAACAATATTAAATGGAGAAATTGGTGATAAAATAAAAATAAAAAAAATTACAAAATGTATTTAAAACTCATTTTTTTTAAAAAAAATATTTTACCATTTTGAGAACAGAAAAAGGACTCAAAACAATATTTGTTACTAGATCACAAAACTATTTTATCTCAGATTTAGTAAATCAAATTACCTAATAGCTTTTAAAAGTATTAACTTAAGCAGTTGCATTTTTTAAAAAATGCCATTTAATCATGTCATTTTAAAGCAGGATTTGGAAGAAGAAAAAATTAATTTAAATGCATAAGACTGTAAATTTACTTCCGTAAATCAAACATGTATACAGCTCCATTTAATTTTTATCGCATTTGCTTGTGGGGTGTAAAAAAAATCGTTTTCTTTTATTTTGCATAAGAGCTTCTTCATTACTTTTCTTAGATTCGTGAAAAATCGAAATTAGAGAAAAGAATTAAACGCAACCAATATCATATGCCCCCATAAAAAATATTTTATCGATTTCCTAAATCAAATAATTTTAGTCCTTTAATATAAATTAATAAATATTTAGAAATTGGGGATACGATTGATTTTCAGCTATTTTAAAACTATCCAATCAACCAGTAGTTTTAGAATCGAAATTGGAGGTTGAAGTACATCATTTTTTTTTGTTGTAAATGTTTATTACAATAATTAAGCCGAGTTCCCATGGAGTCCAACCCTCACAGCATAATAGAAAACCACGCCTACTCTAAGAAATTCACATACACACCGATCGGACAATGGCGATTGGTCAACCCGTTGAGACAGTTATTTATCATTGTCGGGACATTTTGCCAACTGTCCGCTTTCGAACAACAGCAAAAGGACAATAATTGCGCGCAATAGCATATTTCGTTAATGCATTTTATATTTTATTTCTTCAAATTTTGCTGGAAATATACCTTTTTTCAAAAATATTTAAAGCATTTTATTTTAAGTTCTTGTTGATTATCTGCCGTTAGTTAAATCTTAAACGTGATATGTACTTTAACATACCAAATAAAAATTTCTAAAGTGTTAATCGCTTTGACAACGATCAAGGAAAAAGTAAGTAGAAAAACGACAAAGTTCTTTATGTAAATAAACCTTTAAATGAAGAGAGTAGCTAAATTCGAGATGAACTTCACAAAGGGACAGTTAAAATAATTCCATTTAGGATTAACATACCAAAAATTTGATTATACCTAGAGGAAAATCCGTTAAAGACAATAAGTATAACTGCCACAGAAACAAAATTAAACGATAATTTTTTTTTAATTTAGACCCAAAATTTAATGTAAATGCTATAAAATTCAGCAGGGACAACCAAACTAAGCGTTCAGATTCTAAGATTTAAATTTTAACGCTTAAAATTTGTTTAAGGACAGCGAAAATACAAGAATTCAATGGTAATTATAGAAGCTGAATTGGAACATTTGAAATCCAGTTATTAGTCATAAAAATTAAAATATATAGGTGCTTCAAATGTTTCTGAAAATTATTAAATTCTACGGCTTGGAATAACAATTGTAATAATCAGTTGAAAAAAGATATTAATTTAACAATAATAACTGATAAAAATAGTGAGTGTAATCCCCTAACCTAAAACCGAAATTTACCACAATTCTTTTAATGAATTATTGGATAGATTTTTTTTAAAAAAATGAACAGTAAATTACAATATGTGTGTTCATACTAGCCAAGATAGTGGAACACCTATTCGTTTCGTCAGATTCTAAGATTTAAATTTAAATCTTAAATTTATTTAAGATTTAAAGCTATAGAAGTTCGAACATTAGCAACCCAGTTATTAGTCATAAATATTAAAGTATATAGCTGCTTCAAATATTTCTGAAAACCTGGTTAAATTCTATGGCTTGGAATAATAATTTTAATAGTCAGATGGAAAAAGGTATTATTAATTTAACAATTATAACTGATAAAAATAGCTCATATATATAATTCCCCAACCTAAAATTGAAATTTACCATGTAAATAAAGTGTAAAATCTTTTAATAAATTGGTGGATAGAATTTTAAAAAAATAATTGAACAGTGAATTACAATACGTGTGTTCATACCAGCGGAACACCTATTTGTTTCATAATCGTTCTCGAAGTCATCGGCATTAGATTTTTCATCCGAAAAGAAAACTGTGCTGTATTCATTTAAGATTTCGCGCTAAATGCTTTCAACAGAAAGATCAGTCTGCTTGCAGCTGGATTCAAGACAATCAGAGAAATTCCAATTTGCAGTGGATTTAGCGACAAACACCTTTGCAGAAAATGTAGAAGATTGTCATAAAATTCCGTTTATTCATATAAGATCAAAGATCAAATTTGCACTTCCTTGTAGACAGTGGGGATGATAGCGGCATAATTCCAGATATGTCTCCGAATAAAACGAAAACAGAATTTAAGCTGCATGCAGATAATGTCACAGAAATCTCACCTTATGGTAACAAATGGCAAACTCGCGATTTGCGACTGCGCCGTGACTTTCAGTTTAGGTTCAAAGTTGCAACAGTAACATAAGATGTTTCAGAAACTGTGTTTCTTTAAAAGTATCATCGATTTATTGATTTAAATAAAAATAAATTAACTGATGAAGCATATTTCCGTGTACAAGATGAGAAAAAAGTTGTTTTTCAAATGATAACGGTGTCAGAAAATTGAATAAAGCCATTAAAAATCCAATTTATTCTAAATATAACACAGATTTCTAAAACTATAAAAAGTATTTTATATCTACGCAAATAAAGAATATTTTTATTACAATAAATAACCGATTGATTCTTTCCAAAAAAAAGTCTAGTATTATACGAAAATAGAACTTGCTAACCAATTGTATTTTATTTTTAAGAGTTAAACGAATTTCAGCAAAAATTTAGCATTTATGTTAAAGTTTTTAAGCATAGATCTTTCAATTAAACATTTCAAACAATAAGGGAGAATATTTATAATTTATATAGACCATAAGCCCACGATAGATCTTTCAAAAACTTAGTAAAAATAGCATTGTTGTCGCTATGCTAATCAGGATTTATCAATTTTCAACAAAATAGTACTTCCTATTTTTGTTAAAATATTTATAGTGCGATACGTCAATTAGAAAGAAATTGGTCATAAATATCAACAAGTTCCCGAAAAAATATCTTTCCTAGTCTGAACACTCAAGAATTAAGTCAACTGTAAAATTAATGACTTTATAATTCTTTTGGCCTAGCATTAAAAACTATATACAACACTGAACTCGAACAGTGAAATATTAAAAATATCATATATTTAAAAAAAAATAATATTTTAAAGACGTTCCAAATTTACAGCAAATCCTTAAAGGAAAATAAAATGTTTTAAATCGAATAAACTCTAGATTAATCATTGTTTTTAATCTCAAAATATTGTCAGAAAATTCAATATCTATATATAAAAAAGCATTTCAACACACAAAAAAAAAAGATCCATTATTTTGTAAAAAAATTAATTATCAAATTTATTCAAGATAATTTAATGTTTATGACTCTTACATTCAATAAAAATTGCACTGCAATATTTTATTGTGCATTAGAATCTTTTTCAGTAAATATTACGAATTATCTGCAGTGTTTACGCTTCATAAATCGGCGAGTCATCCGAGTTTACTTTATTGTTTAATATAAACATCCCCCTTCTTTCCTCTTACATTTACTTTGACGAATTAAACCAATACTAACGCATGCGCAAAAGTGCGGAGGGTATTAGAACTCATCGTCAAACAGTAGTATCTATATTTATTTATTTTTTTTCGCTTTTTGCAAATACTTATAATGTTTAATTCCTTTTCGTGTTAATTCTATTTGTAACAATTCTTCCTATAAAATAATAATTTATTTTTATGCCGATATCCCAATGCGCAGTAAATTTGACCTGTGAACTTTATTTATTTATTTTTTTTATTTTGATATGTTTAACTTGCAATAATCTCTACGTTAGCACGTAGAAGTAATCAGAAACTGTAATAAAAGGAAAAAATAAATAACAAATGCATTCTCTTATTTTGCTTACCATGCATTTTTCTTCTTTTTTCCGTTTCTTTAAATCATGATCAACGTCTGGAGACCGAGATCTAAACTTTTCCCTGTCATTAGGTGATATGGAATTTCGCTATAAATACACAGATAAAACAAAATAAGTACATTTTTCTTTCTATACTAAATAAAATAAAACAGCATAAATAAAACATTTCACACATTCGTCTGATTTTTCAATGAACTTTTAAGAAATATAAAGCATAAAATTCAGTTACATGAAAAATGTGAAAGGCATGATAACATCACTTTTGTAAACCGCTGGTTAGATAACAATATATATCATCAAAATAATTACAAAGATTTTATATTATTAGGATAGATATGAGAATCGCAACAAAATTAAGGCAAAATATTTTTAAACTAATTCGGAAGTAGAATAATTGCTTGTTTTATAAATAATTTTAACATAGCCCGGAACCGTTTCATTAAAAGTCAAACTAAATAAAATTATCCGTTCAACTCAATTTAAAAATCATGAACAAATTACAAGTTTAAAGAAGGAACACTCTATAGGCAAATAAAAAAAGGATATATCATGTTGTTTGGTGCTATAAATAGTACTAATATTGTATAACATTTTGAACTCAATATCAATAAGGATTTAAAACACGTAAAAAAATAATAACAATTAATAAAAATATAATTAACACAGAAATCTTGGAGATAAAGAATGGTCGGTTCAAATTCAACTCATAACAGATTATATACTATATATAACTACAAAAAATTAAATAACATAGTGTACAATTGTAAATAATACAGTTTTTTAGCTATAAATGATATGCGTTTGGTTCCATGTCCAAGAGTGATTGGCTTTCCCACTATTGTAATCTGCATATAAAAGCCAATTCCTTCTGTAAATATGTGAACTTATTTGTAAATATTGCATTTCAACAGCGATTCTCAAAGTTCTGTTGAATTTAATAAAATAGAATGTATTTGATTACAACTTATAATGTATTTGATTACAACTTTTCTTGTAATGTATTTAATTGCAATCTACAACTTATACTAGTAATGCATTTGATTTGCAATTTACAACTTTTTCATGTAATGTATTTGATTGCAACTTACAACTTATACTAGTAATGTATATGATTGCAACTTACAACTTATACTGGTAATGTATATGATTGCAACTTATACTTGTATTTGATTATAATTACAACAAGTTTTACACATTAATCTCATAACAGATGCAACATGGAATACAGCATCCCATTTAAAATAAAAGAAGTTAAAATCACAGAATTTCCCCTATAAACTTGTAGACAGATGTTGATAAAAAAAAACGAGCATTATATCATCCACAGATGATACAGTAGCTCCAACCATAAACACGAACTTTCAACTTCACCTGTCACTGGTTAGAGTAAACTACGTTAATTAACGACTCATCCCCTAACATGCAAAAATCCAGGCAATAAAACAGAAACATGAAATTAGCCGTTTCCCAGGCGAAGAGTAATTTTTGCGTGGCCCCCCTTTCCCCAACTTGCCAAGGCAGTACAGAAGAAGGGAGTATGATGAAAGACTTCATTTTTCTTCCTCTTTTCCTCATTAATCTCCAGGGATGCCCCTCCGAGGACCTCATTAATGCTTAAGCATCTACAGATTCCAATATTCTAACTTCAGAGCAGGGAATGGGGGTATACTTCCATTTCGGATGCTTCAATCGCTCGAGCAAGTTGCCTTGCTTCTTTCTTTATTTTTTTTAAACCCCATGTTCTTTTAAAGAAATCAATTAGTACACAAAGTTTCAAAAAAAAAAAAACTTTAGGCCCTTACCAATCAACTTCGCTGGGTTAATTAATTAAGCGGAATTTTGTAATGTAATACTATTATGTATGTAGCTCATTACCAAATTATAGAATTTTTGGTATATAAATATGTAATAAAGCCAAAGTATGCATGAATTAATTTCTGGAAAAAAAATCACTTTGTTATGCTTAAAATGTAATTGAAGACATGTATTTCCTCAAGAAAATAGACACATGTAATCAAAATGACTCCACTGTTATTGTGTGTGTGTGTGTGTTGTAAACATCACAAAAATTTCTTTTCGAAACACATATTGTGGAAAGCACGCAGTTATCAAAAAACATTCAATATATTAATATTAACCATTTTATACTATTAACTTTTTGAAAGATGTTATAAGAAACATCTAAATAATTTTTAATGAGCACTTATTTTATTTAGATATTACAAAATTACACTAATATTAATAACTGTAAGAATTAAACAACAAAAATTAAGAATACAATATTTTAAAATATTATTTTAAGAATATATCTTTATTCTTTTTGCATTACTTAAATTAAAAGCAATTTCAGAGACATGGAGTCTATAAATTACAACAAAAACTTTGAGGGGGAATAACTTCAATATATGCACATGTTCATATTTGGACTTCTGTCAATATACTGCTGAAAGAACAACCATAAGGTATTGAAGAAATTATTGTATTTAAGGACAAAATACCACGTGAAAATCAGTACCAATGAACAACGCGGAGTCATTTTGACTCTCGTCTCCAGTTACGAGTTAAATATCACAAATAGCCTTTACATTCTTATACGGATTGATATAAAATAAATATTAACTAATTAACTCCTCAAAAAGCCCCGTTTATTATTAATAATAAAAAATTATTTTAAAGACGTTGGATCTTTTACTATATGCATTTTTAAAGGAGACACGAATATAAACTAACTAATGGCGGTTGCATGAAAACTTCAACAGATAGGCTTCCAACATCCTCAAACAAGGGGCAGATTTTAAATAAAAATAAACCAAACAAGAAGCCACCATAAAATCGGGAAATGTTTATCTTGTAACAGTAGCAAAATGCAGCATTTTTAATCTCTAGCTTTCAGACTAAATCTCATCATTCACATCAATATCTCATCAATGCTAAATTTTTAAATGTTTTTTGCTTAACTATTCCATATTCTCACCTTAAATAAAGCATACATTTTCATTCCCTTGCTTAAAAATTTGCAAAACGCAACCCCTAACGAATTTATTTAGAAAAGGTACCATAAATCTTCAAGAACTCAAAGAACAACGTTAAGTCCCATTCAACTTTTCTTCAACTCTACATCGCCTTACAAACCATTCTAATTTGCATAAAGGAAAACCTTTGTAGCCGCAGGGGAAATGATAGCTAACTGATGTACAGCATGGAAGCCTTTGGCAAAAGTGAAAGAAAATAGGTGGGGTAACAGCACAGAAGGGTGCATCGGGGCATGCCTAAAGCGATTAGGCGGTTTGGAAGGTTAGCGATACAACAGCTGCTTTGCCATTGTTCAGAATACCCCCTTTACACCAGAATGCAGAAAAGGTGATAATGGCAGCAAGTAAAGAAGGCTGCTTGGGATGGAACAAGGTTTCTAGACTATCACAAAATTTTACTCACAGAATTGACTTCGTATTTCGAAACAATTAGTGGAGTGAAGGAAGCATTTTATCTAGCTCCTCACGAAATTGGTGCAAAATATTAAAAATAAACAGTAATTATGGATGAATCTGCAGTAAAATAACAGTAATGATGAATGAGTCTACAGTAAAATTATAGTAACGATGAATGAGTCTACAGAAAAAAAACAGTAACGATGAATGAGATTACAGTAAAAAATAGCAATGATAAATGAGTCTACATTAAAACAGTAATGATGAATGAGTCTACAATAAAAAAAGTAATGATGAATGTCTACAATAAAACAGTAATGATGAATGAATCTCAGTAAAATAACAGTAATAATGAATGAGTTTACAGAAAAAAATATAATTATGAATGTGTCTACAGTAAAAAAATTCACTACTGTTTTAACTTTATAACACCTAAGAATTTTTCAAAACAAACTATTTTTAACCCAACATAATCGGAAAAAAGGGAAATTATGTGCTTGAATTTTATTGAAATTCGGAGACGATATAATTTTTAGAAAATTATACTGTAGTCCAATTAATTTTAATATATTAATTATCTTACGGTAAATTTTTATTTTTATTTATTGATAATGAAATTAATAAAGGAAAGGATATTATGTAATGGGAACAGATACCTGATCTGTAACATTTTATTAGTTAAAAGTTTATCAGTTTGCGATATGAAATCAACTTACTGAAGCTGGCAGAGGAATAACATCATGACAACGATTAGGGAAATAAAAATCGTGAACTGTAATACTTAATTCATTAAAAGTTTATAATTTGCGATCCAAAACCAGCCTTTAACATACATATATTTCTTGGTTTCTTAAATAGTTGCGAAATTTGGTTTAACTTCCCTAGGTACATATCATATTGAGTCGTTATTAGTTTACTTCGCCAGCTAAAACAATATTTTTAAAAAAAGATAGTGAGTGTGAAAAAGCAACAGAACTGAAATACATAAAATCGGAGCATTAGAAATCCCCACTTTTGACCGCATCTATTTAATAAAGAATAGAAAAACAATATGAAAGAATTTTACAATGAAGAAATTAAGAAGAAAAAATAGACATTTAACACAAAATTACAGAAAGCTTGTCAGTGAAATGATATCTGCGTATTGTAAGAGTTCGTTTTACCCACTTGCATTTTCGAATATAATGAAAGAGGTTATTTATAAAGCTCAGTGCGATACCGACAGTGGCGCTTTCCCGACACCCAAAGCAAAACCAACATTCATGCCCGAGTACTTCCTCCGCCAGAAGCTATAAACATTCATCCTCCGCTCAGAAATAGGATCCTGTCTTGCTAAAACCAACACAGATGTTCTCCAGCAAACCGCAAGGAAACTTGACAGCGACTATCCCTTTCGGTTAAAAACGACTTCCAAGTATACGCCCGCCCTCCCCAAAAGCAACAATTTCTCACGCCCTATATCGCCCCTCAATAAACGAAAGGTTATTTCTCTTTGGGTGGCAGAAGCACCCCTCTGCTCACAAAGAGGGGGTTGATAAAATAAAACACTAAGTATAAAAAAAACAAAAAAACGTTTCCGGGCGTGTGCCCTCAGGGAGGGTAGGAGCTAGATCGAGTGACGCGGCTATCT
The DNA here is from genome assembly GCA_026289955.1 of Argiope argentata. NCBI lineage: Eukaryota > Metazoa > Arthropoda > Arachnida > Araneae > Araneidae > Argiope > Argiope argentata. The sequence continues at coordinate 25,653,632 of JAOUZG010019159.1, read as the reverse complement.
GTCGCCTGATCTGCTTCCCCCAATGCCAACTGTTGCTCCACACTCCAGTGCTTCTTGTCCTCTCTCTGGAGGCCAGTTTATGGTAAACATTAACGTTACACTATCGTTTTCAGAAGAACCATTCGTCTTTCATCCTAAACAGCTTTCTTTACCTTCCCTCTTCCCCTTTCTAAAACAAAGAAGTGCTTGAGGCGCGTTTCCGGGCCCGGCGATATGGGAGACTGGAGCACTCTCGGCAGCCTCACCTTTCTCGAGGAGATGGATACACACGTCTTTCAACGTTCGCCGCTCCGGTTACAAAGACTAACGAACGTAAATAATTCGGGATCTCCCCCCCCCTTCCTTGCCTCTTTCCAGTGACGCGATTGGGATGGAAGCTGCTCGCTGTCAAACGGATTAGCGTGGTGGGGGAAGTTGAAAGCGGCAATAACACATCTGTGATCTAAATAGAAATGGATACAGTGTAAAATTAAGTTAAAGAAGTACTATTTGTTAGCAAAACCATGATCCTAGTGTTACTGGCGTTCTTATTCATCAACAGTAGTTTTGAAAGGATACATTTCCTTGGGATGTTGCATTATTGTTCGTCGTTTCCTCTATTTTTCATACGAAAAGATGCACAGACAGATTTTTTGTCTAATTCCACCCGACCCATCCTAGAATTTGGAGCATCTACGTCTTCTCTTGCTCCGGTGTGCTATGCCTTTTGGCTGATTCACACATAATTTGGCATTGGCTATATGAATCGCTGTACATTTCATCTGTTTACCTAACATGTAACATTGATGTTCATAAAAATTTTACGGTTATCGTGAAAACTTTATATTTTAACACATTCGCTGCCAAGCCTAAATTACATGAGGTTATTCCCAATGCCATTTCTGTTTTGAGTGTTATTGTTTATCTAAGTTTTATTATTTGAAAATAAATTCACATATTTTGTCATAAATTATCATTTACATGTATAAAAATCAAACGCGAGTATACACGTGGTTGGCAATGAGAATAACTTCACACAATTTTGGCTTGGCAGCGAATGGGTTAAATGCCATTTCTGTTTTTAGTGTTATTGTTTATCTAAGTTTATTATTTCAAAATAAATACACATATTTTGTCATAATTCATCATTTAAATGTATAAAAATCACACACGAGTATAGTCGTGGTTGGCAATGGGAATAACCTCATATAATTTTGGCTTGGCAGCGAATGGGTTAAATAAAGCAGAATTTCTGTAAAAACCATTTATTTGTAGCTTTTTTCAAATGTTTACACTTGTATATTTACGTTTGTGGCCATAAAAAGTTTGGCAAGTTGTACGTTATAATATATTAAAAGTATCACGATTATATTCGTGCTGGCAATGGGTAAAATCTTGCCTACCTGTATATTCATGGTAGGCATCGAATGGGTTAAAAACAGTCACCATTACTGGAAGTTAATATGAATATTATAGATCAAGTGCACGTCTTGAGACAGGCATATTTTGCCCTCTTTTCCATTTCTTGTAATTTTCCAAGCTTCTTTGATGTTCGTTTATTTTATCAACAATTTACGAGAAGATTTCGATCAGTATACACAGACGGGGTAGTCCTACAATGGTTCAAATGACAGATTTAGACTGTAAGACCGTATATCCGTAAAGACGAAGTCGGAATGGGACTTAAAACAGTTTCTCTTTGAAAGAGCAACTAGAAATCACCCACCCCCAATAATTAAATATGTTGGTGTGTTGTTTCTTATGGCACTTGCCATGGGCAAGTTTGCTGATGCCAGTTGGCGATTTTTTAACCCAAAATGAGAGTCTTTTGTTTTGAAGTAGCGCCAACTAGGGCCAAGAATACGACTTAGCTAGTCACTCATCACATTTGTTTGCACAGTCCCTTTTTACACGGAGGCACATTCATACACCTTACAGATAGAACACAGAAGGACAACCATGACCGAACCGAGAAGCCCATATTACGGGGAAGACGCGCCACACCAATGGCAGGAAGCCGGTATTTATTAAAATATACTTAGTTTGAAATGAAATCATCTTAAGGATTTCAAGTTGTGAGAAATGTATTCAGTCCGCTTTTGTCTTCTCGAAAATAAATGCTCTTTCCCCAACAAAAATATTATTTATATTTGAAGTCCAAACGCTCTTTCCTCATTAAAAACATTATTTATATTTGGTGTATAAACGCTCTTGTCTTTTGCTTTAATTTCGGTTTGGAAAAGAAATGGGAAAACAATCCATGATAATAAAGCAATGACATGGAAAATAATATATGACAATAAGTACAGAACTGAGCTTCTCAATTTTAAAATTACAATTTATCTCCAGATGCTACAGAAAATTCCGCCATCCTTTTTTACAAATAGTCCAACTAGTTTACACAGACCAAATCTCATTTTAACATAATTTGTAACATCGATTAAAAATATCCAATGAAAATTTTAGAAGCAATTTAAAGACTTTTTTTACGTATGAACATCTAATTTCCATATATTAAGGGATGAAAGCTGTGTAAATTTTAAAACACGACGCTCGAAACAGGCGATCATCGATAGCGCAACACAGGCCATTTGAAAAATCCTGCATCTCCATCTCTTATTCCCTCCCCCTTCACCAAAACGCCTTGGCGCGCACACACGCGAAGAAAACAAAACTTATCTAGTGGAAAATGAATGCATGCACTCCTACCATTGCTCCAGAAACCAATTTCATTCCAAAAAGAATCGATCTGCAGAATACGTATGAACTATTTGCTTCGAGAATCCTTTTCCTCGTGAGATGACATTCCAGGAAAAATCTCTCTTCATCGTCCCCCCCCCCTCTCCCCCATTTTCGAGAACCACTTAATCAGGCGAGTCGCGAATATTTATATCGGGAGGCCAATTATGCTGGGAAAAGAGAAGGGGAAAAAAAGGGTGAATGTGGTTGGAAAGAGTTCCAGAGAGCGAATGGTGTAAACAAAGATTAATCGTCATTAGTGGAGCAGAGGGTGAAGAGGAGAGGCTGTTATTAGTTTGTTTGACAAGAGGACTAAGTATTGATCAGCCCTTTCATTAGAACACCACCCCTCGATCCCTCCCCTCTCTCTCTCCCTGGTGCGAAGTTTTAGACTGGAAGAGGTAATAATGTTTGGGGTGCGAAAGAGGACAAAAGAAAACTGCAACGAGCGCGAAATGAGATTTGACAATACTTTACTCCTCTTTTTTTTAATGAAATCGCCACATTCTGTAGTCTTTTACAGATAAGTGAATGAATCTAAAAATGAGGTGCGGACTAAAAACAAGAGATTGAGAATTTTATGCGGTTTTTATTTTTTGCTAAGTATACACGACCTGCCCTTCAATTACGGTCTTAAAGTTGGTTATTTTGTTTAGTCTTCCACTTTTCCAACGAAGACAGCGATGTTGATTGCAATTTAAATCAGAAGAAAAATTTATCCAAAGGCATCTGCTGTATAAAGCCTAGTTCCAACAACCGCCGAATCTTCAGGCGGGCCACGCGTTCCCCTATTTTACCCCTCTTGTGGTTTCTTGGGGTCCTTTGATGCTTGGACACTTTACCAACAATTTGCGGGAAACTTCGGACGCGTCCACAAGCATCAAAGCACCGCAAGAGGGGTAAAATGGGGAAACGTGAGGCTCGCCTGAAGATTCGCAGGTCGTTGGAATTAAGCTTTAATCATACCAGACTCTCTGACCCACCAGAAGGCACATAAATTTAAAATACGAGGGCCAAATGACCAGATCGACGCAACAGCAACAGTGGCGGGAACTATGGTTGAGTCCTAATGGCCATCAGCAGCCACGGTACAACCCTTCCTATAGGAAGTACGTAAGATCATCGATGGGAGGAGCCAACCCTCACCTATTGGTGTACCTACCAGAGTTGTGAGATCCAACCATCATCCAAATTTCGAAGCCCCCCCCCACCTGTGGGTTACACACATCTGCTGCATAAATCGGTTGATATTTTAATAAATAAGTTATTTTAATTTCAACAACTATTCCGATTTTTTTTAATTTACATGAAATTTCAGTTATTTTCAATTAATTCAAATTGGCTAAATTTGAATAATTTTTGAAAACATAAAAACAGCCAACAAATACTAGGTAATGAAAGAATTGCCGCAGCGACAGTGGACATAAGGTTGATAAATTCTACTGGCCAATCGTTTCCACAACAGGTAATTTACCGCGGTGTTAATGTTGCGCTATTTACCCTTCAGAGTCGTAGATTTCATGTGGATACAAATAGTTACAGATTATTATCTTGGCAGAGCATAAATATATCATTCGCTTTCAAATGCTGATAAACACGGGGTGCGAACGAAAAGTGGCGCATCTTCCTATTTAGAGTTAAGAAATTAAAGTTTTGGATATTTTCTTGCAAAAACCATACAAGAATATACACTCATAGGTATAATAAAGTGAAACCTCAAATACGATAAATTAATTTACGGCAATAAAAACATGCGACTGATATTTTCAAAATAAAGGACACTGATCCTCAACGACCACCAGCGTCCAATAAAACTAGTCAAATATCAGCCTGCAAACTAATACATAATTTATTTCCCCTCAAAGTCGGGGGGTGAAAAACGAAGTAGAAGAGAAGAGCCGACCGACTTCAGTCTCACTCACTTAATGCGAAGCGAGAGCGAACTTCCAAAGTGCCCGTTAGAATGTTAAACGAATTAGGAATCGCAATTTAAGCCGGGGCCTTCTAACGGTAGACGCCCTGGAGGCGATGTACAAAACCAGAGATCATCGATTAATCGCCAACATGGTGGCCATGGAGGCGCGATCGATGTGAGGTAGTAGTAGCATGGAATGATTCCGTCGGGCGGAGGGGCGTGCTTTAACACACTTAGCGAGCTTTTGCGCGGAACGTAGTCACGGAATCCAGTCATTAGCGAGAGACGGTAAAAGGAGTAATCTAGGATGGAGTTTAGTGCTGCTGCAGCATCGCCTCCCCAACCCCCCAACGGGCGGAATGGCATTCCATTATTTCCATTCCGACCGAAAGGAAACTGGGAGAAGACACCGTTTTTGGATTTACCACGCAAACTGGATTATAAAGGAGGATGAAGGGGGGGGGGGAATGCCAGTCGTTTAGTTTCGTATGGTGCGCCGAGAGCCGCTGTAATCGCTTTTCTGGACGGTCAAATGAATATTTTACTCAAATGGGCTTTGCGCCCTTGTCGAACGGCGGAGCACTTCATCTCATCCCAGAGATGCACAGATTGAACCGTTCCTCTTCTTGAAGGGGGTGAGCGCAGCATAAAGAGGAAAATCGGAAAAAGCAGATTCAATTACCGAAAAACACTCGGATGTCACGGCACGGAGATTACGCATTTGTAGAGGTAGAAAAGAAAATAAAGCGATGCATATTTTAAAATAGACTTATGAAATAAGAGCAATAGGGATTATCCTTTTAGGGCTTGGTTTTAACCCGCCAGCCCATACTAACCTCAGCACGTATGGTTGTGCAATAAATGTCTAATTTATGAGCATTCATAGATACGCACATCGAACTTATATTTTAAGTGGTGTGAAATTGGGGTTTAATGTAATTAGGGTGAGCCAAATGGCATGAAACAGAAAATTTTTACATTATTTTTTTCCAATGCTTGAAATTAACTATGTGCAGGGGGGGGGGATCTGCAGGAGGAAAAACTATAAATTTTGAGCAATTAGCTGTGACGATTAAGATGTCGAATGAGATCATACATCGACATTCAATGAGTTTCAAAAATTTTCTCCAGCTTCGATTGTGGTCGAAAACAGAATTCAGTTCACTGCAACACCCTCCCTTACAATCAGGGGGAGGATTTACATGATGTGCCCGTTTTTACCACGGAAAGAGGGGGTGCAGTAGCTTCTGAGGGTATGAACCCCTGAGCACCCGAGGGCAGAAGTCTGACTTCTAGCTCATATGGGGATGAAACAAACACGCACACACAGGCTTGCACAGCCCCTTTTTATAGGGGGGCACATTCACACATCTCACATAGAAAACAGAAGAACAACCCTGCCCAAACCGGGACTCCCAGAACACGAGGAAGACGCGCTACCTTTGTACCAGCAAGCCGGCGAAAAATTAACATGCTTGATTAAATGAATGCATGGGATCATTTCTTTGGTTCCATATATTATATAAAGTTATTATTTATTGAAAGCAGAAGGCGGTTTCGAAGGCACTGAGTACACTTTGAATTTTTAAGTTAGTTTTATTCCATCACGGGAGGCCAGCATTATATAAAAGCAGAAGCGACGAAACGAAACAAAATGAAATGAGGAAAAGCACATGAAAGTTTTATCCCTATGAATATATACTATGAGATTTTCATAGGGATTTCTATAGCATGTCAATCGCAAGTACATCTCGTGTAAGAGAATCATAGGGATCCTTTAAAAGAATGTGCTTCAAAGAGCAATATTTTATCCTTTCACTCGGAGTGTAGGAATATGTCGGCTTTTAGCCAATTTCAGCAATTTTACAAAGCTCCTGTTGAATTAATTCACAAGAACAAGCGGAATGGATCAGGAAATAAGAGAATATTTTTAGAATGAAGTTGTAATGGGCTAAATTAAGATAAAAATTTGGAAATTAATTAATATTGTTTTTAAGACAGAAAGTTCGTTTAATTCCTTGACAGGAGGCGAGCATTTTGGACAAGGAGAAGCGACGAGCACAAAAAGAAACTTTCATCCCTGTGAATATATACAGTGAAATTTTAATAGGGATTTCTACAGCATGTCAATCACGCTTAAGGGAATCATATGGATTTATAAAAGAATGTGCTGCAATGGACAATATTTTATTCCTTCACTCGGAATGTAAGAGTCTGTCGGCTTTTAGACAATCCAGTAATTTTACAAAGTTTCTGTTGAATTTAATAAAAGGGATCCTTTAAAAGAATAGATCAGGAAATAAGACAATATTTTAGAATGAAGTTACTAGGGGCTAAATTCAGATAAAATTTGGAAATTAATTAATATTGGTTTTACGCCAGAAAGTTTGTTTTATTCCATCGCGGGGGACGAGCACTTTGAGCAGAAGCGGCGATCACAACACAAAAGGAAATGAGGAAAAGTCTTTCAAAGGAATGTGCTTTAATAGGCAATAATTTATCACTTCACTCGGAGTGTGGGAATCTGTCAGCTTTCAGCCGATTCTGCTATTTTACAAAGCTTCTGTTAAATTAATTCACTAGAGCAAGTGGAATGGATCAGGAAATAAGAGGATATTTTTAAAATGAAATTACTATGGACTAAATTAAGACAAAACTTTGGAAATTAACTAATGCTCTCTCTCTCTGTGTGTATATATATATATATATATATATAATTTAAAGTCAAAATGATGCATTGTACACAATAGCGCTAGCGAGGACCCACCCAAATGCAAAAGCAGCTATAACTACGAATGCAAAGAGTTCCAAAGCTATGAAGGGACGTAATCTCTTCCAATGACAGCTGAAACAAACGGTACATAAACTCAAATCAAGTTAAATTACATGTACTAAAATCGAGTCCTCTTTTGAAAGGAGAATTCACAAACGTCAATATAAAACGATCTTAAAAATTTCGCTGGTCCGAAATGATATCATTGACTTTAAGTAGCGAAGGAGAGGAAGTGCTTATTTCTCACATTAACAATGACAAGTCACAATTAACATTAATAAAGGCAATAGGATCCAGTTAGAACACTGGCATTAATCAGTGTTCAAGACTACAAATCACTCTCCGTATTCCGAGATGAGCTGGCGATCGTAAATTATTCTTAGACGCATGCAATTCTCAGAGTATTCACTTAGGGTATGAGTGATAATATTAATGACGACGGAAGTGTATGTGCGATGTGGTATTCATCTTTCTTTCTAATTGCCTTTGACAGCCTAATTCGATTTTTCTGTCTTCAATCTTCTGATAAACAGGAAAAGAATTAACTCGTGTATGTCGATTTAAAAAATTCAGAGCTTTTATTATGGTTTGAAAAGGGTGAAAAAGGAATATTCGTTTGTTGCTTAAAAGAAAACATTAGAATGACAACAGTGTAAATTTGTGGCTTCGGATTGTTACATTTGATAGTATAAAAGTGGTTTTTAATTATGATATAACAAAAAAGAATCGGAAAATAATTAATAGTATCACAACTATAAACATTAAAAAGTTATTTGTTTTCTCAGTCGTTATTTCAATAATTCTAAGAAATTTGAAAATTTATTTAGCCATTTAATTCAAGTGATTCGACATACTTTTTTAAAAATCTGATAACAAAAATACACTATGGTTAAAAAATGATCAGAGCTTAAGAGTTTACTGATTGTTAAGTCCAATAAATTTCTGGTTTAATGGCTTTTACAGCCGCATTATCTTGTTTTAATTCAAAAAGATGAATAATTCTCTATTCTTTATTCAATTATGAGAAAGAAGAAAGCCCCCCCAAATCTTTTATTACTGGAAGTTAGGCGAAAAAACTTTGTTCTTCTCCTTTCCCCCCTCTATCTATTAAAACTAAACAATGTTTTTAGTCTATTTAAAACTAAACTCTCATAATTCTCTATTTAAAATTAAAAAATTTTGGTATTCTACACCGTCATTACCTGAATTACTCTTTATTTATATATTTATTTTGTCATTAATCAAATTATCCATTACACATGTGATGTCCGAAAAAAATTAAGAAAGGAACGCATCGGCTATTAGAACATAAAAGAAATTAGGATTGATTAAATAGGATTGAATCCTTAATATTTACTGGCAAAAAAGTTGTACGACCAGTAAGTAAGGTTATCCATACTAGTTCAACATATGTTCCAACCATAAGAAAAATTTGGTTTAAGGCTTAAAAACATGTATAGCAATAATATAAAAAATATTTAAACCAGTTACTACTAGGGTCAACAAAGAATTTATTTATTTTAGTTACATTTTATTAAATAATTACACTTAATTTAAATAATTTATCAAAAAATTAACGATTTTCGCAAAATTTGGACTCGCATTCTTCACCTTCACATGAAAAATGATGAAATCCTCGCATTTCACCGATTGAGCTACTGCCTGTTGATTTCAATTTCCATTACAAACTGCTAAAATTCTTTTTTAAAAATTTAAAATTAATTAAATTTAATTAATGAATTAATATATGAAAAAACTGTATTAACATCAAGTGTCATGCGTTGCAAGTTTTAAAAAATGTATTTTATTAACGATTGAAATTTTGAACAAGATATATAAATATATATAGGGAGAGCGTGAAATAATAGTAGGAATTGAAAAAATATAATAAAAGGCCGCCTTATGTCATAAAAATAAAAACTTCCAAGCACCAAAAATCTAAACGAAACTCCACTACTGCAAGATTTTCCACTGCAATATGTAGTGAAACCCATTTGCAGAAAACCAGACAAAAGGCAAAACCCCCTTTTCCCCATGAACACACTTGCCGCTCATGCTCATATTTGAAGCTCTTTCCTTTTATTTCTAACCCTGGCTCCAACGAAATAGTCTCTCTCGATCCGTGAATGCTACAGAAGCATCGAGCCCTCCAGGGGGAAGCTAAAACAAACTCCAGCGGAAGGGAAGAGGCCCCGTTTTATGCATCCACTGCATCATGTAAATGAGAGCGTGAATTATTCATGGACCATCTGGCGACCCAATACAATGGCCGTACCACGTGGTCAATCAATTACCTATTGAACCTGTCACCTGATCAATTACGAATTGAACACCCACGACAGCTGACTACTTGAGGGGTGGGATGGAATCCAAATATCCCGCCCCTCCCCTTTTTTCATGCGGCCCTCTTCTTCCCAACTAGACAGAGAGAGACAAACCATTAATTCGGATAACCGTTGGTACACAGCGAAACCATGCTAAGGTGACTGAGGAATTTTTTAGATGAATATTTTATAAATTATTATATATTTTTTTGTATTATAAGGTTATTATTAAAGCTTATAGTTGATATACTCTTATTATTATTATCATTATCAAAGCTTTCTTCTTTTTAGTGAGATGGTGAAGAGGTAGCAATCTGAATGTTATTGAGCATTGTAAACTTACTTAATCATTTATAAATAAGGGGTATTAATTACAGAATGCATATTAACGGATTTCAGGGCCATGGAAAATATATTGGTCTCCAAATTCAATTTTTGAATGATGCTATATAGGTTAGTATAAGTTCTCAAATGTTTTTCAGTAAGGTTTCTTATCTCACACAAAATGATGCTCCTTGATTTGTTGTTACTCAAAGAGATACAATGATCTTTTGAAATCTAACTTAATTAACTTCCTAATGTTTATCATAATTTAACCCATATCAACTTCATTCTAAAGTGCACTCTTATTTCCTGATTCAATTTCTAGATTTAATTAATGATAACGGCGCTCTAGAAAGCTGTAAAATCAGCGGCTCTCACGTTCCGAGTGAAGGGATAAGAGTCCTTAATGTTTTGAAAATTTAAAAAAAAAAATCTATATTTCCCTTTCGTGAATCTACACGTGTCAAAGTATTCCTATCAGAATCACATAATATAAAATTACAGGGGGGAAATATTTCGTGCTCTTTCGTTCTTATGCTTTGCTGTAGATTGACTTATCTCTTTGCTTCTTGCTCGTACATATAGTTATGCCTCCCGAAATGGAATAAATCGAAGTTTTAAAATTTCAAAAAACATTCTCTGCCGATGGTTTTAGATATTTCAGCAAATCCTTTTATTCTCAACAAATTTAGTTTGAATCATAATTGATACTATTTATATAAGTTGGTACTAAAACTAATTTTCGATTTTTAAAACTGTATTTTAATGCTTTAAACTATCAAAAAATTTCAGAAAGAACGTAACATATATTATTTAATAATTAAGTTAATTATGTTACAATCAGGAGGTTAATAATTAATTTCAAAGAGGTATCACTAATCAGCACTGTTGTTGAAAAAATCAAACAATAACAAATAGCTTTTTTTGAAATTAATTTTTTTAAAATTCCTATTAGTTTATACTCTCCCTATTTTTTATATTATACATATCTTGTTCAAAATTCCAATCGTTAATAAAACACTTATTATTCATCCAGTCAAGTTCAAATACATTTATTAAAACTTGTAGTGGATGACACTTGAAGTTAATTCAGTTTTTTTCAAATATTAATTAATAATTTTTATTAATTAACTAAAAACTAACTTTCTTGTCAAATTTTTTTTTATTTTCTCACCGTCAAATGAATAAAGAGTTAATAGTTATGAAATCATTTGAAGGTAGTTTGCTTTTATTTAAATTAGCTTTAAAAATTGATTTTAAATACACTTCGTCTAGGAGACGAATGGTTATCATTCTTGCTAGTTTTAAAGGTTACCTTTCTAGGGTTAAATCGCACCGTCTTCAAATATTCTGATAAGACCGCTTTCCCTTCGAATTATAATTATTCCTAAATGATTATTATTATTCAATTTTCGGTTATTTTCCTTTCAGTGTAGCAAGAGAGAAAAAAATTTGCAAAAATATCTGGAACGCATCCAACGCCACCAATTAGAAGACAGTCTTAATCTTAATTCCTGCGATATTTTCTACCAGCGCGAAATTCTTTCGCATTACGGCATCGACAAACAGAGATTACAGTGACAAACATAATTCAAGGGAAAGATTTCAAGAGGGAGATGGAAGGAAGAAGGAAAAAAAAAAAAAATAGGGGGAGGGGGAGGGAGGAGAAAAACGCCTCAAAAATTGGGAGTCGAAAATCCTGTTACGGTAGTTAATGATTCAACACCTTCAAGCCACAGCCATTCATTTTGTTTCCCATGCTCTCTCCCCTTGGAGAAGGATTCAATCACGTGGTCATGGGGTGGACGGGGGGAGGAGGAAAGCAGAAAAAGAACCCACGTGGTATACTCGATTCCCTAGCGTTCTCATTGGTCCAACGGTCCAACGAAGCGTAGACGAAAAGTTCAGGGGACCGACTATCGTACGCAACTACTATGTTTACAGATGCCTATCTGCAAATGCAGATTTGTATTTGTTTTTGAAACTTTTAATCTATCTTCGCAAGTTTAGGGATAATTTTTTTCCCTTCTAATTTATTTAGTTCATCTGATTAACTGAAAAAACAAATCGTGTCTCATAAAAAAAAAAAGATTTATATTTTGAAATCTGTCAGGATAAATTATGCACTCAAAAATCGCTACATAGATAAAAAATCAAAGCAAAGTTTATGAAGTCACATCGTAATAAAATATATTTATTTTATTCTTAAAGAACTAATTTTGTATAATTTCCCTGTTCTGGTATATCAATTGATTATACAACTTAATTTTATTTCTTAAAGATGACATTTCGTCGTAGTGAAAATGATTTTTTGAAGTAATTTCCACAACATCATTGTTCTAAGACTTTTCCCTTCATTATCATTTTTTTAAAAAAATCCGTTTTAATCTTCAAATACATCGAAGCTTGACTAAATGCAAGTTAAATTCATTTGCATGACTATCCATGACAAGTCATTAATTTTAAATTTTGAAATAACACATTAAGTTATAAGGAACATGAAATTCATGCAATTTTTATAGATCAGATAATGTATAATTTAATTTCTTATTTTTCACATCAAATCGATCAAATCACAACATTCAATCTTTCAACATCAAATCGATTGAGGGAACTTAACTAAATACTTCGTAAATTTTCCTAGAAAGTTTAGAATCTGTTATAATTCGATTAAGAAAATTATAGTCAGATATAATATGTATAACTAAAATAAGATTACAAATCATTCGTGCTTGTGGTATTGCATGTTGCGTGTATTTAATCCAAGGAAAGATGCTTTCTTATTCATTTTCGCGTGCGCACACACACACATATATATATACAATACATGGACGATGATCGCACATATTTATAAGGTAATACATAATGCAGATTTAAATGCAGAAATTGTCGCTAACAAAGAACGAAAGAATAATGCCTTTTGCCGTTAAAGGAGAAAGAGCGGAGCCTCATTGCACAAGTTTCGCACCCTGTTTGAAGTGTTTACAATAAAACATGCCGCACATTCCAAATATGCATATAATTTAGAGCATATTGCGCCATCTATGTACAGAATTAGTTAACACTTACTATTTAAATAACCATACAAAGAATAAAAAATACAAATAAAATAATTACAAGGAAACGAAAATTACAAATAATGAAATCACAAGCGCATGGGTTGCATATTTAATTGAAAAATACAATTTTTCGTTTTCTTTGTTTCAAATTTGTATCGTTTTTAGGCAAGTAAATAAAATATTATGAACATTTAATGATAAATGAAATGTACACAACTTGACTACATTACTAAGTTCGGATTTGAATAACCGTCAAATCCTTACGGGTCGAATATACCAATACATGCATAAGCATAACAGAGAACATTTTCGTACTAACAAAGAAAAAGAAATGGTGTGAAACGCTCCATATATTCATTTCAAAAACGCAGCATAAACAGTCGTTCGCAGGGGTAGACAGTCAAAAGCGGAGTTAATGCCTCCACCCGGTGGGCAAGGTGGATTAAAGCCAAATCGTGACCAACGACTGCCCTGTAAGAATACAGAGGAGGAGGAAAAAAATACTATCCAAAGTGCGGAGAACAAGCTATTAAATAGCAAATCTGGAATTATGGAGCGTAGTCGACCCCCCGATCTGAAGGGGGAGCCTCTCCCCTCCCCCTTTATCACGGTGAGATTTTACGAGGCGGGCCAGATAACGAATCCAACTCACGAAGCGAGCCATCAGTTTCGCTCGACCGCTCCTCTCCCAATGAGTTAATGACACACCGGGCCACCACTTCTTTGCGGGGTGGGAGGAAAGCGAGCACCTCCCCCCCCCTAGGGGAGCCGTTAAAAATTGTCTCCCGCTAACAACTTCCTCTGGCTGGAGCTGGGATGGATTGGATTGGTCTAATGAGGATCAAAAGGTGACGAAGCCGCAAATTAGAGAATGGAATCGGGGGCGGCGTTCGAAGAAGCTGTAATTTTTCTTTTATTGCTTTCGATTCGCCGAGGAGATCAAAGGGCGATCATAAGCCGAGAGATGGGGATAAAAATAAAGTAACAATGCGCTGTTTGTTTTATATTTATATATCTAAAGACCGAGTGTGTGATCTTTGGAGAGGTTGCCACGCGACGATGAGGACAGGGTGGAGATAAATTTTCCAGTTTTGCAATTTTGTCATTCAGAGGAGCAATATCCGGAGACAAAGGTTGGAGGGGTATTATTGAAAAACTTTTATAGTTCTCCCACAAACTGGTGTAAGTACCATATTACGAGATTAAGATATTACGAAATTACCAATTAAGATATATATACTAGTTAATAAGTATGTATAGATATAGATTTAATACATAAATGGGTCTCATCAATCTCCCTAATGATATCCCCTAATGTATGACGCAATGAATAAATGCCAAGAATGGTAGGTAAAAACATGCCAAAATGGGGGGGGGACAAGAGACCTCTTCTAGCAATTTCGGAAAAGAAGCAAAAAAAATTCAAAATGGAAAAAAACAAGTTAAGAAGGATTTCCATTAACGTGTATTAAAATATTAATAATTAGGATATCTACGCCAGTAAATATAAGTAGTGTACAGATATAGATTTAATATATAAATATCTCTCACCAATCTCCCCAACGATATCCCCTAGTGTATGACGCAAAGAATAAATGCCAAGAATGGTAGCCATATACATGACGAAGTGAAAAAAGGGACAAGAGATCTCTTCTAGCAATTTCGGAAAAGAAGCAAAAAAAAAAAAAATTCATAATGGAAAAAAAGTTAAGAAGGATTTCCAATAAATTGTATTGGAATATTACTAATTAAGATACCTACACCAGTAAATATAAGTAATGCATAGATATAGATTTAATATATAAATATCTCTCATCAATCTCCCCAACGATATCCCCTAGTGTATGATGCCAAGAATGGTAGCCAAATATATGCCAAAGTGAACAAAAGGAGCAAGAGATATCTTCTAGCGATTTTGAAATAGAAGCAAAAAAAAAGTTTTAAGAAGGATTTCCATAAACGCGTATTGAAATATAAAAAGCGCAAAATCCATATTCTGTAACATTACATCCAAAATAAAATGGAACTAAGGATCTCTTTCATAGTAATTCCTATTTACAATAGAATTACTAATATTTATTTTTGGAAAGATCATAGCATTCAAGCAAATACGATGATTCTTAACATTAAATATAGAGTAATTTACAATAATATATAATAATAATAATATAAAATTTTAGAGAATGTTTTCAAAAAAATTTACAATGCTTGAATATATTACTAATAGCATATTTAAAAAAGAATATCATTAACTATAGTATGAATGTTTGATTAAGTATTGCTTTTCAATTATTCTGTCATGAGTTTCAATCTTTTCAAGATGAGCATGCTCAATAAAAAAATAATCAATAGTGGGGGAGAGGAGGCAGATATCACTAAATTTGCACATAGTTTATAACTTATTTATTTGAGTGAAAACGTAACAAATTATTAATTTTAAAAATCATTTTTCAACGATTAAAAAATATGCACATAAAACGTTAATGGATAAAATGTATCATAGAAAGTTTAATTTATTTAGTCTGCAATGGATTTTACAAACATCGCCGAATGAGAATCATTCTAATTAACACAATTCAAGGGACAAGTATTTATCTCCTACACAGTATTTATCGCCTATACCATTAAATTACACTTAAAACGAATCGCAAATTACAGTTAAAATTTTAAGCTCTCAAAAGCAAAGAAATTGCTTCGAAAATGCATCTTACAATTTAGGACTGCAATACTTCAGTTCTGCTGCTATACTTCAGTATTTAAGCATTAATATCGTACTTTAAGTACTGATATTTATTGATCAGTTTCAACTTTGGAAACCAATTATATTATTTAGAAAGAAAAAAAATACATTCTCGAAATGACAGACAAATATAATTGTAACCAAACACAAAAGGAATCTAGAAAGGAGGTTAAATCAACTGAAACAAAAAGAAAATATTCGATCTCAAAATAAATACAACTATTTTAGCTTAGAGGGAAGTATTAAAATCGTTAACCAAATCAAATTGGAAGAAATGAAACTTTCAATAAATCTTATGGCATGCATGCGAAAATGGCTAAATCAATCATTTAATTTGAAAGAGAGCATTTAAAAAAATCTGGCCCAGCGGCGGTATAATAAAACTTGAAACTCAGCATTTTCCCTAGACTTATCTCTTCTAAATTTATTGTTTTTTTTCCTACCCATGAGCGCTTTTTAAAGTCCTATTAAAATGAAGAAAGTAAATATACATTTTGGATTTCTTTTTTTAATAGATAATTGAAGCCAAAATTTGTTACAGAATAAGTAAGAGCTAATATTAAATTCATTTATCAAAATCCTGGCCTTTGATTTATTGCATCTACATTTATAAAACTGCACTTAACAACTTGCAGCGATTCATTTCTGAATGTAATAAAATGTGAAGCAAACTTAAATTTTAAATTCTTAATTTTTATTCATTTAACTGTTTATGTTGTGTAATTATTGCATTCACAAGTACTTGAACTGCCAGACAGACACCAACAAATCTGGATAGACACCACATGCCAAGTTTCATCTATCAAGCTTAAAGTGTTTTTGAGTTACTATACTAACAAATAAGACATAATTCCGAAAATATGGTGGTGTTGTTTTAAAAATACTCAAATTTTTCGATTTTACAATACTTTTATTTTTGCTTATAGCTATTTTTCTGTAGAAAATATACAAGAATATAATGCTTTGCATCAGAGGCGAAAGTATACAAGAATGTAAAGCTCTATATCAGAGGAGAAAGTATACAAGAATATAATGCTCTATATCAGAGGAGAAAGCATTCAAGAATATAATGCTCTATATCAGAAGAGAAAGTATACAAGAATATAATGCTCCATATCAAAGGAGAAAGTATACTAGAAAATAATGTTCTATATCAGAGGAGAAAGTATACAAGAATATAATGCTCTATATCAGAGGAGAAAATATACAAGAATATAATGCTCTATATCAGAGGAGAAAATATACAAGAATATAATCTTGAACATCACTAAGAATTTGCAATCAGGTTCCATTAAGCGGCTCTTTTAAGATGCTGAGATTAGGAAAGGAAAATGCAAGACTAGCTATGCAGATAGGTATTTCCCGCCAAATGAAGCAAAGGTCCATGGAAATACAAGACGGGTCGTTTTTCAAAGGGGGAGGGAGGGATAAGGGATAAACTTTCAAAGGTAATATTTATAGTTTTACTCTCTCGAAGCAGATCTGAGAAATATCGCACTCCAACAAACAGCGGTTCCCTTCCCACCGCCACACAAAAAGACCCGAAGGGGGCGTGACAAAACTCCGAAGGGGCCAGGGGGGACGACGACTCCAACCATCAACCCTCGCCTCTTTGCACCCAACACTGGGAAACGAAATACATTTTAAAGCGGGAGAGAAAACCCACAAAAAGACTCTTGGTATCACCACGGGAAGTATCTCTAACTCGATTTTTTTTTCTTTCCGTTTCTACCCTCCCGCTTTTGTCCACATACAAGCATACATAATGCTTTCACCGATTATAAGCGTAGTGAAGATGGTGAAAAGCCAAGCAGGTGGTATGGGGTGTCCTGGGACTGACTATGGCCCCCAACACTTTTCGGATTTGCTCCGCCCCCTGAACACCACCCTCACTTCAATTCCCACTCAAAGATGATCCACAATGGTCTTTTATGATCATTGTTAGCAAAATAAATGCAGAGGAGAGAAAAAAATATCCACCACTTTTTCAAAAGAAGGGGGCATGTGGAAAATATTGAAGACTTCTACTTGTACTGGGGTAGTTGGCGTCAACACAATACGCGGAAACGCAAGTCACTTAAAGAGGTTTTTTCCGAGAAGAATTCGTCAAAAAAGATTAGTATCACGCTTCATTCAGGTAAAATATATCTACTAACCTTATGCATAATAAATAGAGGAAGTTGTTTTAAAACATGATATGCAGTTTCTAAAAAATGAAAAATGGAAGAAAAGGCAAGGCACAACATCATAAGATTGAATTAATTACTCATTTAACAAAAATTTAAATATAATTCTAAATAAATTGACTTTTTCCTTAAAATAACATCTGCATGTATGAGGTGTGATTTTAAAATATGCTAAAAATGTGCTAAAGAAATTGATATCGGAGTATTTTATACTTATTAATATGAAATAGGGAATTATTTATAGTACTAGGGAAAGCGGTAAAGAGTTTTAGCAATATAAAATAATCTATCATCATATCAAAGGAAAATTTCAATAAATGGGACACATAATTATAAATATTTATCGTTCAAAGATAACCAAAAAAAATGCCAATGTTTTTTAAAGTGTGTCTCATTTTAAAAACCCTAAAATGGAGAACAAAACTATTTACTGCAAAGCAATATATAGGATGTTCATTAATTATTGTCGGGGTTTCCGTACCTCATAACTTTCGAATAAAAAATATTTCGCAAAAACCGATTACGTATTCGTAAATTACAACTCAAAGAATGTTATTAAAGATATTAAAGTGCACAAAAAGCTTATATTAAAGCTTTAAGCACTTTGTAGACATTCAGCTGAAGGTGGTTATGGAGAATCTTCCATATTGTCGTATGCGGTATATGTAACTGCACAACTGATTGTCTCGTTGATTTTCGTGGACTAAGAGTGAACGTTTCTTGGATGCGATCAACATTTTCCTGCGAAGTGCTCGGTCTTCACACTCCCTTTCGGTGTAAAACGCTACCAGTTTCCTGAAATTGTGTTAACCAACCTCTGATAGAATTATCCGAACTATCTTTCTAGTACGTGGTCCTGAAGTGACGTTAAGTAGTTACGACTCATTTAGTTTCAGAAAACCACAATACACACATTGCTTTTTCTTGCACGGTTGCCATTTTTATTTATAACGTTATATTTACCCAGGCAGCAAATACGCTAGGATTGCATTGTTATCACGTAAAATTCTTTGAGTTGTGATTTACGAATACGAATCAGTTTTTGCGTAATATTTTTTGTTCGAAAGTTATGAGGTACGGTAATCCCGACAATAATTAATGAACACCCTGTATATAGTATAAACATTTCTCTCTGACATATTAGTTGCAGTAAAACACCTAAATATTTTATTTTCCAGCTGAAAAACTCTAAAATGGCCTTCCTTTAGACGGGAAATGTGAAATGTAGATGGCTCGATAAATCTGTCAATTTTAAGATTGCTTCTTAACACACATTTATACCAGGATATAATCAAGGCAAGCAACTTACCTCTGCTGCTAAGAGGGCTTTAGCTCTAATATTCAGGAGAGCAGAGGCCATATCCTGGAATATAATACAAGGGACATCTTAAGAAGCAGTAGGATGTGAAAATATGCAGCAAAATAAGAGGATACAGAGACAATAGGGAGAGGGTTCATTCAATTTCAAATACAAAGGAAAGCTAACAATCAATCGGCTAGGGAATACTAACACAGAGGGAGAAAATGTTTCTAAAATTAATCTGACTAGCAATTATTGACTTATTCAGAGGAAATTGTTGATGACCTATCTGCAAAAACAATTTGATCATTTGTTTGATTAATATGTCGGTGATTAGCGGATTGCGTTAGGCCCGAACTTCGAATTTTAAGTTAGTAGCCGAGTAACATACCGATCAAGCAAAATGTACCCTTCAGCTCGAAGGATATTATTTGGCTTATATAGTATTCACCACAAATGTATTTCAAACGAGAATAAGTACACTGCCAGAATTTGCACGAGAACGAACATCTGCTACAATAAAGAATCAACATCGCAAATATGGCAGATGGTTGGTATAGCAGTAATGCAATAATAACGCATACATTAAAAAGGAAATGCAATAATAACGCATACATTAATGCAATAATAACGCATACATTAAAAATTAAGTCTAGTATTAGTTTCTTTTCATGTGACTAGTGGTTTAAATGATGAAGTATAAATTGAGGGTGACCACTTGCAGGTAAAAATCTTTTAGAAATCTCCGAGGACGAAAGGAATGTATTATAAACGACGGGGACGTAAATGTGAATTAACATTATTCATTTAAAATTCTAATTCAATAAAATTAAATGATCATGATGTTAAAAATACCCTGACCCTTTAACTACGAATATCGAAATTACAAAAGCTCTAGTTGTAAGATATTTTGAACACATTCTTCATAATTTTTCCAAACTAAATTGCATAATACGATCAGTACGTGGCTCTATTACAAAAATAACCAAAGAAAATACGATTTAAAAATCCTTGAACGCTCTGACAGTAATTTTTAAAAATCAATATTTAGATGTGCTGTTTGCAAATATATTACAAACAAAGTGAACTGATATTATATGTTATACGATAATAATATAAAAACAAACGGAAATTCCGGTATAAGCAGCTGATGAGTTGATAACAGTTCTTTAAAAATTAAAACAATAATAACGCAAAATCCTTAAAAATAACTAAAATCTAGGAACGTTTATATAAAAATTAACTAATTTTCATTTTAGAATTACTTACAATAAAACGTAAAGTAAAAATTATTTTTAAAAAGTTCCGAACAATTTTGTCAATATATTTCGCCTCTACATCTAAAAATCCATTAAAAACACGCTAACCATCAAATAATCGGGGGTGGGTGTTGATGAACATATTAGAATAACATGGAATTCTCAGGCAATAAATATATTAGGATCCCCACGCCTCTACATTTCAAAATATAATCTCAATAATCACAGAAATATTTTTTTCTGAACAAATTTCACACTGAAATTACCATACTGCTTTTTTTTTAAATACAAAATTCAAGATAAAATCCCCATACTGCTTTCTTTAAACCAGCCACTACAAAAGCGACTCAACACGGAGCTTTGCACAGAATGGTGCAGATAAATTGTCGGTATCATTTACCAGAATCCAATTCACTCAGAATCCGAAAACCATAGTATCAACTGCAGCCCCTCCCCGTCTGGAGTAATAACTGACCGGACTGCCCACTGATCATTAGTGAATGCATCTATCTCATTTAGGGACAGAGTATCCTTCGGTGAACAGTTACAAAGCACAAGGTTGAGATCCATAAATGGTGTTCCACTTCGCAGACATGTGGCACATTAATGTCTCCAATCATTTCTGGAAATAACACCTTATCCGCCACGGCAGGAGTGCTTTAGGTGAAAGTATAAAAATTGCTAAGGTTACGCTCTATGCTTTCGTGATATCAAAAGGAGATTCAGCAGAATGGGGGAGATTATTTTCAAAATAAGTCATATAATCCCGATGATAGAAGCAGGACGATATCCATATTTTACTTAATGAATGCTTCGGGATAACAGGAAAGATAACGATCAGAATGTATATATTTTTTACTTATTATATATTCAATGCATCAATAATGCAAATAACTTACAAGGGGGGGGGTAATATGTTGCCTTATTATTTTAGTAAGCTTAAAATGGAACTTAAATTCGACATTACAAAAACACACTAGATTTCTCCATAAAAGAAGAAAAATATTCAAAACATTAAAAAAAAAATCTTAACTGTTCTGAATAAGAAAAAAGATTAAAATGAAACCTGCCATGCATATTTCAATGTATCAAGTCAGAATATCATTTCTTGAACGGCCAAGCACCACGTGCTCGTGCAAGTTAAATTATATTTTTATTCCTTTTAAATGTTGCATTGAATGAGTCACTTTAGTATTGCAAACGATTCAGAAAAACTTTTCTCGCATTGATTGTTTAAAAAAATAAATCACATTTGCTACTTGCATCATTTCATATATTCACGTGCTCAAAATGGCATTTCAAATTATTCAAATTTGATTTTTTGAGATGCTCGTGCAGATAATAAAATTTTTATTTTACGCCTACGGATTTTTGTTGATGCCAAAAAACCAAATACCATAAACATCATATTCTGAGATGAAAATTATTTTTTATAGTATTAAAATATTTGTTCATTATTCAAGTATTTGCATGTAGTATTTATTTTTATTTATTTATTATTTTCCTTTCTACTGCATAAAAAAAGGAAAGAAAAATAAATTAATTTAAAACGTAATTAATATATTCTTCAAAAACAATAATGTGTCTGATTCGCGCATCAAAATATTATTTCTTTTAAAATATTTAAACTAGTCATTAAACCAAAATAAAATTAATTTTAGAGATAAAATTCGTTGTTTTTTATAAAGTAGAAAATAATAACATTCCAAACGATAATTACAGCAATCCCCATATTGAAAAAAAAAATGTTTAATGGGCGCGGCTTTAAACTAAATTACATATGAATTTAAAGAAAGCACACTAAAATTCAAATGTAAAGAAATTAATCTATTAAAGATTATAATGAATTGAATTCGAATGATTTTACAACACCAAAGTAATTCGTGTTCATAAAAATTAACATTAATTAATTTTTTAATAAATTTAATTAGACGGTCTTACTTTCAAAGCTAAAAGCGGATAATTTCAGAATTCAATATAATTTTTAAAAATTGAAACCAAATTTTTTTAAATTTCTGGTGGTCTCAAAAAGTCGAGAAGAGGGGAAATTTAATTTTGACATTAAATAAACAAAAACGGCTTTTTTTAAAAAAAATTCTTACAAATCTATTCGCACAAACTATTGAACAGCAGATGTTGAAAATTCCCGTTCTCTCTCACCTCGATGTTTAACATTGGAAATCGAACTTTAATAATCCCTTCACACTCAACTCTCCCCTTTAGAAATCCACGCGGTCTGGAGGCCGCCCAAATAATAAATCAATGCTTCAAAAGTCAACAGAATTCGGGGCGTCAGGTAACTGTAAAACAAACAAATCACGCTCGATAAACGATGCAGAGGCACATTTCATAGTATCCTATAATGCCCGGAGACGGCTATCACCTTCGATGGCAGCATTTGAGAAAACACGGGCCGAAAATTTATAATAAATCAAACTAGATTTTCCATCCTCCCTCCGTCCGTCCGTCTGGAATTGGAAAGTCAATTGGAAATCGGAAGATTCCCGAATATATGAAAAGCGGAGAGGAAAGAGCTTTATCAGAAAGTTAGAGAAAGCAATTAATTGCCACTGCACCCAGAGCAAGGAGGGGAGAGTAAGAGCAGGCGAAAGAGGAAGCCATACCAATAATCCCGTGGAGGCAGAAGGGAGGCTCTCTCTCCTCCGCTATTAGCTATGGTCGGCAACTCTTTATCTCTCGGCCGCTCTCCTAATTACAATTAAACTTTGGTTTCCCTTTGTAATCAGGCTGCAGCCTCTATTTGCTCCGGGGGGAAAGAGGCCGCTTTCCATCCCCCCCCCCACCTCGAGGATGGTGGCGCTGGAGAACGAAGTTTCTCTCGACGTCGTTCGTCGGATGAAGATGATGATGGGGAATGTTTCGAAGCAATCTTAACCCACTTCGGTAAATAAAACAAGGCGCGGCTTTCTCCGGGAGAGAAAGGTGAACATGGGGGGCGCGTGAGCAAATTTTGTCACTAGAACTTCGCGGTTGCGATGCTGCAGCAGGAACAGCCAGTAAATTAATAGGTTGTGCAAGGTCTGGCGGAAAATGAAAGGATGGCAGTACATGACTTGGAAGTCGTCGGATAATAAAGACGCGGCAGACTGATATGACTTTTTGGTGTTTGCTTGCTGCTTTTAAAGTCGGGGGGGGGGGGGCATTATTGCTCGCTCGCCGGATGAATGCCAGTTTTAGAAGGTTATGGGACAAATGCGTCTGGGAGACAAGAGCAGAGGATGTCGTCAACTGTTGATCAATCCAAGGGGCTTTAACTAGAAGTTTTATCTGCTCAGCGGTAATTTAGACTAGTCTGGAAGATGCCTAATTAGAATGGAGCAATTCAACTACTTTATATTAAAAAATAAATATAAATGTTCCGATCTAGTGAGGAAAAAGATAACCGAAGTCTCAAATTCACAGAAATAGCATTTGCATTATTATAATAATTTTTTTAGCGTGGTTTCTTTTCTGAAAATATACAGTTCATGACCACTTTTAAACTTAAGATAGTAGACACCATAACGGTAGCGATTCATGAGAGCAACCTATCAATTTAACAGGTTATAAAAGCACAACATTTATGAGACGTTGTAATTTAGATAGCGATTGTAATTAGCAAAAATATTAAAATGTAATAGTAAAAAGGTATAAGTTTTTTACAGAAAATATCCGAACAGTACACATAAAATATGGAAAACTGCATAAGGACTTTCAAATCAAACAGGAACCCAACATTTCTTTTATCGACATTAACAAACGAAATTTTGGGTTACTGTTTGATTTGAAAGTCCATACGCATTTTCCCATATTTTATGGGTAAAATTAATTATCCCCACAAAAAATTAATTAAACACTACGCAGCATTACTATAAATAAATAACTTTTTTCTTAAAGGCAAGTGTAAATTAAAATATAAGAATAAGAATATATTATTTAAAAAAGTATGAATATATGTTGTTAGAAATCGCCATCGCCAGAAAAATAAAATAAATGTATTAAAATTATTTGCCAATACCTGGTATTGTTTCTTCTACGATTATTTTTAAATTAAAGATTTATTTTTTTTTTGGGGGGGGGGGGAGATCAAAACGATACTATTTCATTAGCATAAACAATAACTAAAAATTATAATCAAAGTTAAAAATCTTAAATTAAAAAGTTCAAGCTGAATATCGATTCCAAAAGTATTAAGTTTTGATTTTAAAAATCTTAAGAATCATTACTAAGAATATGACGGTGTCTGAATCCATGTGCAAAAAATACAGAAGTAAAACAAAAGACACCGAGTAAAATTCAAACATACGGCTTTTAAACAAACTTCTCCAACTAAGGCACGTCCAAACCCTAATTTCTCCAAGACACTATAAATGACTTTTTAATCGCAGTACTTCCCGAGTCCGGATCTTAAGAGAGGGAATCAACTCCCCCTTGAAATCACGCCAACTGGAAGAGTAATTCCCATAAAAGGTATCAAAAAGAGCCAGAGATAAATGAGTTACCCAATAAACAGGCAGCTACAGCACTGACATACGAGAGCAAAGGGATTTCAAAGCATGTTGGCACTGATGAAATAATAAATTACATCAGCGTCAACACTGCCGCTACTTAGCGATTAAATTTATGGTGACAGAATGACGCAAAACTGACTTCCTACTGGGAATCCCTCCAAAGTAAAGGACGGATTTTATTATGACGACACGGAGATTCGCTGGAGTTAATGACTGCCGTGTCGCCCGAAAGAGAATCGATGCCCCGAAGAAGGTCAGGTAAACGGAATCACGGTCACAGTTGTAGAAATCTTTCGTATATGCGTAAATAAGAAATCTTCATTTTGGTTATTTTTATTTATGCAATGCCCATATCAAGAGTTTAGTTTTCCTTTCACGAGAAATTTTTTAAACCTAGGTCATGTCAAAACAGTTTAACCATCGAATAATAAAATCCGTACCGGATTTCTGATAAGGCAGTTGTCTAGGGTTCAAAAGAAGCAACTATCAGGTCAGTTTTTTTAAAAAATTAACAGTTACTAACATATTATGTGTTGAATTCATATTGTTTACAATTTTTGTATTCGACAACTAGAAAAGTTAAAAAAAAATTAATTAACTTTTCTAGTTGTCGAATACAAAAATTGTAAACAATATGAATTCAACACATACTGCAATATTAGGATAATATTTAAACTTTATAAAGTATTATTAGATATTTTTTTATATTTCCATACAATTATTTAATTATTAGAATATTTATAAACATGGAATGCCTGCTTTAATTATTTTATGTAGAAACGTAAATAAATTCAGCGATTTAAAGTTACAAAAAAAAAGCTAATACAGTTTTAAAAAATTGAATTAATAAATTATCAGTGAGTTAGCATTGACATCTTTCGGCCATTCTGTAAGCGTTTTTAACGTTAGGCGTCGATTTGGTGTTACAAAAACAAAATAAAATAAAAATACTAATGCAATTTTAAAAAATTAAAATTATTAAACTATCAATAAGCGAATATTGATATATTTCTACCATTCTGTAAACGTTTTTAACAATCAAAATTAAAAAATAAATAAAACATCAAAATGATGCGCTGTTTTGAAGGTGAGTGAGAGGTACCATCCAAGTGCTAAGGGTTAACTACATCATGCGCACTTCCTATGAGCTTAAAATGCTTCAACCTGCCATTGAACAGGATTCAATTTTTCCCCGTACTAAAGATCCAATTTGGTATATTGCATCTTAATTATAGTCGTTCATGGGTTTAAATTCCGCGAGTTAAGTGGCCATTTTGCAATATCATAGATTTCAAAATTACGACGTGTTTCTTTCACAAATAGTTTGAATTTAGCTTTTTATGACATAGAAAAGATTTTTACATAAACTGTAACATTTGCATGATCTTATGCGTCTTCATTACTGATATTGTACATGCATTCTAGATACTGTTTCGGATAGATGAATCTGTCAGATATTAATTTGTTTTGATTGACGTGCTCAATAAAATTATGTTCCTATTTGTATGTATGTACACCAGATTTTTTTTATTTCTTCCTTGCTAAGACAGTATGAAAGGAACGTCTATAGATCAAAAACTTCTGCAAAATATTATCAATGATCTCCTTAAGAGAAAGCGGAAGTGAATTCTTTTATCCTGGCTAGTTTTTATAAATTTTATCTTTGAATTGAGCCAACTAGTTAAAATAAATGCAACCACAATTTCCATGACATTTTATAAATAAACAAGGGAGTACAGGTAAGTGAACTAAAAGTAGAAGTATTTTAAACCATCAATATAGTATAGAAAACATTTCACATCTAAGTGGGTAAATATATTTTAGCAATATTATAGTAAATACAATGGTTTACAATAATATAATATACACATTTTAACAATATTAATAAACACAAATGTATAAACAGGTTTACAATTGAAAGGTACAAAACACACAATAACAAAAACTTGTAGGGATGGATGGACTCAAATGCATGCATTTCTTCGAAAGATAAAATTAACCATTTTAAACATAATATAACTGATAAAGAAATTGATTAATAAGATTTTGAGATAAAACTTTGGGGGGGGGAGATATGCTCCAGTTCTGGTAAGAATTGACTTATAATTTTAGTATGCAATGAAAACGATTTAGCTTTATATTATTTAAAAGTTTTATAGTTTCGAATTTAAAGTTTAGAGTTTAAATAGTAAGAAGGAATCAAAGTCTTCTTTAAGAAGTCAAAAGATATTTTTATGAATTATATATCTTTTATTTTATTTTACATAATATTGATATTTTTTCGGATTAAAATAACCTGCGGTATCCGTTTTTCCAGGTAGGGGGAAAAGAATAAAAATTATAATTGAGAATTGATTTTCCCCCCTTCTTTCCAGATTTAGATATAATTTAGATTTTTTTTTTTAAAAAAAAGAAAAAAAAGGGAAAGTGCAACTGCATTACATGCTACATTTACAAATTCTCAACCGGATGTGTCTAAAAAGGTTATATCACATCACTATTGAAAAGATATCCAACGCTTCGAGATACGATTCCTACTAAAAGCCGTCCGATCCTTGTCTCAAAACGGCACTCACCTACAAACAAGAGATCACTTTATGAGATTCTCCCCAGGCGAAAAGATACAGCACAAAGAGGGGGAGGGGGTGAGAGAAAACCGTAAGAAAAAGAGTAAAATTTACTAAATAAAAAAATAAATAAAACGGAAGGAGCAAAAGATAAAAAAAAATTCACGGATCTCCTAGTAGATATAAAAAAAAGGGCGAGAGAGAGCCATATTGGGCGCAAAGACACATCCATACATCCATCCCTGGGAGGCGAGGTAAAGCTGAAGGGAGGGGGAGGGAGTAGAAAAAAAATAATAATCCACTTAGGGGGTGGGGCAAGGAGGATGAAAAGTGTAAGAGGCTACTTACGTGTCTGTCTTCGGAGCTATGAGCTGCAGAGACGATCGATTCAGCGTTGCCATGACAACCGCAACAATGCACACACGGAGAAAAAATAATCCACGCGTACAGGGGCAGGAGGCAGAAGAGAAGATATAAAAAAATAAATAAAAAAAGGGAGAGAAAAAAAAAGGAGAGAAAGTTAGTGGTTATCTGAAAAGCGGATGTTCGTCTTACCCACTGCAATCTCGGGAACTTCGGGAATAAGATGGAATGGGGAGGAGGAGGGATGGATAGAAAAAAAAGGAAAAATAATAAAAAAAGACGATTTTTTTTCATCCGGACCCTCCACCCTCCCGCTTGGTACCCTTTCCAGACGAGGATGTAAACTTGAATAGGCTTCTTCCTATTCCCCCTTTCTAATCGACGGCGCGGAGAAAAGAAGGAATGAGAGATTTTTTATTACTTTTTTTTTTCATCCTCTCTCCTCTACTTTACACAAAAATATCACTTAGATAATAAATCTAAGCAGGTTGCAGCACATGAATTCAAAAACTGCTGCACTTTTTTTTTCATATTAAAAAAAAAAACAGAGAGAAAAAGATTCGTTTGCATTTCCACTGATATAAATTCAGTTTTAAGTCATCCAGAGTGTATGCTGCAACAGCTAAAGCAATTTAAAGTTAAGAACGAATAGAACTGGATTGCATTTGTAAGAGTTAAGTCAGTCTTATAAAGATTTTAATTCTTCAGGAAAAAAAAATTTTCAAACGCGATTTAAGAAAGCAATTTTCCAAAGAGCACTGCAGTGGGTAAGATTCATTCAAAACATACAACAAAATTTCACAAAATCAAATCATAAAATACAAAAAAATAACAATACATAAAATCTCATACAAGAAATAAATACATAATATTTTCGGTTTTATAAATATACCACACGATACAAAATGTGCTTCTTGTTAAACAAAATTCATTCAAATAAAGTAACTGCTCGCAAATATTACACAGTGAATGCTTGCTTATAAATTAGTTTACTGGCAAAGTAAGTGTTTTATCCCTTTTTTGTGTCTCGATTATATGTATTAAAAGAAAATTAATGAACTTATTACAGTCTGTCTCTCAACTTTTTTTTTGTTCTTTAATAAATTTCATAATTTCGTTTATTATTATAAAGCTGCCCTTTAAAATAAAGATTTATATTTTTTTCAACACTTTCTGAAAGCTTTACTAAAAGGCCTTTCCAGGTCAAAATTACCCCCCCCCCATCCATAATAAGATGTTGCTTAAAAGATACCAATTTCCATACCAGTTTCAACTAAAATGCACTCTACACTTTTCAGTAAGAAGACTTCACTCTTAACTAATTACCCTAACCCGCCCACCATCTTTGGTCTTTTTAACGTCAACCTCTCCTCCCCCCCCAACAAACAAACAAAGTACAAGAAGCAAATATTTAAATAAAGCTCTGGCAAAATATTTACACGTTTAATAAAAGAACGGCGCAGGCAGAGGATAGTTTTTGGGGAAAAGGAAGCATGTGTTTAAGTCCGTAATTTTTCCGCCGCTCGTCGTCTAATAAACTCAATTTGTCATATTAGAAGATGGCGCCTTTCGAAAACCTCTCTAAAGTGACCGCGGACCGGAGAGGGAGCTAAAAATACGAGAGATTGAAATCGGATTAATCGGCCGCTGCGCACTCCACTCATTAATCTCGGGTAAGTGGGCCATTACGGGGCTCGATAATTAGTCCCCGCGGATGAATACAGTCACGTGACTTCATCCACCCCGCAGCATAATGGTGGCAAATTATAAGCCTGGCACCGAGATTAAATTTTACCTCCCCACCCCCCTCTCGGGGTGCCCTTTTTGTGTGTGTGCACCTCCAAACGCCTCTGAATTCATTCGCCCTCTCATAAAAGGGGGGTCGTCCTGGAGATGCCAATGAGAACGCGATTCCTAGAATCGGTTGCGCTAAGCTGGAAGGTTATAAATTAAATAAAAATTCTGTCATCAAAGTGACTAATAGAATAAAATGAGCAATTTTTGGGTGGGAGAAAATGACAGCTAATTTATAAATGTAATTCCTAGGAGTTATATTTTCTTCTAAGTGTTGACAATTCGCACGAAGAAAACAAGTAAATAAAATAGAGAATCGACAAAATTAAAACAAAAAAAGTTTATCGTTTTCAGTTTTTTTTTATTCATATACAGAATTAGTTGAAGCATTTTAAAGATTTTTTTACACATGAGAAATTAAAGGCTCAAATTCTATTTGCATCGACTTTTAAACGATAAAAAATACAGCGTTAATAATCTTTGCCATTTATTAAGATCTTCTTCTTCTTTATCTTCCAATTTAATCAAAATGCTGAAAGAAAACAAGCGAGTGTATTAAGTACATATCAATAAAGATATTCAATGTAATATATGATTACAGTAGTACTTAATGGCTGTTTCAGCAACAATCGTTACAAAGCAATTGGATTGCATTAGATTATTCCAGTTTTCAAGAACCTGAACAAGAGCAGCTAAAGAGTACAGAGTTCTGCAAATCACGGTTCTCCAATGAATTTTACATATCAGGCTAAATTTGAGTTGCATTTTTTTTAAAAAAAATGTTAACATGCAAATTATTGCAATATAATGTTTAAGTTCAATGCGTGCAATTTACAAAGCAATGAACAATAGAATGTGTAATATTATTGCCAGTTAAATAACTCTGAATTAATTCCTTATCTATCGAATTGCTTTTTATGATGTCATTTTCGTGGTGTGCTCTATAGATTAGGTTTCCGTAAATTACTACAAATGGAAGTCTTCAAATCCCTGCTGAACGAAATTATAGCAGGTGCCCGAGATGTCTGGATGTCATTGTGAAATTTTCTTTCCGTTTAATTAAGTATAATTGATCGAATATTCAAGATACTTGTTTTTATCGTTATAGACGATCATCCAGGTGGGTTCGTTGGCTCAAGCAAGGTTTTAATGTGATCAATTAAAGAGCGTCCAAACATAGCACTGGCCATTACATAAGTGGGATTTTTTTTTCCCACTTCATATTAACCCTTTAAGAGCCTAAGCTGTCTTTGTGGTTTTTGAGAGGGTATGGAATTTTGATTACCGTTGCAAGAGAAACTTGGGCCTTCAAGAATTCTGAGGTACCTGAATACTGATATAAGGAATGATAGGGTTAAAAACAGTAACGATTTAATTTCAATTTTATCATAACTATTTAAATTATCCTCTCTCTCAAAACAAGATTAGTTTTTTAAGTAAAGTGTAGGATTTTTTCCTTAAATTTCATTATTTAACCCTCAAAATATTTAAGCAATAGGAGAAGATTTGAAAACGGTCTAGTTTTGAAGACACACGCAAATATAATTTAATAGTAATGAGGCCTCACATTTTTTTTCTATGTATTGTCAACTTTAATAGGTAGTATCTGTATCTTTGAATCTTGATTGAACAAAATCTATTAAAAAATTAAATTATTGTTGCTTTTCTTGATTACACAATAGTTTATCTGAAGTCGTACCTTGGTTAAATGGCTTGAAGACACAGGTTGTCTTTCATGTTGTTTATTGTCAATATCAACAACAAAAGGCACGCGATAACGCCCTAGTGTCGCAGACCAAGATAACTACACATAGAATTTTCTCAGGAGGTGGCCGAGATCACACACACCCTCATACAAGTAAGAGTCAAGTTCACTTCGCATGGAAAAAAAGATATACTAACATCAAAAATCAGATCACGTGGTGTTTACATGATTAACAGCTGGCTCCGCCTTGGAAGACAACGAGATTAACTGAATTTTTAACATCTGTCAAGTTCACTTCTGGTACTAGGGGGAGTGTGATCTCGACTCTGCTCCGAAAATTTTAAGTGTAATTTTCTAGCCCTGCTACACTATGGCGTAATCATGTGTCTTTTGTTGTTGATGTTACTGTAGTGTTTGAAGGTCGCGGTACGAACCTGCAACGTTTTGGGCCTGTAGCCGAGTAACATACCGATCAAGCAAAAAGGACCCTTCAACTCGAAGGATATTATCTGGCTTATAAGGCTAACGCTACATTACCAATAAACTACATAAAAGACAACTTGTGCCTTCAAGTCATCTCACCAAGAAGCAATCTTTACTATGAGATAAATTATTGTGTAATCAAGAAAAGCAACAATAATTTTAATTACAAAGTCTTTTTTTCTTGTCTTTCTGTTCCTTATTATGTAAAGGCATTTGTTCTTGACATCTCACCTGAGCTCGACCTCTTTTCGTCTCGGTGGTCCTTGAGGGCAGCAGCAGAGGAGACAGCGGCTGAAAGGTGTGCAGCGGGACCAGCGCCCGCTAAGGAACTCGATAGCGCTAGCAGCCCTGCTGCACTGCTAGGGGGTAAGGTAGGAGGTTGGAGTCCCGCCATGGCTGCCGCGTGGGGCATCATGGGAAGGGGAGGCGCGTGCGCGTGAGGAGGAAGCTGCTGGGCATGCATCTGTTGCTGGAAAGAAGGAGAATTTACCCATTAATAAAAGTTACTAAAAAATGTAAAATTAAACTTAAAGAAATGATAATAGTAAAATAAAAGCACATATGAAACTATAACACAAGTAGCATTGGCAATAGAGGATCTTCTTCAACAAAAGCAATATTGCCATGGCAACTAAATTTTGATTAGAAATTGACATATTTTTGTAGTATATCGAATGGAATGACTTAATTATCAATATTCAGTCATTCCGCATTAATGGATATCAATTAATGAATTATTTCGAAATAATTCATTAATTGATATCCAATTTTGCAATCAGGGATAATAGAAAAAAGCAAAATTGCATGTGCTTTTTCTAGGGAATGGCATCTGTAAATGATTGGGGAAAGTTGCAGTTGTTTTACAACACATTAGATAAAAGTGGTATCCGTAGGAAAATTTAAGCCTTAATCTAGGCCGGTTTACTAAATAATAAATCATTTTAACTAAAAATTAATGAAGTTTTAATCCAATTAGCAATCTTATATGAGATTTTTTTTGTATTAAATGCAATTTCATACAATAAAAAACGAGTTAAATATCTTTATTTTATTTCAAAGAAGATCCTTCCCCTATAGATTGTTTCGTTTTAATCATGATGCACAACAAAGTTTATAAATTTCTGAACTCTTAGAAAAACTATTCTAATATTTATTAATAGCATTGGCGAATTTCTGGCTGGGAGTCTCCCAGCCAAAAACTCGCCAACTGAGCTGAGAGGTCAATGACCGATTAAAAAAATACAATAAAGTTTATTAACCTAGCCACAATTACACTGATTTAGTCACCATGTCTTTATAAATTACCAAACATACAATGCGTACAGATCTAAATACAGTGGAATCATGAGTCGCAACAAATAAATAAAAACACAATGTATTTTTTCATAAAGTTATCAAAATAAAAAAATATATTGTTATTATGTTAATGTATGGTTACTTTGTAAGTGTTCAAATGTAAAATTAAACTTATCAGTTTATTAAATGACGAGAATTTATACATACCGCCTATGGCGACTAAATGCTTTTAATACGCAACTGCCTAAGAATGATACGTAATATCTAGGAAATTATTATATACTATAGAATTTCATTTGCTGTTCCAAATATATATGTATATTTTAAAGAAATTTATCACGTATTGTTATTCATTATACAAACGATTTTAAACAAGTTTGAAGATAACATTTACATCAGTACATTCAATTTGCACAGCATCATCAAATGTAAACAATGCCTAAACAATAATATATCTACATGAATTTACAATGAGCTGATACAACAATACATAAAAATGTATCTGCCAATCATTATTCGGTCAAGACTAAATAAAAGTTTTATTAGATAAAAAAATATATAATTAATTTATTCCATCCACCACGAAATAAATCTCAGTCCTTATTATACAACATAAAAGAATCTTTTTTAAAAAAAATGCAGGTGTTACCTTGTATTTCCATTTTTAAATATCTCTTGACTACGCAGATATAGAGTAATGCAATCGCTACATTAAAGACGAATTGTTAAATTTAAATGATGTTAATGCTCAAAGAATAGTGCAAATAAAAAATGAAATTAAAAAAAAAAGATTGGGAAGGAGAGAGGAGGGAAAAAAGAAATAAAACAGCGATAAAAATAGAATATATTATCCAATCTACCTCCCCTTTTATCATTGAAGCAGATATTCGTTAATCTTTGCAGCGAATCACTTTAAACAAGTCCGCTGCTCTCCCCAAGTCTTTCACAGCGAAAGATCTATCGATAAAAATTTAATTCGCTCGACCGCAATCCGAATTTGCAATGCAAATCACGTGCACATAACAGATCGGGGGGAAAAAGTAACTGTGTGAACATAAGACATTATAACAAGGTCGGGGCGTATGATCAGGCTTCGCGGATTAGCGAAAAAAGAAATTAAAAATAAAAGCCAAAGTGACTCGCAGAAAGAACAAACTCAAAACATACTGGCGATGGAGGAGGAAGGGTGGGGGAGATGAAGTGAAACAAAAAGGGGAAGAGGCGACAAGTGTCACGTGATTAGAGTGACGTCACACCGTGCTTTCGTGTCAACCTCTTTAATCCCAACTTTCGCTCCTCAGTCTTTTTTTGCTTTTATTTTTTTATTTGTAATTTTTATTCGTTTCACGACCGCAATAATGATTAATTACAGTTTTCACGCCCCTGCTTTACGATCTGAGGTCACGTGACACTTTACAGAAAAGTAATTATGACCCTCTCGGGGTTTTTAGTATTTGTTTTTAATTATACGTTTTCACAGTTTTCAGCTTAGTTTGATTTTAGAAATATCGAACATTTTGATGTTTTATTATTTTTTTAAATCGATTAATGGATATTTTATACTAGTGGGAAATAATCTTAAAAAAAAAAAGAGAAAAACTTCTGAATTTACAGTATTTCAAATACGAAATATGTTATTAAATGGAAAGCATAAAATAAATACAAATCATTGACGATTGGTATTTTTTTAATTAGGAAAAGTGGAATAATAAGAAAAATTATTCAAATATACCTTTTTTATTTCGATACATTTGATAAAATTTCGATTCTATACACGACGTCTTTTTTTATACTAACAATACTCCAAAGTGATTTAAATCATTCAATAAGAATTTCTTCAATACCTATATTTAACCCACATTTTTATCATTAAATACTATTTCAGACATCAATTAATATTCATGTCTGTATTAAACTCAGACTAACTTTTCTAAACATGAATTGGGACTTTAAATTATATTTGTTTGATATAAATCAAAAACATAACAATTTAAAAGAAAGCACGAATCTATAAAGCTGACAAACAAATGTCGAAACCTTTTTTTTTAATCACAAAATAGAATATTTATTCAAATCATTGAAAATAATAATAAAAACAACAAGCAAATATCCCTAATAAAATTATCTATAGAGCATCAAGTATAGATATCCGATTATGGTAAAATTAAAGCCATTTTAGAAAGACGCTCCAATTTATGAAGCTAAAAATATTTTCATATCGAATATTTCTGAAGTGCTTAAGGGAACCTAGTAAGAGTAAATCGCGAAGACACAGTGCTTATTCCGGAATTCTAAGCACGCATTGTAGAGAATTCCCGTTCGAAAACGATTCCAATTACAGTGGCCAAAAAAGAATAAAAATTTGCAGAAATCGTCCTCTCGGAGACAGCTCTTAACGGTTGTTCACCAATAAGCAATACTAATAAAAAGCGTTGTTGCGCAAAAGGCACGCTGAGCAATCAGCGAGCCACAATTCCGTCCAGTAAGTGCCCCTTGGCGTGGTGGAGTGCCTTCCCGAAAACCAGAAGAGTAAAAATACACTCCAAGTGGTTTCGAAAAAGCAAAGAGAAACGCAGCAGAGTTTATTATAGTAACTCTGTAACCCGCTGAGCTTTAACTCTTCGGGAAATGAGAAAATAGTGGAGCCGCGGCACCGAGTAAATAGGAATTTTCTGCAGTACTTGTCGGCGAGAGCCACTGCTTTTGGATATAAGCCAATAATTGAAGTGGTGAAAGCTGCAGAGGTGGATGATGCCAACCTCTTCCCATTCATAAGATTACTTCTTTTAACTTTTTATTACTTCTTCTCGCTCTGCTCTCGTTTATGTTCTCTGTTCGCATGCCAAGAAAAATTTGCTACGGTTTAGAATTTGAATGGAAGGCTGTTTGGGCGTTCAACTTTTTTTCTCTCTCTCTCCTTCCACCCTCCGCTGATACGGAATTGATTGAACTGCGCTCAGCAAGGAAGCTAGCGTGAAGCGACATTATTCAAACACACGATAACGATTCCAGATTTAATTTTGAATTAATATGGAGAGATACTTAGCGTTGTTGTTAATGGAAGCAAATAACGAAAAGCGCATCATTGAAAAAAATGCTTTTAGATTAGAGCTATATATAGATAAATTCATTAAATTGTTACGACTTGATTAATTTTAAACATTTTTTAATGCTGCTCTTCCTTGATAAAATAACTCCTTTATTAAAATTGTTAACGCATTAGGGACCGTAAAGAAATCTATATGATATACGCCTGGGACAGCACATTTTGAGGCAAACTTGTACGTTCTAAAATCATCAAACGAGAAAATTCGTGAACGGTCCGCAACAGATGTGACGTGAAACACGAGAAAACTCGTGAGCTGACCTTAATGTATTAAATATATTATATTTGATAAATGTCAACGTGTCTACCCGTGATCTGGGCGTCCGGGTTCGAGTCCCAGTTCGGACATGGTTGGGTACTTACGAATTACACCGTCTTCGCCAACGGTTTAGTCACTCGTTGACGACAGAGTTAAATTTGGCGATAAAGATCAACGGATTACACCATTGCTGCATTGCCATAATTGACGGTTAAGCAACTCGTTGGTGACGACTGCAAATTTGGCGATAAAGTTGGACGGTATAATACGTAAGTAAACACGGTTGTTCTTCTAAGTTCTATCTAAGAGGCGTAAGAATGTGCCCTTTTGTAAAAAGGGGGCTGTGCAAGCGAATGTGACGCACGAAGTAGCTAAGTCGTACTCTTGGCTCTAGTTGGCGCCACTGAAAAAAATAAGACGCTCATTCGGCTTCAATCACTGACACATCGGTCAGCGAGCTTGTAAAGTGCCATAAGTATTAACAACATATGATAAATTGGGTATTTATGGATTTGAAATTGTAAAATACAATTATCAACTGAACTGATTCCAAAATTCTTTTAATTTTAAATTCTATAACTTCAATATAAAAGCCAATGAAGATAGTAAAAGACGGGAATTTGAATTTGCCTATTTCAATCTAGATTTACTATAATTATATAACTAGAACTGAATCAAGTAAAATGATGATCTTACCACTGCATTTGTCGGCCACCTCATATCAACAGAGCCCTACATAAAATTTTCAAAAAATAATTACTAATTTAATTCATGAATTACTAATTAATTCTCCTTATTTTTGAAAAAAATGATTGGATTTCTTAAGAGGAAATTAAACCGGAAGTGTTAAAAAATTACGATTCAGAAATTGAATTTTAACCAGTTTACCGTTTCGATCTCTTCGGAAAATACGTATATAAATTGTGTCGCAAAAAATTTAGCAATTATGAGTATAATCATCAAACAAAGAATATGTGTAATATGACATTATGTTGTAGTGAATGACTTTTTTAAAAATTTCAATAATCCCATTTATTTATTTAAATAATTTTTCATGCAATTATATTCTCCTTGTAAAAATACTAAATTACTAAGTACCACTAAATTCATCTCGAGAAATCACAACATTATAGTCCGGTATTTTTTTTACGAATTCTTGATCAGATAACTGAATATATATACAAACATTTACAAGTAAATATTATAGGTAGATAGTCCATAGCTCATTTTGCCCAAAAAATGCCGCCTCTTGAAAACATGTAAAAAGGACCCAAAAGAATTCTTATCCTGATTTTTATTACCAGACGTATCCATTTATTGGATAAACTAAAACCATTTATGTTTGATTAACTGCTTTTTGGATGACTAATACAACACAGTGATATAGTTAAAAAAATAATTCATTCTATATGGGGGGGTTCCAATAATAATAATTATCTTTCATTTGTTCTTTTGATTTCGACTTGACCTCAAAATATTTTAAATATCTCGGAATTTACGAATATGTTCCAGTTTTTACCAAAATTGTAATTCAAACTGCAAACTGCCCCTATGTATTACTCATGACGAATAACACAAAATCTAGTACTTTTTCCATGACGAATAAATTCCCCCAAAACAATTAACTGATTATTAAAAAAAAGGTTAGCTTTCCAAAGCTTCAACCCATCTTATTCACCCAAAGAAATAGAAAATGGTAAATATAAGTTTCTAAATTATTACTTTGGAGCTCCACATTAAATATAAATAGCGCGCAAAGCGCACGGGGGGGGACAAGGGATAATAACTACCACCAAGCAAATCCCGAAAGTATTTCCCTCTGTTTCCCTCGTATACTATCCTCAAATCGCATTGGTGGACAGATAAGCTCCGCGGAACACTGTATACATTCCCGGTGGAGACGATAGACGGCTAGATTCAATATTTGCACATCTGTTTGCCTCTTGTCCACATAAGGCGCTCCATCCACCAAAGGAGAGGAACTACCAAACGTCTATCTGGGACGGATTCCGATGAAAAATATTTCTAAGCCATCGAAATTTCATGTCAAGCCGATGTGGATTAAAATGTCCATCACCTCTATATTTAATATTTTCTATATTAGCGGGAGTATTAAATTTTCTAAAGATAAGGTTCTCTAAAATATTCAGAGACCAATAGTATTAAATATTATTCTGGATAACTCGCTGAATAAAAAATACAGTACTATTTCGAGCATAATTTCGTGTCTATACGGTCTGTCTTTTCAAAAACTAAAATCTGCAATCTTTTGACTCTTATCTTAAGGTTACCTTTTCACATCTGATTTTATTATCAGTGAAAAATAAAATCGATTTTAGTCCATTTTAAAATTTACGTTAATATTTCCAGCATTTAAGTTAAACATTACAGAATTTATGCTAAAATTTAAACAGTTTACACTGAAAAAAGCCAGAAAAAATGGTATTGCAGGTAGTATGCAAATAATGGAGGTATTCAACCAATCAGCGTAACTCGTTGCGGTCGACAGGGCGTATATAAGACAACAGGTGTCTAAGAAGACTATTACATCGATTCTTGCTGCAGGTGATCAAGATTTTCAACGGGGACTAATCGCCGGCGTATGAGAGATGGAGCACATAATTTACGAAGAAGCAATGAAACTTAGATTTTCGGGCACAACCATATCAAGGGTGTACCACGAATATCAGGTTTCCAGTATCCGATAGCGGTTGAGCCGGAAAAAGAGCCAGAACGAGATCATTGATCTAGAAGGCTGAAAAGAATGCCGACCCATCAACAA
Organism: Argiope argentata; assembly: GCA_026289955.1. Classification (NCBI taxonomy): domain Eukaryota; kingdom Metazoa; phylum Arthropoda; class Arachnida; order Araneae; family Araneidae; genus Argiope; species Argiope argentata. The sequence continues at coordinate 25,614,168 of JAOUZG010019159.1, read as the reverse complement.
GCATCAGTGAACGAATTGTGCAACGTACCGTAATTTGATATGAGCTTTCGTGGCTACAGATCATATCGTGTACCATTGTTGACCCAGCGGCACAAAGCTCTGCGCCTCCTTGCCTGGGTTATCCGACCTACCCCTATGCCACATTAGAGTGCACTATAGTATAATGGTTAAAATATATGAATTGATAAATTCTGTGTACTTGAATGCCAGATGACAATTCGGTAAATATATAGCGCATATAAATGGTACTGCTACGCTCCTCTTTTAACAGAAGCCAATCAAATTTAACAAGTAGTTTTAAAAGACGTTAAATTTTCAGCATATTTTAACAAATAGATTTCGTTAGAAATTCAAAGTTTGTAAAAAGAAAATTAATGTAGAACTATAATAAAAAACGAGTCTTTATATTTCGGCGTCCCACATACCTTAAAAATGTAATCAAAGATTCATTTTTTTTTCTTTTTTAAATTCGTTTGCAATCATTTGAAAATAAAATTACGTTAAAAAATATCAACAAGAAATATTCTATTAATAGATTTAAAAAAAAAACAATTATCTATTTCCTCAAAAGTTACCAAAAGATATTTAAATATTTACTCACCCCAATAATGGAATTCAATTCTGTCATGGTAACTTGTTTCGCCCTCTCTACCGCAGCTGCCACCTGCTGCTGGTGCTGAAAGGAATAATTTGAAAGTTAATTCAGCAATGAAAGACTAATAGTTCATGCAGAGTGCTCGCTAATGAGCTTTTTAAAGCTATTTTTAGAAAACAAATCAGCTTTCAGAAATCATTTCTTCGACTTAGAATACGTCCATATAAAATTAAAAAAATAAAAGCAACAATATAATTTAAACAAACTTAAAATCTATTAATTTAGAAAAAAATCTTGGAGTAAGGGAGAAGATCTAACATGAAAACTGTTCCTTAATTCATTAAAAGAAATATTTTTAATTTGATAGTAAATGCTATCATTTGAATATTATAACACCAATGTCATGTTTTTACTAAATAAATATTGATATACAGAGAGCAAAAATCTGTATCGAATTTCATGTTTTCTATGTATGAATGTTTTTAATGATATATTCATTCATGTTTTCTATGTATGAATGTTTTTATTGATATGTTCATTCCTTAATAAAACATTTGTTTAGTACTAAAAAAGAGAGAATAAAAGAAAAATTATTTATAATGACTGAAAATTCATGATTGTAGCAGTTGCATTATTCACGCCTTCTCTTTTGGATATTAGTTAACTTCCCTTTTGGTTACTAGATGGCAGTGCGTGATTACGTCATCACGCGCGCCATCCCATAATGCTTTGCGCTGGTAGCAGGGAGAGAGGTAACTCCGTCCTAGGCAGCTGTGTACTGGAATGTCTTTGTGTTACGTGTTGTCTTTGCGTGTTTGTACATAGTGTGTGAGTATGATGATTAAAAGGAAATGTTTCCAACAACATTCGTCTCGTTGCTTCCATGCACGGACACCACATAATCTACATCCCACCACATCTGGCGCCCAACGTAAAATGAGTTCCGATAGAAGTGAAGGTCACCCTGACGATCACTAGGAAATCTTCGCGCCACCCGGCGCTCAACGGAAAATAGTTTCTAATGAAATGCAAGTGTGTCGTCCCGACAATCTTGTAGCATCTTCGTGCCATCACATTTGGCACACAAAGGAAAATAACTTCTAATGGATGAAAAGTAACGTCGTCTCAACTATCAAACTATTTTCGCTCCATCATATCGGCAACCTACGAAAAGAATTTCGATTTGTGTCGTCCTTACGCAAAATAATTTTTCCCGACCTGGGAATGGTTCCGCATTGTGAAGTGATGAAATAAATGTGAAGTTGTCCCAACAAGCACAAGGAAAATATCCGCCAGCAACAACGGCTGCCATCGTTGATGTCCAAAAGAATACTCAAGTATTCAGTTCAAATCATAACTCGTACAGGACGTCGACCCCTGTACCGAGTATAATTTATTGTGTTTCTCAAGCAAAATCTGCATTTCCTGTGAAAGTGTCCATTTTATCAAATTTACAGCTCCGAAAATTCATTTGTTTTGTTTGGTCGTTTCTGTTCAATTCCAGATAAGTGTATAAACTTTTACATTTTATTTTGTTTGTCAACAGCATCCAGCATTGAATATAACATAACTGCATATTTGATTCTTCCTTATCTGTGAAATGTTTTGCTATTTAATATTTAATAATTTCTAAGTTACTTAAATTAATTAGTTAAGCTATATTTTCTAAGCATATCTATCGTTGCAAATTATATTTTGAAGTATCTGTGTTATTTTTATTTAATCTCATTGATTTGATTTTTTTTATTATTTCATTGAAAGTGCGTAAGAATATATCTTTTAAATAGTAAGGTATTCTATATCATTATGTATTTGCTGTATTTTTGTATTTAATTTAAGAGCTAACTAATTTATTGTAGTTGATATTTCTTTGTCCGGAAGTTAACGTACCAAAACTCTTCTCTCTGTTACTGTGTCCTTGAAGTGGAGACACCAAGTCTCGTACGCTGAGTCACCCCCCTGCAGTGACCCATCTAAACAAGCACTGAATACTTTTTTTTGTTTTCTTTTCAGATCTTTGGTATTGTAAAAGCTATTCAGATAGATTTATTTCTTTTTCAGTGTAACGATTTTTTTGATAGATTTATTATTTCTTTTTCAGTGTAACGATTTTTTGATAGATTTATTATTATTATTATTGCATTCTAAAAACTAACGGAGATTTTCATTTGTGTTCTACCTATTTAATGATTTTTTTTTGTTGTTGTTGTATGTTCAGGGGAGAAGGTAGATGTGCAACTGTTACTTCGTAATCAAATTTCTAATTTAACTTCCTATTTAATCGAATAATTCGTAGGGAAAATGGCTTTTCTAGCTAAAGGTAAAAAAATTGACCTCTACAATTTAGCATTGGAATTAGGTTTAGATGCAACACCCGAAGATAAGATAATTGTTTTGCATGACAAAATAACGAAATCTGCATTCTTTGCGGAAAATAAACAGTTCGTGACTGATACGTTCAATAACATTATAGATGAACGGAAAAAGTTAGAAGAAAACAGAAAAAAGCTAGAAGAAGAAACTTTGAAAACAGAGAAATTGGCTAAGGAAAGAGCATTTGAGCTTGAGAAGCTTAAGCTCCAAAATTTAAATTTATCAAATTCTAATCAAACTGATTCTATTCCAAAGCGATTTGATTTACAAACAGTCTTACCAACGTTTCGCCCTGAAACAGATGATATTTCATTATTTTTAACTATGTTCGAAAGACAAATGAAACTTTTAAATGTTTCTAATGATTATTGGGTATCTTATTTAATGGGTGTACTCCCAAGTGAGGTAAGTAATTTAATAGCAAGAGAGCCTGAGGAAATATTTAAGGACTATACCCATATCCGTGGTATATTATTACAACGGTTTAAGCTGACAGCTGATCGTTTTCGAATTCTTTTCAGTCGACATCAAAAACGAGATGATTCCACATGGAAAGATTTCTTCTTTGAGCTTCGAACCTACTTTGAAGGTTGGATTAATGACTTGGAAATCGATTCATTTGAGAAATTAAAAGAACTTATGCTTTCTGATCAAATAAAGAAAAGATGTCCTCCGGACTATAAAAATCATTTTTTAGATATTTGGGAAACACTAAATGATCCTGTCTTGTTAGCTGAAAAGCTGGATTTTTATGAAAACATAAAGTCGCCTCATCAAAAATTAGTAAAAACTCCAAAGTCGCAAGAACTCTTTAAACCGAAACTCTCTAAAAATGCTAATGAGCAGAACTTCAAGAAAACCCAATTTGCTAAATATGAGAAATCAATTCCATCGAGTTCTCAGAACATTACTGGTTCTAATTCAAACAGGCCATCCCGACATGTGGAGAATTCTGTTTATTGTTATGACTGTGGAAATCCTGGCTTTATCAAATCTAAGTGTCCAAATTGTTCTTCAAGGAAAGACCATTCACCGGTTAATGCTATACAAATGTTTACCTGTTTTACCTCTCCAGTAGCCTTAATTTCCATAGAAGTATATGAAGCTTCAGGAACAGTTTGTGCTGACACAGGAGCCAATCAATCAATTGGAGGAGAATTGATGTTTAATTTTTTAAAGAAGCGTGGACAGCAGTTCACAGAGATTGACCTTGCTATCTGTCTGGCTGATGGTCAACAATCAACATCAGTTGTTTTGAAAACTACAGTGCCGATCACAGTGCTTGGCCGAACTTTCCTCACTGAATTACATTTTCTCCCACATGCTAAAGGGAATCGCACTCTCCTCGGAGTTGACTTTTTGAGGAAATCAGGAATTGTAATGGATATTAAAAAAAATTCCTGGTATTTTGGGGATAAACCGAACTGCAAAATACCTTTTGCTAAAGATCTCCCCATACCAACAAATAATAGCCCTGTCGAAATCAATAATAGTTATTGTCCGACGAATTCAGTAACTAGTGATAGTTCAGTGCAAAACAATTCTGTTGCACCTGAGACTAATTATCCTTGTTTACGCCAAGAAGAAGGTCAGAATCTTGATGCGAAATCGAGAAATCGCTTAACTGCCTTGCTTAATGAAAATGAAGATATTTTCCGACTAGGGGGAGAGCCAACTCCTTATGTTAAGCATTTTATTGACACAGGTGACCAACCACCAGTTGCATCTGCACCTTACAGACTGTCGTCAAAACAGAAAGAGCTCTTAAATAAAGAAATTGGTGAACTTTTAGCCAATGATGTCATAGAAGAATGCGAATCGCCTTATGCAGCACCGGTAGTTTTAGTCCCAAAGCCTAATGGAAAAATCAGATTGTGCGTAGATTACCGAAAACTAAATTCTATAACCAAACCTGACAAGTATCCACTTCCGGTTATGGATACATTGTTACATGATGCAAGATCCACTGCTTTTATGTCTACTCTTGATTTAAAGTCTGGATATCATCAAATTGAAGTCAATCCTGCTGATAGGGACAAAACTGCATTTGTATGCCCTTTTGGTACTTTTAGATACAAAAGAATGCCTTTTGGTCTCAGAAACGCCCCAGCAACTTTTCAACGACTTATGGACCAGTTCCGAAATGGACTCCCTACAGTTAATATTCTAGTATATTTAGATGATATATTTGTATTGTCAGAAACTTTTGAACAACATATTCAAGACTTGAAGCTGGTTTTCGAAAGACTCCGCAAATTTAAATTATGCGTAAATAGAGAAAAATGTAAATTCTCATGTGCTCGTGTGAAATATTTGGGATTGTGGATAACTTCTAAAGGAATTGAAGTAGATCAAGATAAAGTTGCTGCAATTCAGAACATTCCTTGTCCAAGAAATATTAAACAATTACAATCCTTTTTGCAGACCTGCTCATGGTACAGGAAATTCATCCCGAATTTTTCCGATATTGCTAGACCCCTTAGCAATCTGACAAAAAAGAATACTGTTTGGAAATGGAGTAAACAAGAGCAGCAAGCCTTTCAAACTTTAAAGCAATGTCTGGTAACTCCACCCGTATTGAAGCAAGTTGATCCCACTAAACCTTTTATCATCCGGACGGATGCAAGTGCTTACGCCTTAGGTGCAGTTCTTCTACAGGGAAAAGATCTTGCAGATGAAAGACCAATAGAATATGCCAGTAGACTCTTGAGTTCTGCTGAAAGGAATTATTCGACAACTGAACGAGAAGCTTTGGCTGTTGTTTGGGCCTTGAACAAATTTCGAGGATATATTGAAGGTGCTGATATTACTGTAGCCTCTGATCACCAACCCTTAAAGTGGTTAATGACTTTATCGTCACCCACTGGAAGGTTAGCCAGATGGGCACTTCAAATTCAGTCCTATAACTTGAAAATCGATTATTTTCCAGGCAAATGCAACGTCGTCGCTGACATGCTTTCTCGACCTGAGTGTAATGATAAAGACACTTGTGAATTACGAACTATTGTTATTGATGTCCCATCAAGAACAGCTGCTGAACTTAGAACTGAACAACTGAAAGATCCTGAACTGAAGAAGATCATAGATTGTTTTGAGGATACTGACAAAAGTGTTGATTTTGCAAATTGGACGCAAAGGGGATATGTCTTAAATCAAGGAGTACTCTATCGCTACTCTCCACATTCTGAAGAGGATGAAGCTCAATTGGTTGTCCCATGTCATGAAAGAGAGAACATTTTAAAACTTCACCATGATGCTCCTACAGCTGCTCATTACGGAGCTGATGGAACTTTTTCTCGAATATCATCCAGATATTATTGGACAGGCATGAGGAAATATATTACTGATTATGTCAAGAATTGTGAAGATTGCATAAGATATAAGGCAACGAACCAAAAACCTGCTGGTCTTTTGCAGACACCTGTTCCTGCTCAACGTTTTGAAAGTATAGCTGTAGATCTCTTTGGACCCTTACCAGAATCGAGTGAAGGTATGAAGTGGATCTTCATCGTTGAAGATTGCACAACCAAATGGGTAGAGTTATTCCCATTAAAGCGAGCTACTGCTAAAGAGTGTGCATTAACACTACTTAATGAAGTCTTCTTAAGATATGGATTACCCCGTCGTTTAATAAGTGACAATGGTACACAGTTTGTTAGCGCCATCATGCAACAGTTGTGTTATACATTAAAAATTAATCAAAGTCTAGTTCCTGTTTATCATCCACAGGCAAATCCGGTTGAACGTAAAAACAGAGACTTGAAACCTCGTTTGGCAATCATGGTAGGTAATAACCATACCTTATGGACTGAGAAATTACCATCCATTAGATTTGCATTGAACACTGCAAAATGTGAATCTACAGGTTGCACTGCAGCTTACCTGAACTTTGCCCGAGAATTAAGAACTTTAGATGATGTTACAACTGATCTACGGTCTGTCATTCATAATGATAATTTTGTTCCAGAGTTCACACCTTACTTAAAACGTTTTGAGAGAAACATGTCTCAAATTAAAGAAAATATTGAGAAAAGTCAAGATCGTCGAAAGACATATGCTGATAAATCACGTAAACCGAGCCCTAACTATAAACCTGATGATTTAGTTTGGGTAAAGCTTCACCCGTTAAGTAAAGCGAACCAAAGTAGAACTGCCAAGTTTATGCCAAGGAAAGATGGACCTTATAGAATTTTATCCCAGAAATCACCCTCATCCTTCGTAATAGCTAGTTGCGACAAACCTGATGAACCTTTAGGTGTATACCATGCATCAGCTCTTACACCTTTTAGAAATGCAACACAGAACCAATCTCCTGTGATGCCTTTAAAGAAAAGAGGTCGACCTCCCAAACAAACTCAAACTGGACCTCCCAGGCAACCTTCAAATGTTAATAGCAATCCTGACACAAGTGCCAAAGTATCCAATATCACACCACCTCGCCGGGACGGTTTGAGGCGGTGTAGGGGGAGGATGTAGCAGTTGCATTATTCACGCCTTCTCTTTTGGATATTAGTTAACTTCCCTTTTGGTTACTAGATGGCAGTGCGTGATTACGTCATCACGCGCGCCATCCCATAATGCTTTGCGCTGGTAGCAGGGAGAGAGGTAACTCCGTCCTAGGCAGCTGTGTACTGGAATGTCTTTGTGTTACGTGTTGTCTTTGCGTGTTTGTACATAGTGTGTGAGTATGATGATTAAAAGGAAATGTTTCCAACAACATTCGTCTCGTTGCTTCCATGCACGGACACCACATAATCTACATCCCACCACATGATAAAATATCCATTCAGTTAAAAAAAAAAAGAAAAGAACGAAATGTACAGTCGTAAATTTTAAATAATCGTGTGAGAATTTTATTTGATAATACGAGTTTTTGAAAGTAAAAATGGAATGCTTAAATTATCATTCCTACAATTAAAAGTATTGATAAATTGAAACGTAAAAATTATTTTGAAAGGAAATTATTTAATTTCGCCTCATGATCATTCGACAAAGACATTTTTCATAAAACAAATTGTTTTGATTTAGAAACTGATCTGAAAGGTCCTATATTATAATCCATATCAGAAAAAAAAATTTCTACAATTTATAAATTCCAATAAAGCATACTTTTTTATTTTCCTTTTACCACTTTTTACGGCTAAAACCCTAGCCAAAACAACAACATGTACTAGACTAAAAATATGAATAAATAATACTCACCTCTTGAGATAGGAACGGTAAAATTTGTGCTATGATGGCATTTAACCTTTTGGCGATTTCAGTCTGGAAAAAAAATTAATATCAAATACAATTCAAAAATGAAAATTATATACAGTAACACAATGAATAAAAAAAACAACAGTGAATTTGTTGTAAATGGAATATACCATTAGCACAGAAATCGTCTATTTGAAGACGAATTTTTGTAAAGAAAAAATGAAATCCACATGTACATTACAAGTGAATTAAAATGTTATTCAAATAATATCGATATGCCAACTTTGTTACTTTTTTAAAACAGAAATTGCAACAATTTGTTAAGACTATTCAGCATCACTAAGAACATTTAATTTTCGAATAGAATGCCTGAAATCAAGCCGACCTTGTCCACAAAAAACAAAACCCCTATCATTTCAGGCCATGCTTCATGGCTTGTTTTTCATTACTGCAGGTGGGTGGTAGGTGAATGAAGTAAGACGACCTCATGGAAGAAGGAGCAAACTACTGGTGGATTGGAAAGTGATGCGGCTCATAAATGTGAAAGGAAACGAAACCACTGGCGGTTACCCATCGCTGATGTAAATCTTCTTTATAAATGGAGAGAAAAAAAAAAGAATCTAATCTTACCTTTCTCTACTTTTATTAATTAAAGTAATTCCCATTAAAGAATTCCTTTTATTAATCCAAGGAATTTCTATTCAAGGATTCCTTTTATTAATTAAAGTAATTCCTATTCAAGAATTCCTTTTATTAATTAAAGTAATTCCTATTCACGAATTCCTTTTATTAATTCAATTAATACCTATTTAAGAATTCCTTTTATTAATTCAAGTAATTCCCATTCACGAATTCCTTTTAGTAATTCAAGTAATACCTATTTAAGAATTCCTTTTATTAATTCAAGTAATTCATATTCAAGAATTCCTTTTATTAACTCAAGTAATTCCAATTCAAGAATTCCTTTTATTAACTCAAGTAATTCCTATTGAAGAATTCCTTTTATTAATTCAAGTAATTCCTATTCCATCTTCTTTTTTTTTTATTGTTTCTATCAAAATGCGGGTGTTCGAATGAGGCTTTTTTAACATTCGCTATTTTAAATTCAAGAAAAGAGGAAAATATAAGGAGTATTTTTAAAAAAATAATAGAGCAATCAATATATGGCTACCTAAAAAATAATGATGCAACTACATATCCAGGTTCAGATTATAGTGATTGCGATTTTCGTGTACTCCATTTGAATACAACAGAAAATAATTAATTTACAGCTTATCTTAAAATTCAGAATTCCTTATGTTGTATTGAACATATAAAATAACTTATTTTGTTTTATATCAATGGCTATCTGAATTTAAGTTTTAATACTTAAAATAACAAATGATTACTGACTGATTACATTAACGATTCCATTGAAAAGGAATAGGAATAACTTCTGAATTCATGGACCATTCCCGGTTTAGCAACAATCAACAACAATTTACATCAATAATAATTTGAATGGAATCATACGATGTTTTTGGTAAAGAAAATTAGTCATGGTTGACTGGAAATCGTATTCTTATAGATTTTCTTCTTCATCATCATCATAATTAAGGTAAGACGTCAATTATCAAAATGAGCTTCAAACGTTTTTTGTTAGAAATCATAACTACATGTGATGAACTATAATCATTTTGAACTTTTAAATTTTTGAAGGAAATCTTTAAAGGCATGTTTTGGAGTAAGGGTAGAAAAATAAGGTCCAGCGCAACTTAGAAAATAAAACGTAGCCCAAATTCGAATGATTAGAAAATAATTATTTTCAGAGGGCAGATAAAATTAGTACACCTATCAAGAAAATATTAGAAAAATAAAGTAGAAATCAATAGGAATTTATCATCATTTGTAACATAGAGATGAATATTTTAATAGTTTTGAAATTGTGCATTAACGCATCCATTTTTTTTTGTATATTATTGGATGTACATAAATATTTCAACATATTATGAAACAAATATTTTCTTTTGTTATCATCTGAACGTATATTTAAAACAAGGTTAAATTAATTTTTTAAACCGACAGTCTTTCTTCAAATTATAATAAAATCCATTAAACCCTTATTTGCATGATAATGATGAAAATTTCTATCAAAACATTTAATGAATGAAAAAATTGTACTCAAAACAGGTGTTCTGTAAATTGGTTGTTCTGGCAGCTGTTTTCACTACTATTGCGTCATAAAAAATGTAGCTGTTAAAAAAAGAGTCACAATTACTAAAAGGGATTTGAACTAGCCGTTCCGCTGTTTGTTGTGGTTAGAAGAAACGTACGATTTCTTAAATATTTTTTACAAATAATCTGAATTTTTTTTTAAAAAAAAAAAGCTATAATGAGTGGAGAAATTTAGATGAAAGGAGAATGGAAGATTTTATGTTGTTGTTATTAGTGGCAGTTGCCATGGATAAATTCGCCGAGCCATCAGCGAGTTTTAAGCCGAAAGGAGCGTCTCTTGTTTTGAAGTAGCGCCAACTAGATCGAATCTTCAGGACAGCCACGTGTTACTTCGTATTCCTCCTGCGGTGTTTTTTTGGGTGCTTTGATGTCTGTGGACGCTTCCGAAGTTTTCCCGCAAATTGTCAGTAAAGTTTCCAGGCATCAAAGGACCGCAAGAGGGGTAAAACGGGTGAACGTGTAGCCTGCCTGAAGATTCGCAGGTCATTGGAACTAAGCTTTAGCTACTCACTCATCACAATCGCTTGCACAGCCCCATTTTACTGGGTGGGAGACATTCACACACCTTACAGATAGAACACAGTAAAACAACCATGTCCAAACCGGGACGCTACCCCTAGGCCAGGAGACCGGCGAGGATTTTGTACTCAGCTCAACAAGTAAATTTGCATGATAATATATATTTCAATTCTTAATTACTTTATGTTATATATTTATACTAGGATTTTTTTAAACATTTCCCCTTTAATCTAGAATATCAACTGTATCACCCTGATTTATTTCACACATACACGCACACAAAAAGAAAGAGCAAGAAAGGAAAACTTAAGCAAAGAAGGGTTAATATTTTTTTAAGAAATAAAGTACAACTAGATTATATCAACTTTAAAAAGCATCGAACAAAATAATATACCACAGCGCATTCCATCCAACTAATATGCCCATTTCAGCATCTTGCATACATTTAAATTTCCGCCTACCGAATAGAACAATGACATCTAAACCTGCCCAAAGCACCTAACATGCGAGAAGCACAATGTGGGCACGACACCCAAGGTCAATTAAGGAAAGCGGCAAAAATCAGCACCAACGAACAACAATGGCTGAGGAATTGTTCCCATTCCAGCGACAAAAATCCCCCAGTGGCGTTACCATCGCCAAGACAGCAACACAAAAGGTTCCACACGAACAGAAGTGTCACGCACCGTGCCCTCCACAACAGAAGCGCATGATCTCGCCGTGTCACGCGAGAGCGACCAACGCTAACGAGGCCTCATGTAGCAAATCTACTACCCTCCTCCACCCCTTTCTCTTCCCCCATCCACCCCCACAGCAGCGGCGGCCGACCGTGAAAAAGGGGGTCTCGTCAACGGAACGGACAATAATTTGTAATCTCACCTCGCACTTTACCTAGAAGCTTGATAAAAATTTCAGACATCATAATAGACAATGCATATTATTACGCAAACGGCCGAACGAGGAGGAAATTGTTCGAAGAGAAGGGGGTAAAGTACAAATTGTCTTCTTCTGCGGACAATGGCCCCAGGCACGAATGTGCAAAAAATATCGAACTTAATGTTCTGCTGTGGGAATAAAAAATAATCTTGCAACTGTTTCACCATTATTCTTTAAATTCCCCAATCTCCTAAAATATATATGTTATCTCCACTATAAAACTTATATCCACAGAAAAAAAATCTTATCTTAATAAATCTTTTTTTTTTTCTTTATCCACAGAAAAAAAAGCATTTTTTTTATTTGACTACGATAAGATAATTACTTTTAAATAATATTACAATACTTATTTATCAAATACACATTCATTCTTACAAGTTTATTGTGAGATAATTATAGGTAAAGATGACAAAAATAACTACTTTTAAATATCTTTCGGGAATTATCATCAAGTTACATAACAAGTCTTATCGTTTAGTTTTAAATATTGAATGCAAATTATCGCACAGCTGAGATATTAATTACTACAACTGCTGTGATAAGCATATGAAATTTCAATGAAACACAAATGGAAAGGAATAGTGTAAACAAAACGATTATAAAAATGTTTATAAGTGGACCGTTATTTTAAAATTTAAAAAGAAAAATTCAACTATCAAATAATTTTAAACACAAACACAACTTTGATCTTAAATGGAGGCATTTACAAAATACAAAATTCCCATTTCCCCATTCTCATGAAAACGAATTTTCCCCCCTTCTCTAAGAGTACAATAATATCTAATCCAATCAATCGACACAAAACAAAGCATTTTTCCAGCAGAGTTCTCATGGGATCGCAACAATATGCCTCTCCGCGTGATTTCCGGCACGTGGGCGGAACAAAGGCACCGCACTCTGGACTTCTCCCCTTCATTACAGCGATGACCCCTCGCATGGTAAAAGGTGAGCCGACAGTGGTGACGTCAGAGCTCTCCAGAAACCCCAGCGCAAATTGCACATGAATTTTCATTAGAGGGTGGGAGTTGCTGGAGCATTTAGAATGTGGGCTTGAAAGATGGGCGGATCATTGTTGATCACTGCACAGACCATCCTCTTTGAATCATATCTTTTTATTCGCTGCTGGCCCAGAATAAAGATGGCTGGTATGTTTTGGGGCAATTAGCGCAAAAAATAAATACAAAAGAAAGTAAAAGAAAAAAGAAAAAAAGAAAGAAAGGCGACTCTTGGGGTGTCACCAGTGATAATGATCAGGTCATGCCAACCGAAAAGGAAGGGGGTGAGGTCTGAAATAGACAGGACGTCAGCCGTGACAGCCATACATAATGTTTTCATCAGTTATGAAAATAAAAAGAAAGAAAGAAAAAGGAAAGAGTAAAGGAAGAAGGGGGAGGGGCAGAAAGAAAGAAAACACGATGACGTGATTCTAAAACGATTATGGTCGGGTGGGAGATAGTTTACCAAGGAGGAAATGGTATAGTGATCTTAAAAAATTGCAATTTTCGAGCATCTTAGTTCACAATGTGACTTATATTGATTTTAAATAAAGATTTATTATCTTTATTATATTCCATACGAGTGAGTTTCCCATATCCATTCTCCTCATAGACTTTATAGATTTTAAAATAGGACATACCAATTCTGAAAACACGATTTTAAGGCGACCAGGGTCCTTTAAAACGACTTTTTGCAATTCACACCTTAGTAATTTGAAATTTTACAGGCATTAAGAGTAACACTATAGGAGATGACACACAGCATTTTAAAGCATTGTATATATTTATTGATGAGTTATGGGGGTTAATATAATATAATAATGAGTTATGGGGGTTAATAATATAAAGATTAATATTAGCCAATGTTATAACTCAAAACTACTTAAACTTTTTTAAAAAAATCAGTAGTTTTGAGTTATTATATTGGTTAATTTTGATATTTCGTACTCAAACTTCAAGATTAATCCCAACTTTTAATTCAAAAGTGTTATAAATAAGTAATAATAAAAAATTGGAGCGCTTTCGAGCAAATTTGGTGAGCCTGGAACATTTGTCATTAACGTTATTTATCGATAATATTATATTATATTAACCCTCATAACTCATCAATAAATATATACAATGCTTTAAAGTTTTGTGTGTCATCTCCTATAGTGCTACTATAAAAGCATGTAAAATTTCAAATTGCTTAAGGGGGAAAATGCAAAAAAAATCCTTTTAAAGGTCGCTTGGTTGCCTTAAGATTAAAAACTAGTCACGAATATATATCAAAAAACCAGAGAATCAAACTTTTACTATAAACACAAAATTGCAGCAAAAAGGAAAATTAATAAGGAAGTGCTATATCGGCCTCATCGCAATTTCATTTAACTCCATATTATTTTAGTTTTTAACATATCCTCAGATCTGAAATTCATTAAACAAATTTCATTCAACATTATTTGCATCTAAAACTAATTTAAATTTAGGGCAATAATCAGAAGCAGTTGAAAAAGATAAAAGATCACAATTTGTTGAAAGGTTAGTATGTTTATTCCAAAACTAATTTAGCGACAGTAATTCAAATTTGCATGATCGTTTAAATTATTTTCACCTTTCACATTTCTAAAAAAAGAATCGACCTATTTTTGTCAAGAGCTGAAGTAAGGAATATAAGAAAATTTGCTTTTTAATAGGGAGGAAATCAAATATCACGAATGCTTATTTTAATGACTTTTGTGAACTAGAAAAAGAAAAATTTAATTATTGCGCATAAACAATTCACGCGTCTTTTGGGACGGAATTGCATTATTTAAGATAAATTAGTTTTAAAAATTGAATTTGCTTATTTTTTAGACTACTAAGGTTTAAAAGATGTTTCAAACAAAAAGTACAAGATTTACACATCAAAACAAGAAGCATGAATAATAATAATAATCCATTCAGCAACTTAAACAATTCCGAAACAATTTATTAAAAAGTACATAATAAATTTTAAAAAGATATATTAACTCAACAAGTATTTTTTAAAATTCATCAGCACAATAATTATTAAGTTCGGTGCATCTGTTTATTATTCTATGGTCGTTTTGTTCACTTCTAACCGCATGATTAAAAAGGGGAAGAGAAGAGAATATAAAACTTGGTGTTCCCACGTCATGACGTCAAAGAAAATGAAGCGCTTGATGGTTAAAAACTTGAGACATCGCGTGATAAAGAAATAAATCGATAAATTTAATGACCGACCTTCAATAATGAGATTTAATTTGAAATAACAAGCGCAACAATCGCAGAAACAACATACAACTGTCATCCTGAATGGCTGATATCAAAAGGTTCAATCAGTTACGCTTTTCTTTATACAAGGCGACAAACTTGAACTCTCGGCTGGCTTCTGCTGCTTTTAGACGAAGAGAGACTTTAATTAAGATACAGAGACAGTGAGGCAAGTGAATTAGGGTTCGTGTAATGAGAATTTCCGCTCGACTTCATGAAAAGGCGCTAATACAATCAGTGAGGGGTAGATTCAAAAGAGTTATCAAGATGAATGTCATCAGCTTTCAAAAAAAAGCAACAGTATTAGCTCTTTTCTTTTCTTTTTATTCCTTCTAGAAAGTTTCTATTAGAACATTTGTTGATTTCCACTGCGCATTTGACATTGGAATTCCAAAAGAATTTTTTGAGGGGGGGGGGGATTTAAAAGAAATATCAGTTTCCAAGAGAATGCCTTGTTCTTGATCTAAAATGATAAGCAAAAATTGCGATTTATAGAAGGTATATTCGATATTCATATAGAGGGAGTTTTATAAAGTTTTCTTATTTAAAATGCTTCTCTTTCTTTCTTTTCTTTTTGTTGTTGCATGAGTGAGTGTCAATGCAATATATGTAGTGCCACGAATTGAACTTTTAACTAAATTTGGGAGGGGGTTGAAAAAAAAACAATTTTATAAATTTTAAACTTTTTGATACAGCCATCAAGAAAATGTTACATAATTCAGTAATTTCAATGTTCGTTTTAAAGTAAAAATTAAAATAAGTAAATACAAGGTAGACAACATGAAGAAAAGTAAAATATGCCATGATATTAAAAAAAAATCATCATTCAATTCAGCAATATAACAAATGCAGAAATTTTAATTTAACGTGATTACTATCTAAAAAGGGGGGATATCAAACAAAATTATGTACTTTTATATGAGTTTGCAAACTGGATTTACATTTTAAATCTTAAATATACATGCTTAGAATCATTCTTTAAAGAATTTATTTAGCCAATCTGAGATAGTTAGAATTTCAAAAAAAATTTGCCTAAAAATTGCAAAAGAAATAACAGCATGGGATATTATATATATTCAGAAACTAAATGTATTGGCAATCTTTTCATATATTGACTAATATTAAATATATTTATTTAGCCTACATAATGGCTATGAAAATGAGACGAATTTTTTATTATATTTTAAATTTCAAAACGGAATTTAAAATAAAATTAAAAAATCACTTAAACATAATTTCTACTAATTAAGAAATTTAAAAGAAATCGCTCAGCATAATTTCCACTCTTACAAGGGGAAAATATCAAAACTAGAAAACATCACCACAACTTCATGAAATTTGTAATCTCCAATGTGATATCGTTTCAAATTTTTATTGCTTTGCAATCAGATGGAGTATAAAATGCACCGAAGTATTGCTCATTAATCTCATTTAGCTTAGAGGGGTTCCCTCTCCCTTTACAAATTAGCAGGGAAAAGAACAGAGTAAAGTGGGTTCCTAGTATAACATAACCGCTTAAAAAGTTTATACTAAGCTCATTCTCATCCAATGAATTTAAGTTTAGCTAAATTTAGACTATTAAATATTCTAACGCTGTTTCGTAAAATCTTTTTAATGTGTGTGTGTGGGGGGGGTGAAAACTTACTGCCTGAAATGACACTGGCTTTAAACTTTCATGTTAAAAAGAAGAAATAACTTTTTCGATTGTTATTTCAAAGAATTTGCAAAGCGTTTGTTACATTCATAATTAAATTATTTTTTTAAAAAAACTAGGTCGATAAATTCAGCAAAAAAGAAAAAAAATATATTAGCCGTGAAACCAAGTGCAAACAGTAATAAAACACAACAATAAAAACCTAAAAACATGAAGACAAACATCATATCATTAAAATGAGACATCGTAAAGTTTGTATTTTGAAATACGACAAGAAACGTTATCATTCAAAACTATAAAAACGAAATTTTTTTTTTAAAAAAATTAAAATACCAAGAAAATTACAAGACAAGAAAGATTGCATTTGAAACATTTCGCTCATAAAACAACTCATCCGTAACCCGCCAACAGACAACCGCCAGCTTTACCGGCATTTCTTACTACTGAATGATAAACTCCATTTTAACTTGAGCAATGCATTTATTTTTTAAAAAGACAAATCTAGTAAAGAATTATACAGCGGAAATCGTGCGCCTACAGCAATCTTGAGCAAACATTTGCAGTTAGGGAAAAAATTGCATGAACAAGAATCAACTAGTCAGTTTTCAAGTTGGCGTGACAGATTACAGCAGGTGGACGCGAAATGAATCATAAAATATCTATTTAGCAAACAGACCTCTCACAGGTCTTGCGTGCTCGTATATTAAAACATTAACTTCTATGGCTACAAGAGGACACGTCAATAAAGCATTACAATCTCTTCCCCAGCAACGGCGTCACGCAGGCACCGGCGAAATACATCAAATATTTGACACTTTTTGATTGCCCAACTGAAGGCCATTCTGGGTATTTGGATTTGTGACTAAGATTACGATCTGCCCAGATGGATTGGTGACACTATGATTTCAAGTGCAAGCCTTGGGTAATGCTTATTGATTATGAAGATAATATTCAAATTTCACAAGAGAAATATTTCATATTTTTTTTATATCACCAATAAGCAACTATTGTGTATTACGTAGATTAATTTATGATGATGAATGTCTTCTTTTAAGCAGGTTGACCATTGAATTTGTGAAAAAGATTAAAGTCAGTTTAGATGGATGAGTAAAAATTTGATTTTAAGAATTACAAAGTGGTATAAAGAAAAAATTCACATATAATGTAAAGCATTTAAATTATTTGTAGAAAATAACTTAAAAATCCAACCTGTTAGAAGACAGGTTGAATTTTTAAGTTCGTTTTATTCCATCAAGGAAAACAGGCATTATGTACAAGCAAAAACGACGCGCACAACACAGAACGACACAAAAAGCTGATGAATCCGTTATCCCTTTGAATATATACTCTTAAGATTTTAATAGGGATTTTTGACGCACGTCAATCACATGTACAACTCGTGCAAGGAAATCATAGGGATTTTTAATGGAATTTGCAGAGCTGGCTATTTTATATCCCTGCACTTGGGAGTGTGGGAAAGTAGCAGGCGTTTAGCCGACTCCGCAATTTTGCAAAGCTTCTGTTTAATTAATTACCTAGAACAAGTGGAATGGATCAGGAAATAAGAGTATATTTTAGAATGAAGTTACTATGGTTACCTTAAATTGAAAATTAAGAAATGAATTTCAATTGAGAGAACAAAACATTATATATAAATATAAGAGTTTTTTTAAATAAGATTAATGATTGGTCGCTGAATAACTGGAATACCAAGCATTTTTCATGTGCGTGTAAGTGAGTGTGTGTGTGCGCGCGCGCGCGTGCGTGAATTGTTTTGATAGAACCATAGAATTAAAAAGCTTAAAAATTAAGATTTCTATTTACAACTCCGCCATACTAGTTTTAATAACAACGAAGGGTACAAGGGTCATTTCTCACTAAAAGGCATAGATAAATTAGAAAAAGTGCTAAAAGAATAATGGCCTCTAAAGAAGTTATATTTAAAAAAAACTATTCTTCAAAAATTGCACAGACAGTTAATAATTAATTATTAACTATTTAATTTCGCTTGAAGCCACAAAAGTGTTTATTTTTTAGCGAGCGCCAAACAAATATTCAGTAGCATTTCCAATTCTTTGTTTCTTCTCAAAACTCATTTAAAAAAATTTCAATATACTATGCTTGTTTATTGAGAAAAAGAAAGAAACCAACAAGAAATAAAGCTGACGACACAGCTTAATCAAGTTCAACGTCATTTAAACATTAAACATTTATTTGCTTAAGACGGTATTGATAAGGCCGGCGAAGATATAAAGCAAAAAGTAATCAATAAAACCGAAGTCTATCAACTATTTATCTGCGGCTCTGAGATATCTTTTTTTCCAGCAGTTGTTAATTGCCGTCAGATCGATGAAGGTGGAGGAAGAGGGAGGGAGGCGAAATGATGATGATCGATATGAAGAGGGAGATCATTTTTCTGGAAATGATGACTGATCGGAAAGATGGTAAGTTGATGATGATCTACACAAGACCCTACAGTAGCAAAAACAAACGCTATCTTAACTCGGCGATTACGGAATGAAACACTACGCGAGATAAGTGGTGTGATGATATATACTATCAAAGAGAGGTTGAAAATTTATCTGTTAAACTTTTTATCTTTTCTTCTTTCAATTAGCAATAAAAGTATTTTCTATCTCAATAGATGAATCTACACAAGACACTACACTTAGATAAGTTTTGTAAAGTTGGTGCAAAAAGAAAAATTTAATATTCGGTTTAAGGCTGACATAGAACAGTATTCTGCTCCCATCAATAGATTGGTATGGTTTACATAGAGCTATGGCTTTAGTGCACAATCCGAATACGCTTCCATGATTCAAATTATATACTTAGTAAAGTTCTTAAAATTAATTAAGGATTCTTCATATAAATAAATTAATTTGTTTTTTAAGAGTCTAGCACTTAAGAATAACAACGCAAAAATTTTTCAATACAGAGATATTCGTAAAAAAAGAAACTAAATAGCGTTTTTAGAGTGACAATAATAAATAATCAACAACAATGAAGCTTATACCAACCATTATCTCTCACACACGAAATGTAACGTATAATTTTCAGACAGGCAAAGTATCTTTTCAGTGTATAATTAACGTATATTGTATATATTAAAGTATATTTTTCAAACAAAGATTTTACACAATGGTAAAATTGTTGAAACTAACAACAGAATACTATCAGAATTAAGATCACAAAATTCAAACAATCACAGTTTCAACAATTCACATTGTCATATAGAAAAGAACACGGATTCAAAGCCACAAAAGGTTAATATACATAAATACACATCATTTCGGCAAACTGGTAAGTATAATTAACTTTTCAGAACGACTCCAATTCTAAATAATGACATCAGAAAATAACGCGGAAAACGTAAGAGCTTTCAACCCCATTTGATATCAAATGACACCAATAATTTCCAAGTCGCACCTGAGTATGAAATGCAACATTGCGAAATTATTATCTCCCAACAGTCTATAAAGTCTTAACATATTACTAGTTATAAAAGACGTGCCCTACAAGATCAGATTGAATAAAATCCATCCCAAGACCATGATTTCTCAACCTTTCTATCGAAGCCATCTCAACAGACCAAAGGAAATGTATTTAAATTGAAGAAGAAAAAAAAGAACTTTTCTGAGGATTTAGGCAAAGGCCTATGTCACTAAAAGGCCAGGGCCATCCCCTAAACCTAACCAATGACGCCAGAAAACGACAGGGGAAATCCAGTTTCTACTCGAGGGATGGCCTCCGAGATGGATAGTGTGTTGAGTAAAATGGAGCGCGTGCTCTCAAGGGGAGGTTGGCGAGGCGAAGTGTTTTCCGAGTAAACCTCTCGAGACCGCCGACACACACACTTTCGGTCAATATTGATCGGCAGCCAGGAAAGCTTTCACAAACACATTCCTCCATGGCTCACACGGAAAAGATGGATCTGGAATCCCGAATGTCAAATATCGACTACCGAATGGGAGGCACAATGACAACAAGAGTTCCCTCTCCAAGCACCTATTCGAAGGAAATACACAATGAGCAAACCCGTGGAGAGAATGCTTTTCACGGGATGTTTCGTTTCAATATGGAATATAGAATTATGGTAATACTGGAAGTATGGTAAAAATAGCACGGAACAGGGAAATATTCAGGTATAAGTATGGATAGTTACAGAATGGGCAACACGCAATATTCCTATACGTAAAACCCCAAACAAATTAGGCAGTTAGGCAAAGATTCGTTTGCTTTATTCAAATGAAAAGTGCCACAAGGCCGACATGAATCCATGTTCTTCAATTAATACAAATAAAAAATAATAACGGCATGATAAATATTTAAAAACAAGATGAGCAAACGAAATACAGAAATTATACCGAAAACTTGTTATAAGTTGGGTTTTTTTTTTAAGCCAGCCACTCAGCAAATATTTTAATTTATGATCATGTACCATAAGGGGACACAGTCAAACAATAAGCAGTAACTGATTTCAATTTTCACTTTTAGTTCGTTTTTATTAAATATTAATTGCAATGCAAGAATATCTTAAAAGTAAATACTTAAATTTTCATTATTCTTAGCGATTTTTTTTAATAAGGAAATTTTGCTCTATTCTCCAAAATGCAAAGATCAAATTTGAGAAGAAGAAACATATCTTTCCGATCATCTAAGTAAGATGTGTATTTCTTGAGCCATTCAAATTCAAAAACTTCAAGATCAAAAAAAGTTCACAAATGAATTCTAGCATCTGACTGTTATTTAAATTCAAAACGTTTCGACATTAATAAAAATGCTAAAATAAGATTGGTTTGAATCTTCGAATAATATAAATTTTTAAGAAAATAATTACCATACCATTTTTATTTCATGTTTAAACTCATTGTTGAAAATCAATAGTTAGTCCTTATGAATACTTAGAACTAGTCAAATAAATGTTAAAGTAGTACAAATTTCAACCATCTTTCCCAATAAAAACTAAAATTATTTCAACAATTATTTATTAATCTTCAACTCAACCAGTTTACAACCTCTTATCTCTTTGAAACATACTCTACACAAGAGAATACTCGAAATAGAGTAATATCTAAGTAAATCAATGCAATTCCGCTGAGAAAAGGCCACCAGACATAAAATAAAAACAAAATCCACTAAGGCCACAGCAACAATAATTCGCATCGACGTACTCAAAATATCAAAACAAATTAAATCAAGAAACTAACACAGCCATCCCTGCCACTCGACGAGACAGTCCGCCGGTACTAAATCGCCAGGGCTCTTTCGCCAAGTGGGCACTCCGGGGCTGCCGATGGACATCCCAACCCGACGTCCATTCTCCTTTGGTCAATCGATAAATACCACGAGGAGAAGCGGCGAAATGTTTGTCGGCCATTGATTACCCACTTTAATCAGGTTGTCTTCATGTCCGAGGGGGTGACGTCATGTTCGGCGGGCGGGGTGGTCACTTGCCGCCGCAGAGCAAATATGGAACCGGGGCGGTCCATTAATTAAGCCCCGGCTCTCACCCCGCAGCTCCATGTCCCAGTCTGTTTGCGAGCCTTTCTCCCCTTCGGCGCAATATTGACACGGGGGGAGGAGGGCGCAAAGGACGCAAATTCCAATGTTTGTCCGAGGGCTGTATTTGTGGAATGGCTGAGCTGACCCAATAATACGGGGCGCGCACACCGGAGCAGCCCTAATGAAAATTCAATCCGTCCATGGAATCGGACACGGAGATGGGGTTTTAAAAGCTTTAAACTAGGAACGATTCGAACAGCAGAGCGATTCCCGGATTCGTTTTTCGTTAAATAATTAAAAGCAGGAACACGGACCGGCACTGAATAAAGGATCGCGAGTTTAGATTAAAGTGCGAGGATGACAGCCGAGTTGAGGTTTCGAACATATATAATTAAACAACAAGACGCATTTAATTTTCAGTCGAAAGCGAGGGGGTGAAATTTTAACGGTTCGAAACGGAACTGCGGTGAATTTGTCTCTGATCGCGAAATTAATGCTTAAAATTGTCTAAATACAAGATGAAAATTTATGCAGCAAAAGGTTTATTGTATTATTCCATGGAAGAAAATCTAATTTCAGAGGCATTTTAAATTAATTCACAGATATTTTATTTACTAGAGCTTTTAATGGCTACAAACTTCTAACCCCCCTCCCCAAAAATCAGTGATAAAAATTTAGAAATACTAAAATGTAAAAGTGCGCAACAATGTTGGATTAGTTAACAAAATCTGGAAATTATCTAAATATTAGGTTGGGGAAAAAGAAATCCATTATTATTTTACAGCCATCTACCGAGAAAATGATGGATTTCTTTTCCCATTTTTTTCAAAAATTCCACATGGAAAGAAATCCATTATTTTCTCGGTAGATAGTTGTAAAATAATAATGGATTTCTTTTTCGCCAACCTAATATTATTTTACTAAATACGATAGTCTGTCAAAATTGTGCAACTCTCGTAAGTGGGTGAAATGAACTGCATTTGGATTCAAACCAAGAACAAAAAAAAAAAAAAAATTAGAGATTTCAGAACTAAAAAAAACATTTCCACAGAAATTGATATCATGTACAAATAATATGTCAACTCGAGTAAATGATGTTTATTTTTAAAGTATCTTAGAAAAAAAATAAAGGGGAGAGGAGGGATATTAGTGTTTGCATCATTACTTACTGAGACTGCGAGCTTGTGGTTTTTACCGCCAAATTTTCGCATCGCCACGGTTCTACGCTCATGAATGATGTAAGAAGTCAGAGAAAATATTTTAAGCGTTAACTTTCTCGGGAAAGAGAGGGGAAAAAGAGAGAGATGAGCAATCTTGCATCAAAAGCCAGTTGCATAATCAAAATAAAGAATCATGTTCTTTTCAGAGCACACATCTTTTTTTAGGCGTTTGAAAATTTCTAACAGAGAAAATAATTATACATACACCTGTTTTCTTATCAAATGCTTTAAATAGGTGATTTGTAATTGCACTTAAAAATATTACGTAATTAATCTGATAATTAAAATAGGATAATAAAAGTTAAAATAATATGGAGTAATAAAATACTTAGTATTATCATTCATATCAAATGTTAATTACCCCCCTCCCCGACATATACACATAACTTAGAAGCATAGAGGCTACAATAAACCTTAGAATCGCCAAGTTAACGAATTCATATAAAACTAAGTATTAACTTTGTCGATACTAAAAGGCCCCAAACGCCCGTTCAATAAAATTACGACAAGTGCCAGACGAGTCTGGGTATTACTGCGAAATTCTTCTCTAATCGTTAAGGGAGAGATTGAATACTCTTGATACTTTTTTGTTTAATCTAGATATGCTCTTTCAGATGAGTTACGGAGACAGAGAGATATTTTTTAAAAACTCAAAAGATATTTAATTTAACATTCATTTAATAGCCATTAACTCAGTGAGGATCCTCTTTATTACACCTAGCCTTTAAGAACACGACCGTTATTGCTTAGATTGTTGCGGTTTATAAAGGCATGTAAACTTTAAAAGATGAATTCGGGAATTTCAGTATTCAAAAACATCTGACCAGGAATATGATTTCAGAAATGAGAAGTTAAGGTATAGTTAAAACGAGTTAAACTACGTTAATTTTTTTTTAAAGTTAGTTCCAGTGGCTCAGTATAGATATAGAGATATAGAGTTTTTAAAGGATATATAGGAAAAAAATAGGTTAATGTGATTTAACCCTTTAAAGGACCATTTTTTTTTAGTCATGGTATAATAAAATATTTTTAGGATTGAGATTGGCATAAGAAAAGTACTTAATTTAACTTATTAAACAAATTTAATTTGATTAATTAATTAATTTGGTTAGTTAATAATTAAAGAAAACAGAAAAACACGGCATTTTGTATGAGATAAGGAACTGAAGCATCTCTGCTTCTGTCTTACTGAAAAATGCGTCAGAAGTTATCCGAATCTACATAACTTCATTAAAAAGATTGAGAAATTTGGGGGGGGAAACATATTTCCTATGGTCCTTGAAAGAGTTAAAATCAAATATGATCTGATGAGTCGAAAACAGGATATCAAAGCTTTAGGTGCTGTTTGCATTTGGTAACTCAATGATAAGTGCAGCGAAAAAATTATACTAAGCTCTGCACCGCTTAATATTGCTACACTACTAGTTACAATTGATTATATAATTGGTTAATTTCTTTTTGTACAAAGCTTGGTTTTAATTATGCTGAGCCAAGTATAAAAAGCAAAATTATTAATTAATATTTTAATTTACATACTGGCTGGAATAAGATATCGTAAGGTAACAATAACCTAGATTACAAAAAATCCAAATTAAAATCATACAAAGGACAAATCAACAATGACAAGACACTAACACTAAATGGTTCATTCAGAATTTTAACAACATAAGAAATGCCTTATGTCGCTAATTCAAGTGACGTGACAATCATAAGTTAAATGTCAACTTGCAAGATACTTAGCATATAACTACGCATTTTCATATTGAGTTTCTATCAGCAAAATGGGCGGCGGCATTTTGCAAGTCAATTTTAGTCAATTCAATTTATTCATCTTGCAAATCGTGATCATGGTTAACTTTTTAATTAACAGAAAAATTAAACACTAAACGTAGCTAATTATTAAACTTTTAAAACAATTCTCTGACCGCTACCGTCATAGAAGAAGCAGACAAAATATTCGAATTAATATGAGGAAACTGGATGATTAAGCATGCAAGAAAGTCTCGCCTTTTTTAATCTTCTTATGACACTGACAATGAAAGAAATCTATTCTTTATTTCAACAAACATTGCTGAAAGACTTTTGGTGGGGTAAGGAGATTCACACAGAAAATCCACGAAAACCAAAATCATGACAAAACAATTCGGAAAGAAATATTCAGGTTTCTACTGGTTTTCCATTCCATTCACGCATGACGATTTAATTAAATTTCACGAAGCACAAATGCAGTTAATTCACTTTTATGAAGAGCGATTGAAATGCTTTCATTTGGTTTTCTAGCTTCCAGCTCATAAAATCCAATTTCAGTTTTGTGTGAAAGGTTCAATCTTCTTTATAGTCCTACTGTTTTTCGAAAAATTAAAAAAATAGGAAGGTGAATGCTCCAGCAATAATTGCGTGGGTCAAATTTCCCTTAAAAAATGTAAAATATCTCACAAATGAAGCTGAAATAGCTTATTATTTTTAGAAATAAGCAATTATTTTATTTCCAAAAATTCTTTTTTAAGTACACATAAACTTACTAAACAAATTACATTAGAATAGAATTTGTGAATTTTCACTCGAAAAGCGATTTTATATTTCCATTTTTACATTCTCATATTACCAAAAACAAATATTTTTGTGAATTGATGCACTGAATAAAAGCAAGATATTAAGTGAAGGGGAGGGGTAATTTAAACAATCTGAAAATAAATCCTAAATTGCAAAAAAAATTAATTTTCCCATTTAAACAAAAAACATTCTCTTAAGTTAATAGCGTGAAATTGCAACACTAAAGAAATGCGATTTGTATCTACATGAGAGACAAACTAAGCAGGAAATTACTATAGTGTAGGTTACTTTAAAACGCATCATTACTTATAAATATTTACTTAGTTTAATTCGGCGTAACAATGAATAAAATTACAAAGTATCTGATAAAAAAAAAGAAGGAAAAAAAGGCCATTTTAACGACAGCAAAATAAGATAGAAATACAAAATTTGATGTAATTAAAAATCTCTGTTAGGAGAAGGAAAAAAAAAGACCTACTTTAAAAAAATGAATTTTAAAAAGTTACTAAGTTTTAAAAAATTGTCCCAAATTTAGCATTGTTAACATATCTTCTTTTTCATGAGCACAACAGCTCCTGCTGTCTCAATCACACGCACTTACCTAGGGCCCTTCTTAGGCTAGTTGGGGCCCGGGGCAAAAACTTCTTTGGGGTCCCCTTGCTTCACTATTTTAGTAATCAAGAACATTCATTAAAGAAGGAAACGTAAAATAAAATTTCTATTCGATTTGTCCCCCCCCCAATTATGTGGTGGCCCTGGGTAACTGCCCCGTATGCACATGCCTTAATTAGGCCCTGCACTTACCAACGCTATCTCATGGCATAACATGTACATTA
>JAOUZG010019159.1:25576246-25587303 GCA_026289955.1 Argiope argentata | reverse complement strand
GCCTTAATCAGGCCCTGCACTTACCAACGCTATCTCATGGCATAACATGTGCATTAAAAGCATGTTGATTAACGTAAAGATGTAAGATTTCTTCTCTATGTAAAAATTTGCTTTATAAATTAATAACGCATTATCTATATCCATACAATTATTTTTAGAAAAATAATGATAGCATCTGTTTGTCATCGTATTTCCCCTGCGTTCGCTAATTCCCATTTTGAAATCTTAAAAATAACTTCTCACAGCCGTGTTCGTCATTTAAAAAATTTCTCCTTTTCCCACCAACAGCCCGCGGCAGAAAAACACGATTACAAGGCCTGATGAGCAGAAATGGGGGGGGGGATATATTTGATTGATTTAGAAATGTCATCGACTTTTACGGTTATTACTGCTACTCTACTACCACTATAAATGATACAACTGGGATTCAGTTTCACCATCTACATTTTTTAGAAAGATTACGAGATCAGTCAGCAACGTTACTAAGAAAAAAATTAAGCAAAAACTAAAGTAAAGCTGGAAGTTTAGTTTGGTGAACGTTACATTTTGTCGCCAATCCAGAACTATTTTGGCGCAGCTATTGATATTTTTTGGTTATAATCAGGAGATGAAGATCACACTCAAGTTGGAGCCTTGTTTACCCAAACTTGTAAACTGAAGGAACTGACATCCCAAAGAATTTAATAAAAATTAAATCATCGAACAAACATCTAGATTGTTGCAAGTAATCAACTCTTGAAATAAAAAAATCGAAACGGAAAGAAAGTTTTATAAGGTAGCAAATGCCAAAGAAGCAAGTATATATATATATATATATATATATATATATATTTGCTAGGAATAAATTTATATTATTAATATTTTTTAACTAAGACAAATAGTTTTGAGCTTACTGCAATAATTGATGAAATGCAAACGATCCAATGTAAAATATTCGATTTTAAATAATAAAAGAAATGGTTTGAATCGTTTTATTTCATCCAATACCATCCAAAGTAAATATTAAAATGAACCAGAAGCACTGACAAAAACAAAAGATGCAAGCAAATTCCAAATTGGAAAAAACTCACTTGATGATGTATTGTTTCAATAATTCAATATATTTACTAAAAGTACTTTAAAAGCACCCTAACTACTATTGTATGCGCAAACGCATATACAAATAGAAATTAGAACTTGAAAGATTCCATTAGCAAATCACCGATTTTTTCAACGCGAAAATTAAAAACCTTAACCCTTTATCTACTGAATTATGTGGCCATCAATTTTCCAACTTCATTTTTGCACCAGTAGTTAAGTTTTCTTATAGAATACTCCCAGAGAACCCAAGAGAAAAATTTTAATTCATAGAAATATTTTAATTTAATTATTACTTAAATATTTTTATTCCTACTTTTAGCTTATATTAACTTCTTGATACTTGGGTTATAATCTCCATATTTTTAAGAATACCGTCGGCAAAAATAGTCATATTATGAGAATATAATCCAGATTTAAATGGTACTTATAAGTACTGTCAGTAGATAAAAGGTTAGAAATGAAGGAGACATCGAATACAGATTCTATTGTATTAATATGATCTGTTATAGTTAACAACAATAAATATCAATAAATTAACAAATTTGGAAAATTGAAATACTTGGTTTTTACTTGGAATATACAACTAAACAACATTAAAAATTATGTTTGAATAATTCAAGAAATTTATAATACTGAATTCACATGACCTCCTAATTGTCTAACCCTTTGCACTCGATGGTACCTCTTGTACACCATTCAAGACAGTGCATCATTTTGACGTTTTATTTTTTAATTTTGATAGTTAAAAATATCTACAAAATGATAAAAATACGAAGAAATTCAATTTTAAACCCACACACACATTTAGAGGAATAAACAAGCCCTTGTATATTGCATAATTATGCATCGAATTACTTTTCCGAGGGCAAAGTATTAATATGAATCGCTTTCCAAATCAATTTCAGGTAAGGATCCAAAGCAAAAATGGGAATATTTATTATAATTTTAATAAGAAAAGTTACTTCAAATGCCACACCAAACCAATGTTTGTTCTCGCACATGAGGAAATCCCAGCTGCGGGATGTACATTGATTCGATTATGCTGCTGAAAAATCGAGCCAAGCCAGGCCAAACTGGCCTTCCAATTGGCCAACCGAACTCTTTTTCTCTATATTTACAGGCAGGTGGGGTTGGGAGAGATCTAATATTGATCAAGAGGCAGCCTTTGCCTTGGAGCTCCGATGACTCGTCGTAAAGGTTCAAGAGAGTAATTATTTCTACACGGGGGTGATTGAGAATGTCGATTCCGTTTGCCCAAGGATTAAGGCCAAAGCATGGGTCACAAGAGCGGTTTCTCTCTCTCTTCTAGATTTTTTTTTTATATTTTTTTATCATCCGCGGATGCCTGCTGTTTCTTTTCCACGCTTGTGTAAATGGATTGCTTGGGATTTGGGGTTATAATCTGTCTTTTTAGTACCGGACGTCGAAGGTAAATAGACCACGATGCTAACCGCTAAAGATGATTCCAGAGTCAACACGAAAATAAATCCCCCTCGTGTGAGTTTCGAATGTTTTTCGTCGATGAAGTGCAGAAATTGGAATTTTTTTTTATTATATATAAAGAGAGAGCAAATAGCTTCATTATTCCAGGAGAATATCTCAACAGTTTTTTTTTTTTTGGGGGGGGGGGGTATTTATTTTTAACTTTGAATTTTTTTTTTTAAAAAAAAAAGGTAATGGAAATGATACAGCTGAGGCTTCTGATAACAAAGCCATTGGTTTTTAAAAAAATTAATTTTTTGTTATCTTACCTGTTTGTGCATTTCTACATTGAGACCATAGGACATTTCATAATACTAAAAAATAAAAAAGACAAGAATGAACAAGTGACACCTTCATATTAAAAAAAGAAAGAAATTTTCATATTAACCCTACTTTGCATGATGATGGAAATTTCCATCATAATATTTAGTCAACAAAAAAAGGTACTCAAAACCCTTGTACTGTAAATTTGTTGTTGCTGGCAACTTTTTAAGCGACTATTGCGTACAAAAAAACGCAGTTGTCAAAAAATAGCAAACGTCACTGTCAATTACCAGGCCTACAACTTGTCATTCCGCTGTTTGTTGTGACTGGAAGAAATGAGCGAGATTTTAAACTGTTTTATGGAAATTAATTTATTATTAATAATAATTAATTAAATTATCATACAGAATAAAGAAGATTTAGTAAAGAACATTTTTTTATTTATTAAGTACTGAGCTAAATATGTGACAATGCATGATGATGTAAATTTCCATCATATTATTTTTTACATTATACATATTTTTATTTACACCAAGATTTTTTTAAAAATATTTTTCCTTTAATCTAGAGCATTAATTACATCACCCTGATTTTAAAAAAAAAGAAAAAATCATGCAAAGAAGGGTTAAAATAAAATTAAATACACTTTTATTCATTCTAATAGCTAGTTCTGCAGATTTACAGCATGCAAAACTCATATGTTTTAAAAATATTGCAAGCATTTTAATGATTTAATATATTTTTAAAAGAATAAATCAGCTCATAAGAAATGTAGGTAAATATAAAATAATTACCATCACATAATGCCTCTGCATTTCTGTTTTTTCACTTGCTAATTTTTCACACTCTAATTTTAAACTGGAAGGGAAATAAAGATAATTATTAATCATTGCATTTATAAGAAAAAAAATAAAATCACAGAAATTACATATCCAGTAAATTAAAAATGGCTTTAATACAAATTTTGTAACCAAAACTGTAGGTACAGTATAGATTTTATCAATCTTAATATAAATAAAAGTCATAGTGGCTGTGCTCACAGCTCTTAAAAATTAGTTCCAATTTCAACAACATTTTGCACACTTATTCCTTAAGAACCAATTTTTTTTAAAAAAAAAATCCATACAATTATTAAATATTCAATTAATTAAAAACTGACAACTGAAAACTTTTTTTTGGGGGGGGGGGAGGGAATTTAACTTCGAAGCGAATAATCTTCCAATAGATAGTTTAAAATTTTCTTACATTTCAAAATTTTACCTTTTAGTGATATAAATACTTTTATCTTCAATTTTTACTCATTCTATTTTAAATTTTCAAGCAACCGATTTTTAAACACAGTTACTGATTAATTTTTAAAATTTGTTTGATACTTTTTGAAATTATAATTGTTTTAACGAAAGCATTTAACGGTTCTTAAAGGGACTGAAAGAACTGACATACCATTTATTTTCAAAAGATTACTCATACTTAGACCCAAGGGCAACCCAAAACTAGCCAGTAGCATAGTACAACAAAAGGATGACAAGTATTACAATAATTCACACTAAATTAGTTTTTATACTAAAAATATTATACACGAAAAAATGTATTTTTTAAATCCCACTGGATTATAAAATAAAAAAAATCATAAAACAAAAGACATAGAAATAATAAAAATTTATTGACCTTTACTTTCAAAACTAGTTTTTTTTTATAACATACTTAGGTCTAGCATTTTCAATTACTATTGTTAGTTTGATTGTGTATAATATAAACTCTACAGAAGACAATAAAATTTTAAACCAAATTCAAAATTTTGTTTAATATTCTAAAACAGAATTCGAGATTAAAAACAAATTGATTGATTTAAACTGAAGCAAGACTTGCTCGTGTTATTTCCATTAAATAAAGTGAAATATATTTATTGATGATGATGATGTCGTGTCCGCTTTTTACCGCGGAAAGAGGGGTGCAGTAGCTTCTGAGGGTTAATATATTTATTAAATAAATTATTTAACTCTAATGCATTATAAGTAATACAATATTTTCATTTCGAGTATTAATTAATTAGTATTTCGAGGCATTAATTTAAAAGCATTCAGGCCCATTGCGCTCTTCCTTTTTAGCAGAACTTCAGACTAAGTAAATGAAACAAAAATAAAACGAATGACTGAAAAAAATTCTATTGGTAAAATGAAGTTTTCGTGAAATACATCAATACAGAACAAATGAGAAATGTACATCCAAGTTCAATGGAAAATAAATTTGTTTCCACAATTTTTTATTCCTTTTTATTCCTAAAAACTAATCTTTTACATTTCATTTAACAGCAATACATTTTTAATAATTTAATATAATCTATAAGAGATAACTACCATAACAGGGGAAATTTTAGCCATTTTTGCTTCCTCAGATACAAAGAGAAAACACTGCAATCCTTTTGAGATTTAAAGGTCAAGACTTTAATGATGTCTACGTTTTAAACTTCAAAAATCCATTTTAAGAATTGTGTCCCGCTATGAAGATAATAATTAAAATTTGCATTGAGCTAGATAGATTAAAAATATGTCATATGATAGTCATTTCAAATATTTGGTTTCGATCAAATTTTGGATAAGAATTTAACTAAGCATGCGCAGAAAAAAACGAGGTAATTCAAAAATACAAATGCAAAATATAATGAAATTTCAAATATTGTATCATTAGAGTAAATGAACTAAATTACGAACAATCAGTCAATGAATCGTCTATGTATTAGTTTGTATATCTAGGTGCAAACGCACGTAATAAATTTAAAACGTAAAGATCTACATAAATGAAATTTGGTATGAAGTCATGGAGCCGAATTATAAATCTTCATCAGCTTTTCTACAGAAAATATTTTTTTAGAGTTGAACATGAAATGGATATTAAATTTCATATCGAAGTGAAATTTGCTGATGCTAACAATTACGGAGAACAGAGTGTATTTTCTAAGGTGGGCCTTGATTAACTCTTATAAGGATCCTTAAATATTAATGCAGATCAAAAAGGCATCCTCCCTTCCAATTTCAAAATTTACATACTATTTGTTCTTTTACAATTATCTTTGTCTACGCAATTATATTGGAAAATTCCGAAAATCTGACAAAACATTTAATTGCAGACTCCTTTCAGACAGCTGGTTTTCAGTATTTCTCATTTAAAAATGTTTTTAAAAAATTCAAATTTTAAAAAGTTTTTGAGCACAATACTATTTAAAATTAAAAATAATATTTAAACAATAAAAAATACTATTACTATTTAAATAATAAATATTATTAAATAATAAAAAATATAAATACTAATTAAATAATAAAATAAAGTGTTTAAAAAGCTTTTTAAATAATAATATAAAACCTATGAAAAATAATAAAATAGGAATATTAGATTTGAATAAGTTCGAATGCACGGTCCTTATAAACTAAATAAAAGCATAAAATTAATATAATCAAGAAATGGCACAAATGAATACATCGAAATCTTGGAGCTCCCAGGTAGTTGCTTCCTTTGTATATTTGATAACTTAGGACTGAGAAAAGGTAGAATTAACCCCTTAACGGTTTGCCCGTACGACATACGAGCATCGATTTATCGAATTTTGATAGTTGTAAACAAAAAAAAAAACATTCATAACAACTATAATTTAATAGTAAAATGACTTCGAATACGTAGATGAGCCAAGTGTTCCATGGATTTCCATTCGAATCATAATAAGAAAATATTCCCAAAATAGAAGGTGTCATCTTATTAGATAGTAAGGAAAATAAACCGGGTAAGGGGTTAATTTAGCAACTTATTTTAAAAGTGAAATGAATGAAACTCTTACGAAAACTAGTTTGCAATTTGTTACAATGAAACTAATAATCCCCCCCCCCCAAAAAAGTCTGACAACATTTTAAATCTCATTCCATACAAATTCTTTAATCTTGAATGCCATCCGCGAATTCTTATTCCAATTACGCTCATAGTGTGAAATAGATCTATTCACGCAATCACTCGAGCAGAAAAGAGTGAAAAAATAATATAAATACCGCAGTACATAGATCAACGCTCAAAACATTTAGGACGTCAAAATCCGACACTATTAAACGCGTCAAGCGGCCCGGATGCTCTAACAGGAAAGAATAAGCAAACGGTAATTGAAACAAACAACAAAAATAACAAAAAGAAAGAAAAAAATATGAGCAAAAAAAAAAGCGAAATCGAGCAAGGTCATCCAAGCGTCAAAGCGCGTCCTGGGAGGGGAAGGCATAAAAACACGAGTAAAAATGCGTTCTTTCTCATAAAACAGAAAAGCCAGACACGGTCCGCCTGGCAGCAATATAAAATGCAGACAGCAGAGGAGGCACGTTGTTTGGGAAAAGGAATGCACGCATCGAAGCGTTTGCGTTTCTGTATTGGTAACGTGAAAGATTTCGCAAAACGCAATTTACCGTGAAACAGAAAGCGACGAACAAAAACAACGGATAGAATCCCAGGGTGGAGAGGAGGGGGGAGGGGATGAAGCGGTCACACGTGAGAGAGAGAGACCGGTGCTCCCCTTTCTCCTGATTGAGAAAGATTTTTCTCCTTTTTTTTTCTGGGATAGATAAAAAAAACAGAACGAGAAAAAGACTATTTCCCCGGCGGTTGTAAACGACCAGGATAAAAATAAAAGATGGGAATATATCTATAAATGTTGCGAAGGAAGGGACGAGACGGATGGTTTTGGAAGATAAAAAAAAAAAGAAAGTTTTTTTTAAAAAAATAAAACCAATCGTACGTTGAGATTTAACGACGGGTTCGTCAGGTTCTGAAGTTGGGATTTTTTTTCCCCTCCCTCCTCATCCAATCGAATCCGAATTTCAGTAACCTCCACGCATTATTACGATTAGGAAAGTGTGAAAAGCTAGAAGGCTAGTAGTTCGATAATTTATTTTCTTCCCCCCCCCCCTCATGTCTGGTTGGAAATAAGAAAAAGACTATTTCAGTTACTCTGCGAACAGCGAAGGGCGCCGACAGGGAGAAGGTAAGGTGGGGGGAACAGACAACCCCTATAATATATTTTAAAAAATAAACTACGGGCATGTTTTTTTAAAATCATTTTTATACTGCTAAAATAAAAATGCACTGTTTATACTGTTAAAAACATTTACTGCGAAGATAAGTGTACTTCTAACCGATACACGATCATGTATTTTCCATACTACCTATTGTAAATAGGCACACTGTTAAATGTCTTATACAGATCTTGTTAGAATAAATTTTCAAGTTGATATCTTTGATTAAAATCAAGATTTAAATTGCATGTTCCGAAGACATTCTTAAATTTGATCAGATACTGCCATCCAAATATAGTAATTCCATTTGCCGAATGTTTGTTCTACATCAAGAAGGTGGACAGACATACCAAGTCCAAATCCAACATGATAAAGATATGCGGTTCAAAGTGTTCGAATCTCATAGTAAAAACAAAGCTTCAACTAATTTGAAGTATATCCCAAAATAATGCCGCTTTGTATACCAGAAGCTACTAAGTAATTGATTATACACAGAGCGCGACAAAAAATCATGGAAAAAGTTATTGCTTCATAAAAGTTAACTAATATCTTTTTGTCAGTCAATTGAATTATATTATATTTTATAACGTAACTTTCAGTTTAGATATTGTTTTTTTTGTCTTTTTTATCATATCAAGCAAAAGATCTGCTATTTTAAAGTGGTTTTAACAAGGAAAATGACAGCGTGAAATCGTTCGTTTGCTAACTGTGACTTAGCAAACTGTGTCTGATGCACCTGTCATTTCAAAAGCTTGGCAATGATGATCGGCTTTCATGATGTGAACGAAAACGTAGGGTGAACACTTTCAACAGCCATCAGAAAGCGAGTTCAATGAAATCCTAGGATTTCCACGAGAAAGAGCCTATTAAATGGGAATACAGGGGCCGATCAATGCGACGCATGACACAAACAAAGCTTGGGTTGATACCTTAGAAGTTCCAAAAAGTTCATCTTCTCACTGAAGAAAACCGAGCGGCCGGCTTCAAAGATGCCGAAAACTTTTGAGACATGCCGCAAGTTAGTGTTGAGGGATATTCCTTTTCACTAATGAGGAGTTCTTTACCGCAGAAGGATCTCATAACCCCCAAAACGATGGGATCAGGTCTGTAGATGCCCCAAGCACTTCAGCAATTGTTGAACATCTCCAACATCCAAAGCCAGTCATGGTCTGGGATGGAATTAACGCAAGCGGCAAAACACATCTGGTTTTTGTGGATGAGTAAGTTAAAATAAATGAAAAAGTGTACCAACGGGACATTCCAAAAAGCTTTTGTACTTCCGTGGACTCCGGCGATCTTAAGTGGACGTTTCAAAAAGACTTTGCAACAGTTCAAAAACCTCAAAAACAACAGCTTAAAAAGAAAGCCGCAAGAATGGTTGGTGCAAAGTGCATTTTCCAAACGTGATATCATCTGGAGAGTGGGCACAAAAATCACCGAATCTCAATCCCTTGGATTACAGTGTATGATCCATTTTGAAGTCTAGGACTTACACTAAACTACACTAAAGTTTGAACTCTCAACATTTATATTTTCGGTGGGAATGAGATGGTTTACAGGTGCGGTCTGTTGTTGAAATTTTCAATAAGCGTTAGAGACTCTGCCTCGCTGCAAAAGGCGGTCACGTTGAAATCAAATACATTTAGTTATCAGTAAATATCTACTCATTATTATTTGTAACTAATAACTAATATATTATTAAATAATTTGCTTTTAATAAAGTTATATTAAAAATTGTCTGTCTGGGTTCTTCTGCCACTCCTTATAGAAATTTTAGTTCGAACTGGAACCCCCGAGAAGAGGAATATTTAATTAAAAAAAAACATAAGCAAAATATGACGTGTGAATAAAACTACTCAAGGTAAGTATGGCAAGTATTGAGGATAAGAGCATATGACGTGTGAATAAAACTATCCAAAGTAAATATGGCAAGTATTATCTTGAGGATAAGAGTATATGACGAGTGAACAAAACTATTCAAAGTATGGCAAGCATTATCTTGAGGATAAGAGTATCCGGATACATAGAGCCCAAACAAGACAGAATTCAAAACAGGCATTTTAAAAGTTGGGGCGAGTTAGAAAACTTAAAGATTAATGGTCAGATGAATTTCAATGTTATGAAGTAAAAGAAATCTTGAACAACATTTTGGTATGTTTAAATGTTTGCACAATGCAAATACTGACATGAAATAACACCATAAGATGTTAAAGAAACATACCAAAAAATATTCCTACATAATGGATTCATGTGAACAATCAAAATTAATAACTGCTATAAACGAACTTTTAAAGGATAGTGAATGGAAAGCATAAGAATAAAGGTCGTCAGGGTGGTTGTATAAGAAAGCACTTTCCTACATCTTCAGCACAACATTTTTAGAGGTCTTAACATTAAAAAAAATCATGGAAGTTTTTTGTAAGCACTTACTTATGATATTGGGCTTGTAGGAAGGAAAATTCTTCTTTTATTCTATCACAGGATTCAGCTACCGTAAATTTAAATGGCTGGCCTGCCTGAGGAGGTGGGCCCTGAAAGGGGGAGAAAAAATACAAATTAGAAGAAATTTAGAAACAATAAATTTATTTCATAAAATAGACATTTGAATCTCCACAATTAATAACACTTTATAAAAAGACACACAAAAAATTAATTTATTAAACATACAAACCAAAAATTAAGTACCACCAAAAAAATATGTGGACCTAACAATAGCTTTATATATGATCACTTACGTAGCAAAACATTTTATTGCCGCAAAATACTTTCATAAATTAGCTACAACTATTCAAAAATGTTGTATGGAATATTATGTCACCACAAAACGCTATAATTAGCTGATAGTCCCTGTTACAGGATTATAATGAAGTCTATTTTGCAATGGGCAGTTTTTGACATAGAGCATTTTGATTATAACAGCTATAGATATGGGGAGGAAAAAATCTATGTTATTATTGTAATAATTCTAATATGGTGAAATTTTTACTAGTAAAATTTTTTTTTCTTGGAACCAGAAAGTTATTGCGTAAAAAAAAAATCCATATATACGTCAATTTATGCGGTAATTGTCTAAATTACATAAGACTTAATTGCTATTCAAAAATAAATTTACATATCTAAGATTTTACATCTTATGTATTATTTTAAACTTGCATATCTACGATTTTACATCTTATATCTAAGATCTTA
>JAOUZG010019159.1:25529597-25576236 GCA_026289955.1 Argiope argentata | reverse complement strand
ATAAATATATCAATGAAACTTAATATAGACTAGACATTATCCCTTTCCATCAGCCATGGCTGTAAACGAAACACAAAATTCACTCGAAATGTAGAAATTAAATAATTTCACGTCCCCAAAAAGCATCAAAGCTCGGGTATTTTTTTGAACCATAACGTTTAAAAAGGTCGAAAGCGACATGAAATCAATACCTCACATGAAAAACCATACCCCTTTTTTCTATTTAATCCCAATTTCCGGGATTGAAATAATCACTTCGGATTTTTGGAGGGCAGGAAATGGAAGATGCTGCGGCACACAATTATGGAAATAAATCGGCAAATAAAGTGATCACGAAAACACACACATATAGAGAGCAGAAGGGAGGGAAAAAAACAAAAAAGGGAAAAAGTAAAACGCTGTGGAAAGGGAAAACAAGAAATTAAAATAAATGTTTAGCAAGATAGAAAAGGGCGGGTTGGCGGGGTAAAAAAAAAGTAGCTCTCGGCCTCATTTTGCTGCGCGATTAATAATCGGGCACCCTCGAAAAGCTGTAAAATAATGGCTTTAAAATCCGGGCAAATGAGGCGTCGAGTGGTGCTCGTGAAACCGCAAGCACCTTGTTCCGCCGCCATTGATCGCCCCCCCTTCAAAAGCACCCCCACCTTTCCCCCTGCGCTAATTAATGTCTCGCGTAATTTAATGGGCCGCCGTTTTAATATCGGAGGCCCCTCTTCGTAATTAACAACTCCTTGGCCCATTGTGGCGAAGCGGAAGGGTTGTCGGGAATTTTTAAAAACGCTTCTCCCTTAATGGAAAGGAGACACATTATTTAATGAGGGTTATTAGGGGCGCCGCAAATGAGCCCTCGCCCTATTGACTACTACTTCGCCCTCCCGCCTAAGTAGGTTATGACTCTCCCCCCATCCCACTCGACGCAAGAAAATAAAATGCATCATCAAATTAAAACAGCGAGAATATTTTGATCGGGAATACAGGCAGGTAAGGCTTCAGGAGGGGATTGGGGGACGGGTTGGGCTGTGCTCGAGACACTTCAAATATCGTTAGAAAGTTTTCGGTGTATCTCTCTCGTTGGGAAAGTTCAAGACCTCTCGTGGCATCGGGGAAGATCAGACTTGAAGTGCGCTCCCGAATTGAAGGAGATGGAGGTATGTCTGGTTTTTGCTCTGCGTGGAAACTTGTTGAAGTCTTCCACCACGCCCTCGAAATTCTGTTCTGCTTTGGCAGATAAAAGAATGACGAACTCATTTCAACAACGGGAAATTTAAAAACTGATGATTTAAAAAAAAAAAAAAAAGATCTTTGAAGGTAGAAAAGTATTCTTTTTCTTTATATTGATTTCAACATGGTGATCAGTTCTCTCCTGTTCTCATCCCGAAGCATGGTATTCCAATGCATATTAGATTTGAATTTCAGAGCCCTTTTATCCTTAACTGATTGATTTGAAAAATATAGCTTTGATATATTAGGTGCTCCATGCATTTTGATCTCCCCCCACCTAAATGAAATTGAAAAAAATTGGTACAATTTATATCAATCAAAATATTGACCATTTTCTACAGTCTTTAATCATTTCCGCCCAAAAAGTTTTGTAACTGATTGTCTTCGAATTTTTTTGGTCATCCAGGGTGTCCTTTTCATTGACACCACAAACAACAAAAGGGATATAACTGGGCAACATAACCATACGTTTCTATAAGTGTCTGATGGGCTTCGGCTTCAGATTCCCTCAAAGCAAATAATGAAAAATAGATTCAAGTGAAATCTGCTATGCATATTTCAAAGTATCATGCCAGAACATAATTTCTTGAACGGCCAGGCACCACGTGCTCGTGCAAGTTAAATTATATTTTTATTCATTTTAATGGTTTCATCGAATGAGTCCCTTTAGTATTGCAAACGATCCAATAAACTTTATCTCACATTTATTGTTAAAAAAAATATCGCATTTCATATTTATTTATTTCATATAATTACGAACTCAAAATGGCATTTTTCTAGGTTTTATTTGCTGTAGTCATTAACTTATTTTTTAAAAAATCAGAGCTTTTGTAAATGCAATGGCAACGCGTTACTAAAAGCTGATTTTTTGAGATACTCGTGCAGATAATAACATTTTCATTTTTCGCCTACGGATTTTTGTTAACGCTAGAAAACCTCATTCCCAAAACAATATCATGTTCTGACATGTTAAAAAAAAGATGCCGGAAGTTTAATTTAGAGCTTTCCATGATTGGGGTCTTTATACACTGAATAGCTCAAAAATACTAAATGGGTAAATTTTCAAAATGATAAAAATGAAGTAACAGTAAATTGGAAAATCCCAAAACCTATGTCATTCATATAGATGTTTCACATGCTTACTAATAGATGTCGCTGATAAAAATACATGCAAAGACCTAATATCTAAAGAATAACATTATCATGAGATAACATGTAGTAACGGCAATAAGCTACATTTTATTTAAATAATATTTAAATAAAATGTGTACCTCCACATACGTGTCATTCACGTGATATAAAACAAAATGCTTGATAATATTTCATGTTAAATTTAAATCACTAAAACACTAACTTTCCACTTTCTTTCAGATAAAAATATCTGTTAGGAAACTTCATTGCCTTAACCAAAATATTCATCAAACTCATGTTTTAGTATCTTTAAATGGGAATATATTGTAAACAGTAGCAGAGTAATTCAAATGGGAAATGCACTCTAAGCGGTGTATGATCCTTGTTCTTCAAAGAGTTAAAAAGCAAAAATAGCAGATTTTATGGCGATAATAAGTCCAAAGCATGTTGATAAGCAAATATGTAGACTACATATATCTGATAAAGAGAAAATAAAAAGTATTAACAACAATAAAATCAAGACAATGCATAACCATTTCGAATAAAGGTAAGTAGAAAGAAAAAGCCAAATGAAATGAGATTAAAGGTAAGATAATTCATTAATGTTTTCTAAAAGAATATAAATTATCTACCAAACCTTCTTTCTCTTCTTCAACTCTTAAATATTTAATAAGTTTTCCGCCAACATAACTCTATTGTCAGCCAAAACAATAGCAGTCTTTAGAAGATAAAGAAGAATTTGAATGCAATTTCTCATTCTAAAAATATATCAACTGATGAGAAAATAAAAAGAAATGAAATTTTTCAAAAAGGACAAAAATCATAATTGATTTCATTCATATCTAATTCACTCTAACATTTTTTTCCGTCGCCAATTGGTTATTTGTTGGAGGAAGAATACACTCATTAAAGAAAAAAAAAATCCTAACACTTGCATTATATTTTGTTTTTAACAGATTTTCTATTCAAATAGATAAATTGAAATCAAATTTAAATAAAAAAAGAATTAAAAAAAAGAATTTCGTTGAGTCATAGTTCAAATATTCTACATTTCTCACTTTGTCTACGAGTGCTTTTTTTTTAAATACATGAAAATAATTACAAAAACTTAATACAACATAACGAATTAATAGTCTTATGATAGATTCACTAAACGTTAAAAAAGATTATCAAATTAACTTTGAAGTCGAACGCGTTCTTGACTTAAAGAATATTAAAATTACAACATAACTTGGAATGTTATTGAAAAAAGTTCAGTCTTTTAACAATATTATAAAGTTGTAAAATATTCCATTATAGCTTTATAAATCAAAATCAACTGGATCCCATTCAGATTATAGTTAACTTATAATATTAAATGAAAAGTCAATTTTTAAAATGTATAATCCTGAATTAAAGATATATATTCAAGAAATATATATGAATATGAACAAGAAATATAAATACATCTTGAATAGGAGCCGTATATTCAAGAAATTAGCAGCATATATTTTCAGTATTTAAATATATATGCAAGCAAATTTTAGCAGATGTATAGCTCAGAAGAAAGAAGAAAATTTTGAAATTCTAAAACTTCTATTTATTTCATCTTGATTAGCATAATTTTCATATAAAGAATAAGACAGATCTATACATCTTGACATAGGAACAGTAAAGAAAAATATTTCTCTTTTAGTGATTATACTATGAGATTTTGGTAGGGATTTCTTTGACACGTGCAGTAGTTAGAAAGGGAAAATTAAAATACTGTGGTAATCATTAGAGATTTTTATTCTTTCACTCAGAGAGCGTGGAAAAAGTGGGAATTGGATCAGAAAATAAGAGAACATTTTAAAATGAAGTTTCTTTGGCCTAAATTAAAGCAAAAAATAAGAAATTAATTATATTTTAAAATATGATTACATATATTTTCATGCATTTTGTATTCTAAAGAGAATTACAATGATAGTGAAGGTCGCGGTACGAACCTGCGACGCTTGAGCCAGTAGCCGAGCGATATACCGTTCGAGCAAAAGGGACCCTTCAGCTCGAAGGATATTATCTGGCTTATAAGGCTGACGCTACAAATAAAAACGGCATTATAATTACATTTAAATTATTTTATTATGATTAAAAGATCCAAATCTTTTTAATGCAACCCTTACTTACATATTTTACAGTAGGAAAAAGGGTCGACAGAATTGACAGTAAAATACTTGATTCTTTAAAGTAGAAAGCAAAAATGTAATGCGCTGTTTGGAATTTCGTTTTAGTAGTATTATTTATTAATGTCTGAGTTACAATATCTTCAGATTTCAAAAGCGGCATGTCAAAAAGTTCCAAAAAATATTCTTCAAAAAAAAAAAAAAAAACCTAGTAGCTAGCTAAGGAGGAAAAAAAAGTAGGAGTTGATCTTCCAACAACCTTCTGAACTTTTTTTTTCACTCATTCTCAAAACTCAAACAGCATTACCAGATATTAATGACATAATAAATTAAAATATGCTACTTTCCTGAATCCGTCACACGAAATTAGAATAATCAAACTTTTTTTTTAACCTGGCTATCTACTTTCAAGGAAAAAAAAGTTTTTTTACCCACTTTCTGTTCCGATGCATAAAGCAATAACCAAAGAAATAAAAGATAGAAAAGAAAGAGAAAAAAAAAGGGAAAGAAAAAAAAACCACGAAAGAGACATGCTACGCTAAAATACACATTAACTATAACTGATACGATGGACATTTAATCGATTCCAATTCTTGCTTAAAACACGATAAAAATAGAAGGGTGGAAGAGAAAGCGAATAATAAAAAAAGGGCGATGAAAAAAATTAAATATTACACAAAGAGTACGGAACATTTTTTTAAAAAAGTTGTTAAACTCGGTAAACAAGTCGCGACAGCTCGCAGTACCGTTTTTCTACTTTCGCATTTCCCCCGAACAGGAAAGAAGAGAAAGGAAAAGAAGAAGAAAAAAAAAAAGATACTTTATGCAAATAAATAAAACAAATCCGATTTTTGGATGAAAATTAAACGTCGGACAACATTACGCGACTTCATTTTCCACCAGATTAACTCATTACGTAATTAAGTTAATTAACCGTGCTCTTTTGTTGAAGCTCAAGTCTGGAGGCAAACCGCTTTTCTATTCAATGGTTTCGGAGCTTCACACTTGCGCTTGATAATAGTATAAAGAAAAGACAGCTTGAAAAATCATTTATTTAGTGCCACTACACTTCACTTTTTTTTTTCTTCCTCTCCTCCCCCCTTTTCTTGCGAACAGATTCTTCCCCTCCTTCTCCTGGCTTTCTCTCTTTTGTTGTTGGGAGTTCCTTTCATTTCTTTGCCACTTGGCGGTGTTTTCGCTTTGTTTAATGTTATGTTCTTTTTGGAGGGTGAGAGGTCGTTGGCGAAAGAAAAACAGCCGGTTTTCACACTTTCAGAAATGAACGGATTTCCTTGTTTGCCAAGTAAATATCGCCTCCGTTTTTATTGGCGATAATAACGCTTGTTGGCTTGGCGCGAGATCAGAAATACATTATACAAACACACACACAACAAAAGAGTCGATACAGAGGAGAATGAAACCAAGTTTTTGGCAATTACCAGCGAACCGACCATTAAAAATATAACTAAGTTCAAACAAAGCAATTGATGTGAGCTATAAAGAAACAATGCTTGCACAGAATGTTTATACTTTTAACAAATGCGTTATGCCAACACACCGTGTTTGAGTTCATTTATAAGAGGTTTCAGGTTGCACTCTACTGTAAATTTCATTTGTCAGGAACAAATGTACTTTGAAATAAATAAAAGGGGTAGCTTACAGTACTTCTATCAATATAATATATTATCTTTTATATTATTCTCTTATATATTATCTTTTATATTAACTTTTTAAAAATTAAATACTGTTTAGCAGTTTAAAATTCTGAAAATCATAAGTTGTGAAATCATATGCCTCAAAAAATCACGCAGTAAGAAACAAAAAACATTTAATTGATTATCATTGAAAATGCGCCTTTTAAATTTCTGGTTTTCTATACTTAAAACAAGGAACTAATAGTATCGTCAAAAAAAATATAACCATAACTTTAAATACTTTAATTTCGTCAGAACTGTGCACATGAATTTTATTTAACGTTTTTTCAGTCAAATATGTGAATTTATAAATGTTTTTTTATTTAAAAGTATACAAGTAGGAGGTATATGATATTTAACTATTTTCTCCTCTTCTATTTTGATAAATATCTATTCTGTGATGAGTTATACATTTCAAAACTTTTAACCTCCTCATTTCGCATTTTTTTAACAGGAAGATTTAAAATTAAGAG
Organism: Argiope argentata; assembly: GCA_026289955.1. NCBI lineage: Eukaryota > Metazoa > Arthropoda > Arachnida > Araneae > Araneidae > Argiope > Argiope argentata. Next base: position 25,569,573 of record JAOUZG010019159.1, on the reverse strand, counting down.
CTTATTATTTCCACTTATACCTCGAAGAAAGACTTCATAAAAATGAGCAAGTAAAATAAGATAACATAAGTTTTATTTTACAAAACAGTAAATAATAATATTAAAACAAAGTAAAATAATAACATTACAAATGCTTACAATAACTTATTCATATTGTTTAAACATTCTACTGAACGGTCATAGATATTTAGTGCTAGTTTAGATAACTGACAACCAAGAAGAAGCTATTATAAGATAAACCTTGCAAATCCAAACTGCAGTCAGATAATGACAATGATATTCGAATCGGCACAAATGCTCCAAATTTTCACACCACATCCACACAAGACCGTTCATTTAGTTATTTAACGTTTCTTTTAAGCAACAAAAAGATCAGATGACTTGGAGAACACCTGAGCTAACTCTCCTTTCCAAACTTCTGTACTATACTAGAGAGGAGAGACGGTTCTGAGGTGGAATTGAGTCTCGAGCTTAGAAACTTACCACTAAGCCACTTATGGAAACTTACCACTAGACTACCTATGGAACCTTACCACTCGGCCACCTATGGAACTTTACCACTAAGCTTCTTTGGTGGAGCCTTAACACTAAACTTCTTTGGTGGAGCCTTAGCACTAAGCTTCTTCGGTGGAGCCTTAACACTAAGTTTCTTTGGTGGAACCTTAACACTAAGCTTCTTTGGTGGAACCTTAATACTAGGTTTCTTTGGTTCAACCTTACCACTAGGCAATCTATGGAACCTTACAACTAGGCCACCGTGTCCCCAGAACATTCAATCCAAATACATATTAAGGGTATTAAGAGTTGTAAGCATAAAGGAATTAGATATGGAATCTTAAGATTTTGTCTCTTTGTTAATGCGACACTAATTCAATGACAAAAGTAAACTTCTTTTTCCAGTTTATTCAACTAAAGCCATGGACAGTAGAATAACTTCCTTCCTTTGTCTAAATCGTTTGATCCACTTCACTGAGTCTTCCGACAAACTAGAAGTAGATTTTCTCAAGAAATTTCCGAGTTCACTTTTCTAGAAACAGTTATCACTTAAATCTGCAGATCCCAGGATGGAAATAAGCTGCATCAATGAGAAATAAATAATTTCCAATTCCAAATTAAACCGTGAAAGCTATAAAATGTAATAACTGGCATAATCAATTATCTAATTCGCCAGTGATGAATGTTTCAGATGGAGTATCTGGACTCTGTGGTCCAATATCTCCGAGAGCTGATAATTATTTTATTTGGAGCTAGTTAATAGATTTCTTTGCCTGGATATTACGTTATCTAATTTATTTGTATTTCTTATTTCAATAAATAAATAGCGTAATTTATGAAGTACATATCCAAACCAAATCGAAAATTATACATGAAATGATCTATGGAAGAGAGGTTAGGATCTCTCTCCTCTCCTCTTCTCTTCAATTCCATCATTATTATAGAAATATAGTAAAGCACCTTTATATATATAAGCCTCAATTTTATGTCTTTTAATCATATTTTTGATTCCTTCACAGTCCAATTTTATGTCTTTTAATCATATTTTTGATTCCTTCACAGTCCTTATAATGATGTTTACAGCGCATATGTAAATAACTATGCACTAAACGTGTGAAGTACATCATTTATATGACGATACACTGAGGTTACTCAACATTTTCCTTCTTTCTAAATTTTGCAAATGCTTTTTCACGGTCATTACTTTTTAGGTTTCAAAACAGCACCATTTTCATGACTACCATTACCAAAGAAAGGACATAGAAAGGGCAAAACATCTTGAGTGTGGGAAATGAACAATGGGAGGGTCATTTCATCGGACTGATGTCTGTGATAAGTATATTAGTCTCAAATTCACATTTCTTTGAGTAATCTATATCTTTTCTGTATTACTGTTCCATCGGTTTCTTCAAAACTTAAAATGTTTCAAACAGTAAAATATATATCATTAAATGAGACTTTGAAACTTATCTTGATGGTTAAAACACTAATAGAAAATAATAAAAGAATTTATCTGCACTCATATAGCTGTACTTAAAATTCAAAGTTACCCCGTTTTAAATTTTTCAAAATTAATATTCTACTGCATTATTTATGTTGCATCTCCAGAATCACATAATTATAAAATATATAATTACTATTCAAGATATATAATAAAAAGGTGGTTTTTCTCATTTTTGTGACAATTATTTAAGTTAAAAAGTAAATATTGTTTTCAATATTATATAAAAATATACAAATATAATCTTCAAAACAATTTATTATTACTTTTTAATGAACTTGTATTAATATCATTAAATTTATAATCATTCAAATTATTCATTATAATTTCGGTTGTACATTTTAGTAAAATTTATATGCGATTTAGCTTTAATCCTTTGGAAAACAAACGATGTTTTACTTATTTCCCAAAATTTAATATAATTACTTTCAAACGGATAATTACTTAAATAGGTATACAAGGTGAATGTATATAACTCTAGTTTAGTTATACAACATACTTGCTCCTAAATCTAGAGTTTAGTTTCATCTATTAACACTGCGTTTGGGAGCAACACAAGGGCTATTTTGTGACGAACCTTACAATATTGACCCTCATTTACCAAACTTCCGCACCATACCAGTGGGAATTTTAGGCCAAAAAGTCAGATTTCATATGCACTAGAACAGTACAACCGATGTATTTTTTGAGGCGTCTGTCTCGAACTTAGAATCCTCCGAACACGAAGCTTAGATCTTACCACTAGCCTTAATACCTCATGCATGTTCTTAAAAAAACATGTTAAGCACACAGACAGCCTTGGTAAATTAGATAAATGTCTATTATCAAAATGTTTTTCAGTTTGAAAAAGATATTCCCCTCCAACAATGCACTGTAGTTTTTTTAAAGAAAACTTTTGCTTGTCGCAATGTTTAAAGCCTTTTTCAATGATTCTGTAATTGTATTTAAAAATAATTTTAATACTTATCATTTATATAATTGTTATAAAAAGTAACGTTTCTTTAACCAACAAAGTAATAATTTTAATCAGAAAGAAAAAATTGAAATTATTTTCAAAATACCAGTTGCAGTAATTCTTTCTCAGAAAAAACGTTTAGAATGATTAAGTTCTCATCTACGAAAGACAGTGCCACCAATTACTTTCTACATACTGTCATTCTAGCGTTGTCATTAATAGCGTTTAATATTTCTTGATTTTGTTTGGGGAATTTCATGCATTTCAATTATCTATATCGGAATCGGTAAAAACAACAATGAAAGAATGAATGCATAGGCACTAGTTTTAAAGGTGCTATAAAGATAGAATATTTTAGCACTTGGATAGGAATTTAAGGTTGGAATAGAATGTTTTTTAAAGTTAATAAGAGGGGGATGAATAGCAAATTAGCAACCGAATCTAAAAAGCCATTTACCTTCATTATATAACTCTCAATAAATAATTTTAATTAATTACTTTTTGAACAGAAAATTCTTCCACACTGGAGTTAGTTTATACCACCTCCCTTTCTAATATACATTAAAAAAAATTTTTTTTAAACTGCAATAATTACTATGCACAAATTAATATTCAAGATATTATCTTGCATTGTAAGGGTGAGATTGTGGACCTTATATGTTATATATGCAATAAGCTTTTTAAGGCTTGAGCGCAAAACACACATTTTAATGATTTAGCGCAAATGCGACTGAGCGCAAGTTCCACCCAAACATTAGAAATGCCCCTTTTTTTAAATTATGCATAATACGCATAACATAGTACAAACGCCGGCGTCCTGGTGCAGAGGTAGTGCGTCTTCCTAGTGATCTGGGCGTCCCGGGTTCGAGTCCCGGTTAGGGCACGGTTGTACTTTCTGTGTTGTATCTGTAAGGTGTGTGAATGTGCCCCCCTGTAAAAAGGGGCTGTGCAAGCGACTGTGATGAGTGTGTAGCTAAAGTCGTACTCTTGGCCCTAGTTGGCGCTAATACAAACAAGAGACATTTTGGCTTAAATCTGCTGATGCATCAACGGGCTTGTTCACCGCAAGTGCCATTAGCAACAACATAGCTCAAACGATTGTATTTAAAAAGATGTTAAAATTAAGGTTTCGGCAACAACTTTGTCATCATTTATTCTCTAAAGTATATTTAAAAGTCGATCAAAAGGATGTCTAAAACATTTTCAAAATACGTACATCTATTCAATCGTTACCTGAACCAAATGAGAGTCGCGGTCAATCACGGAGTGACCGGCAGACCGAAACGACAGGAGACAAACGAACCGACAAATCAAGTCGTAAAAATCAGGGTCGAACGCATCTTTTCTGAAAGACAAGCACTGCGACAATGTCGTGCTTCATGCACCAATCCATCGAGCCATGAATGCTGTTCAACAAAAAGGCGTGACGACCCCGGCGAAATTGGATAGGAATGAATGATCATTGATGTTAAATTGTAACCGACACCGGTCGCTTTTTTCAATCAACTCCGGATCGGGGCGAGTCATTACAGAGAGAGGATAATTGTCACTCACGGAAGATAAGATAAAAAGAAATATTCATAACTAACTGAAACCATGCCTAGAGATAATATGTTTTCAACCATATAGGGAGAGAAACTTTTCGAAGTTTTTATATTGTTTCGAAAATCAAATAGTAGGTTTAATCTGAAAATAACAAACAGCCTGGAATTTTATTTAAACTTTTGACACTTGTAATGAATATCAAAAATGATGGAAAATTACTTAAAAATATGTGCAATACAAAATAAAAAATAAATATATGAAATATGAAAATAAAGCAAATTGGCCCGCGTAGCCTTTGAAGTTGGCCCGCGAATGTTGTTAATTAAATAAGACTAATTAAATTCCTACCAAAATATTAAAGGAATGATTTTAATTTAAAAAAAGTAAAAACACGTCCTAATTAGAACAAGCAAATCATTACAAAAATAAAATTTGAAACATGCAGGTTACGGTTATACCTAAAACATATAACTTCAAGCCACACTATTTTAAGAAGACCAATATAATCGAATAATGTAAATCTATCTAACGACAGATAATGTTATGCTGCTTAACCCTCAAAAGGATGAAGGGAAGTATGCTTCCCACGAAATTTATCAATCTTTCTATGAAAGTATGTAGGTTGGCATATGTCACAAACTCCTCTTATCTTGGACTTTAGAATTCGAAAGCCGCCACTAAGCATCAACACATGGTCTGCTCCAACGACTTCCAGTTAAGTTAAAAAAAGGAAATTTCAGATGCCTTTAATTGTGTGTTATTCTGTGTAACGTGTGAATAAATGCTTCGTCTCAAATAATGTGGATTATTTGAGCAAAAGTGATATTATTACTCAACTATAGGGACGGTCCTGGAATATAAGAGAAGTCTAATTACCTTGAATTAGATTTCTCATGATTTTTACTAATAAAATGACAGCATAAATGCTGACAAATTTTTCAATAAGATATAAACTTGGATTCTTCAGTCCTTTACCTTACACAAAATGACGTGTCTATATTTGTTATTTAATTATTAATTAACCAAATTCCTTAATTAATGAAATTAAATTTATCTAATAAGCTAAATAAATCACTGTTCTTAAGCCAATTTCAATCCTTAGATTTTATTATAACATGATGTATCGTCCTTCCGCTAGTTTAATTCAAGTCGCACTGGAGCCAATTTTTTTAAATTCTCTTCAGCTTTACTGGGAGTTGAACTGAAGTGAGCAATCGGTCTCGGCAGAAAGAAAAATGAAAAGATCGGAAAAAAGACTTCGGGTGTGATGGCCGGATATTGAGCTCTTGAATTAGTTTTGATGGATGATTTAAAATATTAAACCTGCTTTTCTTTTATATTTAAAGTTAATTGATGTCTATGCCTGCAAATAAATGTCTACTGAGTTAATAAAACGATGTTTTCATTCTCAAGATGTTACAATGATTAGAAAGAAATGACCTATGAAAGGGTTCCAGTCGATAACCATTATTTCGCATATCTCTGACTAATATAAAACGCAGTTCCAACATGAATGTAATTATTTGATAAATGCATGCCGTACAGATTAAAATTTCTACAACCTAAATAAATCTGTCCGATTTGGATTAGCAATGCTTTTACGTCACCTTACAACAATACATAGATCCACAGCAATCAAATTCTCCAAATGATAACAAAGTATCATAAAAGCCCACGCATCAATGACCAGTAACGATAGGTACTCCGGCACTTATTCGCACCAGCTTCTTTATTGTTTCCCCGCAGAGACAGGAATAACACAACCACGAACCGTAAAACATGCTCAACCCTCGGCCATCTAATCGCGGCATGAATACCAAAATCCCAAAACCTCACTCACAATGGCCTTTAAGTACGCCATCACCAACTCTTCTAAATTTCATCTTCGTCTGTTTCCCGAGAACTTCCGCTCGGACTACTTGGGTAAACGTCGCAATTTCAGAGGTCGGGGTCGGAAACGTGACTCCACCCCCTGCGGGAAGGACATTAAACCCGCAACAATGCTCATTATCAAAACCATTCTTTATGTCTCGCTCCCACCCCAAACGCAGAGCAGACAGGGAACGGAATATGATGGCGCGCTCTCGTATTGTTCTCTCTTGATGTAACATCTGCGACCAACGATCTAGCAAATCCATCTCCATTTGAAATATGGAATCGGGAGGGTGAGGGGCGGGGAAAAAACGCTCTCGGAGAAGAATGAGTGTTTTGCAACAGGAAAAGTCGAATAAAACTCGGTGCCAGCATATAGCAATAGTACTGGAAGTGTTGTATTATATTCATATGCGGCCCAGACAGTAGATTACAAAATGAAGAATAAACAGTCGGTCGAAGTGTAGACTGATTTGAATCTTAAATGGTAAAGAATGGAATGGTAAGTGTTGTTCACACACATTTACGAGACATTAGCAAAGTAAAAATCTAAAATGAGATAATGAATAAATAAATAATAATAATAACAAAGCAAAACTTTTTTTGTATTCGTCGATAAAGTCTAGATATAACCTGCTTATATGGGAACTGCTGATATATACTAGGCCTAGCTTAAATAGGAATTGAATACATAATTGTCCATATGGGAATTAGAAAATTAGTGTGTTTTAAATCTCTTTTAATAGGGATAATTGGTTTTCAGGGATAAAAAAAGGCATCAAATGTTTACAATAGACAAAATAATTGGGAAAATGTAAACTTTTCATTGTTATTGCTTTTCAAAATAAGTAAATTCAATGTTGATTTTTTTAATGGTTGAGTGGATATTAAAAAACACACATAAAGCTAAATGTAAAACAATTCCATAAACATTTGACACATAAATACAACCTACTAAATGTGAACATATTTTGTGGAAGAAGAATTTTCAAAACCATTTGTGTTAGCGTATTAAATTAAAAGGAATGCAATAGTCAGAAGGATGAGAGAGAGATAAATACATTATGGGTTCCTACAGAAGCACAGGTTTGCAAATAGTTAGAGTCGAATTTACTGTCCAAGTAATCAAACAAAGTAAAACAATTTCCATGTGATCATTGTTAACTTCACAGTGAAACGGCAGACAAATCATCTACATATCTTCCCTTTCAGTAATGAGAGATCTCCAGATACTACTATGAAAAGAAAAAATTTCGGATTTCTTTGAAGATAAAGATTCCTAGTGCACTTGCAGCTGCATTGGTGGAATGTCAATACAAAGAAACTTCAAAGGTAAAATGATCCACCGTTTTCATGCAAAGAAAAACTGACACTGTAAATGCTACTAGTACAAAGCGATGACCAATCCCATGCATCTCACCCAGACGAATAGTTCTTGTCAGGTACTTAAGAAGGATGAGAGAGTAATAAATACACTATGGGATCCTCTAGAAGCAATCGTTCTATTCAGATGCCGAACCGGTACATTCAGATGCCGAAATGCGTGTGGTCTGCGAATCGCAGAACGAATGTGTAGGGAAAAGGTTTTGTATGATCCCCAATGACTTATTGTGAATCACTCGGTCATGAAATACTTCCTAACCTCACAGCAAGAATAGACTTCAGGACAAATAGGTGAAGGGGAAATCTTAAGCTACAACTAGAAAGAATTTACGAAACAATATTGAAACAACGCATGAATTATTGAAAGAACCGAATATTCAAAAGAATTCAATGATTACAAATGCCACATTATTGCATTTGTAGTCAATGAATTAAAACACTTTCAAACTGAACTGCTATAAAAGGATCCATTCTAATTGGCATTTAATCATGAAAATTTAGTTTATTAATGTTATGAAATCAAAAATATTAGCAAACTTATTTAAGAATTGATTTTTCAGTAAAAACAAACAGAAGTTCTAGAATTATTAGATTCAGAAATATGTTATGGTGTTTCCATTATCTTATTTCATATTAATTTTTCATTATTAATTTGTTAGTATACTTCGTCGAATTTCTGCAGTATTTAACGAAGTACCATTTTCAAGCACAGCGGAAAAGTTGCAATTAACAAAAAAATATGAAATTGGTGGTAATCAATGACAATCAATTTCATATTTTATGTTAATTCTAACTTTTCTGCAGTACTCGAATTGTTACTTTCTCAATTTTAAATATAAATTCTCAATTTTAAAAAATTTAATTAATATTATATTCTTAATACTGTAATCTCTAATTAAGACTAATAAACAGAAAATTTCATTTTTACAACAAATGACTGAGGCATGCAAGATTTTTTTGTTTCTAAGAAAATACAGTAAATATTTACATATATTGACTTTGACCAATAAAATGCTTAAATTGTCAATCAACACTCGGGAAAATTGCATATCAGAAAATTCAATTCTACTGAAATTTCTTTCAATAGATCTTTTATTAACAATGAACTTTAATAAGATATCTATAATATAGGCTACATTTAAACTAATTATCTGACAAATAAGCCAGCCGTTTTCTAACGAATTTCTTTTCTTAACATCTCTTTGAATGAACGAAGAAAGAAAAAACAAAAATCCAGTGACTTAATAAGAAATTGTTTTTCTTGAATCTGAAACCTGTTTGCGGTCCTCCTCTTTAATATGGTTTGGGCATTAATAATTCCAAGCTGAAAGACCTATCCGGAACACAAGCTTCCTTAAACCACAAATAGCTTATAAAAAATAACCAAAAGTGAAAGTCAGGGATAAGCCACAATCGCATGGGTTATTACAGGTTCATCTTTCAAAAACAACCCTTCGGAGTCACTTCCTCGAAGTAACAGACGGGTCAAGAAATCTCAAATTATTATTCAAGAAAAAAAAGGAAGATAAAAAAAAAGAGCGAGAGAAACAAGAAAGGAGGGAGGGCTGTCCATTCGAAACGTGAGAACACACAAGAGATGGCCGCCATTATGCGGAACGCTCCAAACGACATAATAGGAAAATATAGTAATAAAATTAAATGTGAAATAACGAAAAGAAAATTGCTAAGCGAGGAGTACAAATGCTAACCCCACTTATCGTTCTGGTAGAAGCATTAGAATCAAAACAGGTTCTTAGAGGGGAGGGGAAAGAAATCCGTAATCTTGTGGCAAGTGCCAAACCACTAATCCCATTCCGAGAGAACTTTTACAATTCGTGACCGGTTGGCCATCAACAGGTGAAAGAGGGAGTGCCACAAAGTCGTCTGATTACTCGAGACCTTTTTGCGTTTTTTTTCTTTTCTTGGTGATCTCACTCTGCTTCTTGTGTATCGCCGTATTATCGTGTAACAGCTGCACGTTGGAAGAATGGGTTTGCCGCTCTTTTCAAAGATGATTATGCGCTTCCACGAAAATTCGCCCGCGGCGGTGGAGTTTTCGATTTCAATCTTTCCTTAATTGGACCGGAGATGATATACACACAAAGGTAATGTGTTATGCATCTTCTTCACTCGACGCTTGCTTTTTCGATAACTAATAAATGATGGCGATTATCCTAATAACTACAAATATTCTGCAGTGTGTGTGTGGAAGGAGGGTGTTCTCAACTAAATAATCGGTTTTCTCTCCCTCTCTTTTAACCGTGTCTTATCAGATTCATCTAAGAAAATATATTTTTTCCATGTTATTGAAGAAGGTTATTTTTCCAATTCATATTTGTGTGATGAAAAAAAAATTATGGAGGGTAGTTTAAAGAACCAATTACACAATTTAATCTATAAGGATTATAATAAAAGGGAAAATAAAAACTTAAAACTGGGCAACAAAGAACATTTGATTTAAATCAAAAACAAAAATCCATTTTTTTAGAAATAAATTTACAATTATATCCCAATGGAAACATAATACATTCATGTTTCAAGGAATTTTCTTTACAAATCAAAGGACTCAAAATGTATGGCAGACTCAATGGTTATTTTCTTTCTATGAGTTACTTATAGGGTTTTACTTGATTTGTTATAAGTATCCTTACAGGTTCTTAACATGTTGTCTGCTATAAGGGGGGAGGGAGTCGGAAGTCGATATGTTAAGGTTTTACATGAAGTCGAAAGAGATGTTTTACATGTTATTTTGTAAAATATCAATAGATCAATCATAAAAATAAAAAATAAAAGCAAAATTTTAAAAACTTTTTTTTAATTTCCATTAAAATTTTAAAAAATACACACTATATTAAATTAAGATATTTGTTCTTAATAATTAATAAAAACTTTTTATCCAGATATTACATTGGAAAGCTTCATGCAAATCCAAGTCTTCTTTATTTACAACGTGACTGAAGAGTATTTCAATGTAGAAGTGTGTTATTTTATTTGCTAGTTTTCGTCTCAAGTAAACATTTAGTTAAAACATTATCTTCTGCTTTTAAGAGAAAATATAATTCAATTTCTAAAAGAAAATATAAGAGAAATAAAAAAGCCACGCAAACTAGATTTTCGGTCCAACTAATAAACATCAGATACACCGTTAATTTATCTATTGAAGTAAACGACTAAAATGCTAGTATTACATTGAAAATCGGTTCATTTAATTTTCTTCCTTTGCATTCTAGATCTGTATACAAAGTAACTCCCGCTTATTTAGTAAGTTAAAACTGTTTCTTTTAGCATATAATATCAGTCCTTATTCCATTCATATTTAAGTTGCGATGACTCGCTATAATTCTGATTCTTAGTCAATATTTATTTTCCAAACAGGGATTGTAACAAAACTGCAAGAAATCGGGAACTAACGATCCATTCATTACTGAAACGATTCGGGTCTTTGAAAATTCCCTGTCGGCAACGACAGTCTTGTGATCAATAGCCTAAGAACCGGTTGATGCGCTATGCACAAATTGCCCGACTCATTTGAATAAACAAATAGCCCAGTCATCAACGGCGCGGTTGAAGCAGCAGCAACAACAACAACAACAATTTTACGGCACGTTCTTGGTTCCCGCGTACACTTTAAGAGTACAGAGCACCCCCGAAGCGGCGGAGAAACCGGCAATCCACACGACGCAATTAGCGATTCGTAAAAACTTCTCCCTTTCATAAAGGATCTCCTTTCTCGCACGCTAATGACAGTGATCCAAGACCGCCTTCGAATGTTGTAAGAGAATTAAAGGAGGGGAAGATAGAGGAGAAGAAGAAAAAATGAAGGAGAAAAAAATGGCAAGCAGTTTTCCCGAGCAAAAGAACTCGGCGTCGCGCAAAAGCACGCCCATTGTTTAGAAAACGGGGAAAAGAAAAAGAGCAGTCACGAAACCCGAAGCTATTAAGGGAGAGGGTAGGGGTGGAAGGGAATGCCATATTGAATGAGATAAAGGTTGTTTGCACGTTTCATTTGGCAATAAAAAATTCACGAATGCGTTAGAAGTGACGGGCAACAACCTTTTAACAAACGAAAAATCGTGGCATCCACTTAGTGGCTCTGTCGGTAGATCACGTTTGCGACAGCAACGGGTCCGCGGTCACGCAATGAGATTCACGAAGCGACCTGCATGCAGTGGGAGGGTAGGAAGGCGTTCCTTGGGATTGATTTTTTTAATAAAATTTATTCTTTTCAACTTATTGTCTCTTTTTTTTTCTGTTCCCGATGAACAATAATACAGTAAATTACACGGTTCTGCAGATCGTAACATGATGAAATCTGTGGTCGATTACGTGCCCATTGTGTCAATCGTTAGCTTTCCAAAACAAACGAAGTTTTTGAAAATTCGATTGCAGATTGCAATTGAATACAAGGCATTATTATGGAAAGAAAGAAATGATCAAATAATTAGAATATATATGTGAGGTGAACAAAAGGATTTGAATTTTTTTTAAAGTTACACAAAATATTTCAATATTACAAATAATGTGAGGATTTATCTATTTTTTAGTTGAGATATTAATCCATGATGTCAGGGAAGGATTCGATGTAAATAATGACATATTTGAGTCGCTTCAATTTAAACTATAACTCCAAATGTTAGGAAATTTTGAAAATTTCCAGTCATTAGACCAAAGTAGTTATTAATATTTAATTATAAAATAAAAAATTATAATGAATTACATTTATGGTTTTGAGAAACGAACAGGTTCTTTTACAAAAAATGTTATAAAATGTTTTCTTTAACAAATGATTAAACGTCGAATCCCCCCCCCAAATATTAATACAAGCATACAAAATGGCAACAGTTTTACTATAAATAATTGCCCCAAAACAAAATTTTTAATCACCTGAAAACTTATACTGGTCAACAAACAAATTTAATTTACTTTTGAAGCCAGTAAATTCAAGTTAAATTGATCTATGAACCCGTGAAATACCTGTAAACTTTTAACTAGCAGCATAACACTAAGATGGCAAGATTGACAAAACTTACAAAGGCCATACACCTCGATATGTTTTGACTTAATATACTATAATTACACAGGATTATAGACATTACAATCATCACGGGAAACAAAAATTTGATAAAACCAATGCCTTGCTGAATACAAAGCAATTTAACTAACGAAAATAAAAATATATATTTAATTTTCTTAAATGCTAAACATCTTGTCATGAGCGATCCTGAACCACTATTCGTAAATCTACAATGTCCAGTAACATCATTGCCTGCAGTTATTTTAGAACACTCTTATTTAAATAACCAACAAAATGAGGTATGTCAATACAATTTTAATCTACAGCCACCAACAAAAAAACCTATGATCTGGAACGGTAGAAACGCGGAAGTTAAAAGACAAAGTTAATTCCCAACGTTTTAAGATTCCCACAGCCAAAAACCGGACAACTACTTTTAAAACCACCGCCAATCTCCATTGTTCCGACTCCTTTCCATAAAGAAAAAGAGACAAAACAAAAGGGGAAAAAGACCGGACGTCCAAGCACTTCGACATTAAGAAAACTTTCCATAAGATAAGAACAAACAAAACCGCACGGGCATAATAGAATGAACAATAAACCGTAAAAAGAATGAGAAAGAAAACGCCGGTCGCTTCTTCTTCCAACGCAGCTCGAAATAAAGCTTTAACACAATCATAATAAGGAAGGGGAAGGGAAGGAAAGAAGGCACTCGAACAAGTCGACGAAAACGAGAAAATCTTTTCTCCACCAGAAAGAAATGTTCCGTGTGGGTGCATCCCAGACGAAGTCGCACTTTTCACTTTTGGATAGTCCTTAACCCACTTGTTTAATGATCCGTCTTCCGGCAATCTGCTTACATACTACGAGAAACCTATTAGTCAGCATTTCATTGACAATCGGATCGGAGCTGCGAAAAGAGATAGAAATCAACACAATGTAGCCCGCATTATGAAGCATTCGTGAGCGTTGCAAGAAGGAATCTCTTTTTTTGTTTGCGTCCGTTCACGCGTGCACTGGGCTAAAGCAAACACGTACATATCCCGGAGACACACACCGTCAGTGTTTATGATTCCCCTGAGGAGGTTTAACCATACTACAGTGAATTAAAGCACGTTTACACAGTCTAAATGGCAAGAGTCGATTACGCGAAGATAAGTGCTGTCTTTTCAACATACAACTACTTGTTCTGCTGCTTTAACCATGACCTTGACTCGATCATGCTTAGGCGCATTAAAAATACTAACTATCAAAGCCGTTAGAATAAGAGTTTTAATCGTTGTTAAGAAATCGATCACGTCCAAGTTAAAAGAAAACAGAGCAGAAAAAAACAACAATCTAATTAATAATCTGATAACATCATGTTTCTGCTAAAAATCCAGCGTTGCATGTCAATTACTTAACATTATCCGTAACAGTGATAAACTTTGTTATACATTTAATAGAAAAATAAATTGAGGCATAACAGCAATATAAATGACGTGACGTTACAGACACAGTATACAACAAACGCACAATGACATCAAATTTATTTCCTCCTTATAAAACTCTCAAGCGATAATTGAGGGAACGCAGTTGTTGACGCTTGAAATAATATCAATGAAATAAAAAGGTTAACTAAAGCATATTCTTCTATGTAATACAAATTAAATACCGAATCGCTTAACCAAGTTTTTCTGAATTGTACCTTATGATCTTGCAAGGTGAAATTATCGGATTACATTTGCTGTGCTTGAAACCATTCCAATGAAATAAACACATTAACGAAAGTAGTTATTCTCCAATATACTACTAACTATTCTCCAATGGACTATATCGAATCGCTTAACCAAAAAATACCTGTGCCACTCGAAAAACCATAAAGTACAAATTTTTCTGAATTGTACATTATGGTCTTGCGAGGCGAAATTATCGGAATTGGTGAATAGAATTTGCTGTGTTTGAAATAATGGCATTGAAATAAAAACGTTAACTAAAGCATATTCTTCAATAAACTACAAACTCAATATCAAATCGCTTAACCAGAAAATACTTGTACTTCTCTAAAATCCATAATGTACCATTTTTCTTGAAGAAAGAGTAATATTGACAAAGGAAATTAATCTAATAATAAATTCTATTTAATCAGGTATAAGAAGAACTCGATTAAATTCCATTATTTAATTTAATTTTATTCTTTAAGTATTCTGTTTACTTTCTAATTATTTAGATAACTTAACCTAAAATACATTTACATTTCAACCTCTATCAAATTTAAGAACAAATAAGACAATACGATGAAATTAGAAAATTAAATACCACATGTTTGCTTATCCCAGTTTTTCAGGAAAAAAAAAACAGCAGCAAATTTAAAAGCTTGCAATATATCAAAGTATTTGCGTTTTAAACACGACCCAAGCGAAACTCAAACAACTTATTTTGCCTCACACAGGAATTAATGGCTGAATAAATACTCTCGAAAGTTTTCGATTCTTGTAATCGACCTATTTTTACACTTCAGTATAAACTATTAAAACAGAACAAACAACTAATCAGGAAAGTCGACATCACATTTCACGGATTAAGTGTTTGAGAATGAGGAAAAGAAAAATTCCAAATGCATTCATAAAATTCATCGCTATTTATTCAAACACCAACTCATTATTTCTTTTGACAGGAAGCTTTACAAACATAAAACAGAAGAGCCCCTTTTGTCATAATGGAAATTGGTGTCTGATCTAGAAAAAAAAAATTTCCTACCTTGACCTACTCTTCATTTCCTATAAGGAAATTAACCAGATATCCATATTTCCTGTTTTCCCATAATTTCGCTGTGTTCTATCCGCTTATTTGAGTGACATTATCAATATGAAATTTATCGTTTTCAACAGATGAGCTTCATAGGAAATCCGTTAAGAGGAAGCCGGTCCAACCCTCGAACGTTCCTTTCATTTAACCAATCGAAATATCCGCTTGCTTATTTATTTCAATGACAAAGCAACTGGAAAAGATTTTTAAAAATGAAAACTTTGTTCCTTGCTTTTATAATTCTTGAAGACTGAAAAATATCAATATCGAAATAGTTATAAAAGAAAAATGGGCGTGTCTCTTTTTACAATCCCTTATTATTTATCCCAAGAATATAAAGAAGAGAATTCCTTTCGTCAAGCTGGAAGGCAAAGGCACATTCCTTTTCATCTAATATTCCATGAAATCTAATTTCAAGCAAAATTAGGGCTTGTAGAAGATGCATTACTTTATCTTCTCGTTTAAATCATAGATGGCGATGCCTTATTAGGCATGCATCCCATAGTGCATTGCGGTTATAATAATATTTAGATAAGATGTTGCACTGGTCGCGCATGAATGTCCAGTTTTGTCTTTAGTGTTTTTTTTTTTTTTTGTGTGTGATATGTGATCATTAAAGAAATGTTCCCGAAAGAATGCTTCCACTGAACGGAGCATGACGATCTTCTTTCCACCACAGGCTTGAAAAGCCCTTGTTAGTCCATAACTTATAAAGGTATGGCTGGAAGGCAATAGTAGATTTATTCCTTTTCATCTAAGTTAATATTTCATGAAATCTAATTTCAATCAAATTTAGTTTCTTGTAGAAATAGCAAGACTCTATTTTCTCTTTTGGATAATAGATAACGATGCCTGATTAGATACGAATACCAAAGTGCATTGCGATTGTAGTAATATAGAGGTGAGATGTTGCCCTGGTGCGCACATGAATGTCCTGTTTTGTCTTTAGTATTTGTGTGATATGAGATCATGAAAGAAATTTTCCCGAAAGGAAGCATGGGGCATAATGATCTTCATTCCACCACAGTCTTGAAAAACACTTGTTAGTCCATAACTTATAAGGTATTGCAGTTATCAAAAGACAAAAGCTGTTCGTCTTAATGAGGCGATAATTTAAATAAATTGATTTTCTATCTTTAAGGAATTTATAACGAAATGAAATTTTCAACCGTCCACCATTCTCACCCCCTTTGAGCTAAATTGCCCATTTACGAACTCAGCAGAGGTTTCTACATTTTGAAAAAAATATTCGAAGCCGGTTAAAATCCGAATGAAATTACTTAAGTTGGTCCATACCCTCAGAAGCTACTGCACCACTCTTTCAGTTGTAAAACGGATAAGTCATCCATCATCATCTAATTCACAAGATAACGTTAGGAAAGCATTATATAAACTACGGAATGGAAGGGTGGTTTGGGGTTTTAAGAACCAAGATCGATAAAGATCTGCAAAAAATTTGCTGAAGTCGTGAGAACTATTTCAAGAGGTAGACTTCCTATAAAAATCTATCTAAAACTAAATAATTTGTAATGACGCTCTATAAAGTTCTGCTCTTCTATTTTTGCTAATGGCTCTTCAAATTTCAATTACGTCTATTGAGGTTTATCAGTTCAGAAGATAAAACATCCTTTTAAATACGTAAATGATTTATTGTTGATAATACTAACAATAAATCAATTAAATCTAATTTAGGAGTTCTGAATGGACAATTTCAAATCTAAATTACTTTTCGGAAATCGATTATCTATTACCATCAAGTGTACTCTTCAATCTAATCTATTTACTTTTATTTTATCAAAAATATTTAAATTAAAAACAAACAAATTTTACTTATTTAATAGCATGATAGGCGGAAAAACAAACATTAAAGGAAAGTTTAAATTGATTTCACAAACATTATGAATTGAAAAACAACTTACATCAGAAATAATATTTAGAATAACATTCTTGATAAAAGAACATGTGATAATAGAAGCTTATTTCGCAAGCAAACAGGAATGGTATAAAGGTTTTGAAAGCAATGTTTCAATTATCCCATATCTAAGCCTCAAATAAAAACAGATATATAGCATGTCTTATAAATATTCCGACTCACTTTACTACTGTTTGCAAACGTATTTCTATTCAGGCATTAAATAACCATTCCAGCAGAAAGAAAAGCACAATAATAAAAGTTAGCTGTCTTTCTGAACAGGGATCAAAGAAGTTATAAATTCTACTGTACTGCATTCTATTTCGCAATAATATGATTTTTCCAGAATAATTACATTTTAACAATGTAATACAAAGAAAACAGGGTTATCGTCAAAAAATTCGAGCTTGCAATTTTGATTAATCTATTCGTTTCATACCTTCCTTAGTTCGAAAAACACATTTTTGGAAAATGTCGTTTTATCTATCTGTGACACAGACAGTTTTGAACTAAACAAATGAAATTTGGTATAAGGCCTTTGCACAGAATTCGCAGATTTCTATCAAATTCTAAGTCAATTTTGTTCAAGAGGAAGTTTGTCTGTTTAAATATAGCTAAAACAATAAATAAATAAAATAGTCAGATAAATATAATTCTATACACAGATTTCACATCTAAAGAGTCGATTCATGCTAAATTTTGAGCCAAATCCAACAATTGGTTGACTGTCTATCAGTCTGCACTTTTAGAAACATGTAAAACATCAAAATTTAAAAACTCAGTGACTTATATACATCAATTTTGGTACGGAATATTGAGACTACAAAAGTAGTTGTGAGTCAAATTTTTATTATAATCGGTCGAGAAAAACTTGTGCAACACAGAAATACGATTTTTGATACTTTTAACGCACACCAGAGATTAATCGCCAAATAACTCGCCAAGAATCATACGAAAGATTCAGTACAAAATGTAAATTCACACCAAAAATTGATATTTTTTAAGCATCGTATGCTAATGCCATGTAAGGCGTTCTTTGGCATAACAAGTTTGTTAGAGAAAGTGCGGGAAAGTTTTAGGAAGACTACTCCCGTTGATTATATACTGTTATGCTTTGTAAATCGTCAGCAGAAAACTACAAGCCCATTTCAATAAAAGTACAATAAAACTTAATGCAGGTACAATAAAACT
Source organism: Argiope argentata (assembly GCA_026289955.1). Lineage (NCBI taxonomy): Eukaryota > Metazoa > Arthropoda > Arachnida > Araneae > Araneidae > Argiope > Argiope argentata. The sequence continues at coordinate 25,550,918 of JAOUZG010019159.1, read as the reverse complement.
TAATGCTTAATAAAAGTACAATAAAACCTTATGCTTTCCCTTGTAAAAAAATATTTTGTTTCTATATACTAATATAAACTTTCTATACCTTTTGATGATGATCTCTGCGTCTGTTTTACAAAGGGAAGAGGAGGGCAGTAGCTTCTGAGGGTATGGACCCTTGAGCACACGAGGGCAGAAGTCTGACTTCTAGCTCATATGAGGATGGCACACACATATTCACGTGCACAGCCCCTTTTTACAGGGGGTAACATTCATAAAACTCAATGATATTACATAGAAAAACAACCATGTCCTGACCGGGACTCAAGCCCAATACGACTAGATCACGAGAAAGATGCTTCCTCTGGGCCAGGATGTCGGCTTCTATACCTTTTAAAAATACATATAAGAAACTATTTTTCAAACCTAACTAGATCATTAATACTCTCTGTGTATTACCGTCCTCAGCAGAAAGAATAAAAAAAATATACGTAATAGATTCGCAGCGGCTTACAAATAGCGTACTTGATCTCCAGCGCGTGCGTGTTGAAGAGCAGCAGCAACTCAATTTAAAATACAACTCAACTTCAAGAGCTACAACTGTAATAATATTTCTTTCACCAAATTTTATTTTTGTTAACTGAGTTATTATTATTCCAACTTAATCATCAATCTAACTGTGACTTTAATACCGAATGTTTTTATTTTCCTTCAGCTTCTCTAAAATGCTCTGTCTCTCGCCATCATATGCTGTAACGTACAAAAACTCCTTTTGATTTTAATGTATCTGTATTTATGAAATTTATTTTAATTTTATACTATTTTTTGTGTAAATAAATATCTTTTAAAAATACTACTCGTACATGTGGTGACCCGGACGTGATCTGAACACGCAACCCTCTGATATACACATGGATATTTATTGACATCGGATCATAAAACTATATCAACTGAATCTTCGCCAAGACAACTTTCATAACCCATTTCCCCTCACAACTCTCATTTTCATGCCTGCCCGAACAATCCAATATCGACGGAAATGTTCCTTTCAGAAGAGAGTTTGGCGAATAAAAGCAGCAACAGCAGCAGCAGCACAAATACAATCCAGCAACGCCTGATGACTGCCTTCAGAATCCTGTTCCATTCCGGTTCCTGATGGGAAAACGCAGAGCGAATCTCTTGATGTGCATGAATTACTGATCGGCATCAAAGACAAAACTTAATGCAGAGCGCAGGAAGAAGAAAACAGAGAGCGGTCGGTAGAGTTAATTAGGCGAGGGGGGCCATTGGAATCCGAGGCGGATCGATTTGCGAGAGCCGGAAGGCGCATGCAAATGAGCCATCGAAATCTCAGATTATCCGCCTTTTCAATTACCCCCTGGCGATAAAAGCGGAGCAATAAGTTAAACGCACTGACAGGCGGTTGGGGCCGCGTTTCCTAATAATAAACATTAGAAAGGGCCCGGCGCGATGCAATGGCCAGAATGGACATGCCTTGACAAGTTGACTGCCACTTTCCGAGCGGGACTAAAAGTTCAAACAGCCAACTGCTTCTCCAATTGATCTTACAAATAGAACACAATTACTGTTACTCACCTATTTCCGTTCGAGTTCCCAGATTTGGCTTGATTTAATTTAGTTAGTTCCATTAACAGGTACTTATACGTTAGCCGGGCGACAGCGAAATATCGCCAAAAATATTTGGCTGAATTCTAAATTATTTGGCGATTTTTTTGCTTTAAAATCGCTGGAATAAATTTGGCAGAATTCTACATTATTTGGCGATTTTTTTTTGCTTTAAAATCGTTGCAAGAAATTTGGCAGAATTCTACATTATTTGGCGATTTTTTTGCTTTAAAATCGTTGCAAGAAATTTGGCAGAATTCTATATTATTTGGCGATTCTTTTTGCTTCAAAATCGTTGTAAGAAATTTGGCAGAATTCTATATTTGATTTTTTTTTTTTTTTTTTTTGCTTCAAAATCGTTGTAAGAAATTTGGCAGAATTCTATATTTGATGTTTTTTTTTTTTTTTTTTTTGCTTCAAACAAAATCGTTGTAAGAAATTTGGCAGAATTCTATATTATTTGGCGGCTTTTCGGGAAAATATCTATTAACGTCTCGTTTTGACTCAACTCAAAGGCTATTTTAGGGGATAAACTTAGTGATTTTGAAATGTGCTCAGATGACGAGAACGGTATCTCAGCTGGAACCACAGTTTTCTTAACTTCTACACCACACCAGGTGGATAGGCAATTGAGCATCGATGTCAAATTAAAAACTTCCCAGAGTAATCTGCTTTTAATATTAAAGAAATATTAAATGACATAATATGCTCATAAATGCCAACGTATCACAGATACAAAAAAAAAGTAATGGACAAGATATATCCCTAAATACAAATGTTAATTATATTTATTAAACGATTATGATAAATCAATAATTTGTTTAAACCTTTTGCAAGCAGGTAATAATTACAATAGGAGAGAGTTAACGTGGCCTAAACATATGATTCGTCTAGGGTAGATTCGAGTTTTGAATCTGAAGCCCAGCAGCCGTAAAACTAAGAACTTATCTATCACAAGGCCATCTATAAATAAGAAAATATTAACAAAATATAAGCAAATTTTAAAGATTTATATACAAAGTATTGATTTCAATTTCACGGCATGATCTGAAATTACAATTTGTTCGCTTAAATAGGGGGGAGGGTAGTTTTGTTTCAATTAAAGATTGCATTTAAAAAAAAAAAACATTTCAAAATGAAAATGAAAAAAATATCCCAAATCACTATGTAATTGTCAATTATCAAATAAAGATAAGTAAATGATTTTTTTATTTAACAGCTTCGAGAAAAAAAAGTTATCACCTTATTTTCAGAAACAACCGATAATTAATATCGCATTATAACTATAAAAAAATCCAGTATCAGTTTATTTCGTTTCAAAGATAATGCCTCCTTGAAACATCAGTGGCAAAAATTCTAAAGAAGTTGCATAACGTTTTACAGGGTGGTAACAATAAACAAAAGAGATACGATATCAAAATGCAAATAACCAAACAAATTATCTTGACCAAACCATCAAATCTTGAGCAAACTGATAATGCCTAATCTTTGTGTGCTTATTTTCCGAGCCCCTTGCAGAACCAGTAACAATGAAGGGGGTCGGAAAATACTCAAACCCAACAGATAATTGCTATTTGTCCCGCTATCTGATCTGCATGGCAACTTTATTTAATCTGCCCACAAAAAGGAAACCAACATAAGGGTGCTATATTTAAACTTCCATTTCAAGACACTAAAGGAAAGGGATATCTTATAAATATACAAAGAAATAAAAAGATAATTGTCGAGAATACATAAAAGTCCACAGGATGTCTAGCTCAAGCACCGAGACGGATAATGGTTTGGACGTTGACCAGTCCCGTATATAATCTATATCGAGAAAGGAAAGAAAATAGTCTCACCAACACGTAAAGGTAGGGGAGAGATAAAGCCGAACAAAGCTGTTTTGGAGGGGGGCAAGCAAGGTATGAAGAATGGGTAACACAGAAGGCGCAATTCCGGTTAATAATACGAGCTGAAGTTGACGGGTCATGGTTTGCCACCCTTGCGTCACTTGATGGCCGTGGGGCGTGACCTACGCCACTTCATTAACAGGATAGTGTGCAAGGGACGTCTACCAGAAATTGTGGTGCCATATACATCCTTTTAAAACGTATTTTAAAAAACATTATAAAGATGGGGACTCCTTGTTTGAAATAAAGTATTACTTGAAGGAATTTTCGAGAGCGATTTTACTAAAAACAATGGGTCATGGATTATGACGAATGGTAACTATAAAAACTGGGGCAATGGAAACGTTGAGTTAGACGAAATCCCTGCTAATTCGAATTTCCCTTTTTTTTAAAGTCCAAAATATTTACGATTGACAAAAGCACACAAATGGACTACTCCGATCCGCCGGAAAGCACACAGAAAACTCTGAATGGCCGGACGGCCGGACAGCCGCAACAGCAACACTGGTAGCTATCACCGGCCACGGCACAACCTTTCCCATAGGAAGTACTGCCCGTCATCTATGGAAAGAGATGACGACAGTACCCCCACCTATTAGTGCATCCTCCATGGTGACGAGAATCAACCACTATACCAAAAGCTTCTCATCCTCATTTTGAAGTTCCTCCCCCCAGGGGGGATTAGATTATAAAATAATCTGAAAATGAAGGTTGGACTTGATTACATCATATTAGCATTTGTTGGTAACGTCATAAAAATTTAAATTTATGAAAATGCATTGTATACTGTAGAGAGGAATAATGAAGAGCTAGTCAAACCAGATTCTTCAATACGCCCGTAGCACACGAATGAACCATAAAACTGAATTACCAAATAGCCACAACAGCAACATTTGCGGGAACTGTGGTTGAGTCTTAAGAGACATAACCGACCACGGTATAGCCCTTCCCTAAGGAAATATATCCGTCATCGATACGAGGAGCCAGATCCCGACCTTTTTGTATATCCACATGGATAATGAGAACCAATCAACATGCCGGAAGCTTTTCATCCTCAATTACAAAGTACCCCCACGGGACACGAATGGGAATATATCCACTAAAACGCAAAGGGGGGCAATAAATCAATAATGTTTGACCAAGAATTTTTCACTGCAACTTTCATAGAACAAACGTGCACAAAATGCATTAAACTCTTATTAACCCAAGATTAGCAACAACAAACTTGAACAAAATACATTAAATTTTTATTAACTTCAGATTAGCTAAGTCTTAATTAAAAATACACAGCAAGGTAGGCAATGAAGTATAATAAAAACCAAAAGTGACATTCATAAAATGCAATGTCTTCCAAGAAGTTTTGAATTGCACTCAATTATATAAACAATGGGACATTCCTGGCGTGCAGGACCAACTTCTAGCTATTTCTGATACTGAAGTTCATATAAACATCAAAGAATTGCTAAAGGGCTTTAAAAAAAAACATGTTTGATCCAGCATAACAATCCAACTTTTGAAACCACCAACTATCAATTAACCAAACCTTAAGATTTATTTTCTTCTATTTCTTCAAAGGCAATCATAAAAATTTAAGCTTGGCGAACTCAATATGACGCGCGAAAAAAGGCATGCTTTTATATCTCCACAAAAGAGAAATATTTATTTAATTTTGAATTTATTTATTCAAGGTACTTAACTGGAGAGCCGACGGTTCGAATTCGCGCCAAATGCACAGAGAACGAATGCCATAAACATAAAGAGAAGATAGAAAAACAGCCAACAATTTTTTCAACACCGAAATAAAAATATTAAACAAAATATTTATAAATCAAACTTGGAAAATCGATTTCCATTATATATAAAAAAAAGAAGCCAAAAGCTAATATTCCATTATTTACCAAAAATAATTCAACAATTTACCTCTGAAGATACAGTAATTCTATGTTTATATAATTGAATATAACTATAAACACCAAATAGTTCTTTTTTCGAATGTGAAAGAACAAATTCTCCAAACAGCGACGAATCGTTCGAAAGCTATATTAGAATATAATCCAAACAAACGAAAATGTGATGAATATCGTTTTCCATTTAAAATAGCCAAAGCGAAGTGAAATAATATTCCAGAAAAATATAAGTGGTATTTTGCAGTCATAACAAACTCCCAAAAAGTATCTCAATAAAAACAAACGTAGGCGGGGCAGCAGTTAATACAATAAAAAATAAAGCATTTAAACCTAATTTATGAACTCTAGACAGACAGACATATGGGAATGAAGGTTGTTTTTTTTTAAACAAAAGTTCTAAAAGACAGTGCCCAGCTGCAATCATCTAGACCACCCACTTTCAAAAGAAAATCCACACTTATAAGGCGAGTTCTTAAATAATATCTAGTTGTCAGGATTCGCAGGATTTAGCATTGTTTTATAAAAGAATAAATTGTCTATCTGCAATTATTCTTTTATAAACCGTGCAGTGTTTTATCCTGCCATTTAATTTTGTAATATTTGGATAAAATATTTAAAATATTGTTTTATAAAGTGAGTCCATTAACCTCTTCAGTTTCAATGCGAGTGGTTTTCTTGTCTAGTGCTCCAATTCAACTCAACAATTTAAATACTCGCAGAAAAATATCACTGTTTGGTTATAAACTTGACAGTACAGATATTTGTAAATTTATATATATATTATGTATTATTTTGCTTTATAATTCCTCAAAATTCCAAAACACCACCAAAAAAGTAAAACCTTTTAAACACGATTTTTATTTAAATCAGTGGATGTTGCCCAGAATTTTTCTCTCATTCTCAAATAAACATACATATGTATTATTACATGCAATACTTATGAAGTTATTAACATGCTATCTTTGGTGGTTCATCGTGCAGATGTGACTAATAAACGTGCCAAAAAACAAAGTTCCTATTTTAGACCCCTCCCCTTTTTTTTTCTTGATCAGTTTAAGCCAAAGTTTGACATAGAACTACAATAATAGTCAAAAACCGTTACATCGTTTGAAAAAAAATCGTTTTGCTTCATAGGATTTACATGATTGAGAAAATAAGTTAGACAAACAACTTTATAGATTTGGTTTCAAATCTGATATATATCTATAATTTAGTTGTTAAATATATGTATGAAATGTTAATCATCTAGCTCTCTTTCTTTTGTAATTATCGTGTTAATTTATATTCGTACAGCAGATATTTCGGCAATCTTTGAGTAGTACTCTTTCAAAATTTGAAAGAAATTTAAAGTAAAGTCCCTATGTACCAAATACCATTTGTTCTTTGAATTCGAGTCTCCACCCCCCCCCCCCCTTTTCCTATTTCCACAGATAGATTAGACCTGATTTAAAATTATATTTTTCTGATTCAGGTGGTTTGAAACATGAGAATTCTTCAAACCCCAGAGTCCGAATTTTTTTGACGATTTTAATCTTTCTTTTAAAATACTTCATATTTAAAAAAGCAAATGAAAACTTGTTGTCATCGGCGATCAGCTTTCAACCCACAATACCCATAGCATTAATTCAATAATAACATTCAACTTGAATTATAATAGCTCAAGCAAATGAAAGTATCATTCTAAAATTATATTTGCGCGATAAACACAGAGAATTTGATTGGCTAATTAACTATACACACAAAGCGGAGATTCTGTTAAATAAAACTGGCGAAATCGGTCCTGTCGTTGAAAGTGGAGATGTGCTAAAGTTTTTTGTAGTGATCTCTCTCGGAAAATAGAGATAGAAGGTTAGTAAGCGATCATTGAAGTCATATCTAGACGATACTGAAGTCATTAGTACAATAATTAAGGCGAGTGATTTGGAGAATTTAAAGTGAAGTGGTGGTTTAGTTAGAGGTGGATTTTTCTAGAAAATGGAGAATGATGAGAAAGACGGTCATGGATGGCATATATAGAGGGTCTTGAGTTGTCAACTGAAATAAAAATTGGCAAAATTGGACCAGTAATTGAAGAAAGAGAGATTTGTTATTTCGTTTTGTTTAATGCAATAAAAAATATATGTATCTCATAAAGGTAAAATAAAAACATATTTCCGTATTTAATAATTGTATTTTATCATACCAAGGCATTAAAATGCGAAAATTACTGCTGAAATATGAGACTCCAAATTCAAATCATATTAGACTAGAAATCAGCAAATCAAAAACTCAAATTAAAAGCAAACACCATTGTGCGCAAAAAAAAAAAAGAAAAGGTAAATAACTCAATCAATTAGCATCACAATGTGCAATAAACCGAATATAAACAACTCGGGAAAAATTTCGCTCAATAATTAAATTAACTCAGAAGAAAAGCTTGTGCAAAGTCCATAAAAAGCATAATATCGCTTCGGGAAAAATTACAAAACACTGGATTTCAAGATCATAAAATTTGAAACTACAAATCCTTTACTGTTCTAGGTAGAAATTCTTCTTTTCTAACCACAAGTTTAGAAGGGGGAGGAAAGAAGTAAAAAAAAACCAAAAGCGCCATTTTGACATTTGAATTTGCAGGCATATCTTTTAAGAGAAAGCATGGTACCACCCCACACTTGGGAACAAACAAGATCCAATTAATCAGCTATAAGATCTCTTAGATTAAATGTAGTGTTTCGTTCCTATTAAGAACTTCCACGAAAGAAAGAAACAAAGGCAAAAAGATAGGATCGAAAATTTCATTCGAGCATAAACAAAAGAGCACGAAGTCATTAAAATCTCGCATCGCCAAATTGCAATGGTCCGTAACCAAGAGAACGATTCCGAAGGTCAACGATTTGTCGCCAAACAGTAATTAATTCCATGCGAAGCGTGGAACTGTGGTGGAAAGCTTTCGCCAAAACAGTGAAAATTAAAACGTTTATTCATTTGATTTATTTGTAGTTTAGTTCCTTATTATTCTGAATGATGGATCTGTAGTCTCGGACACGCAAGGGAAAATAAACACTCATCTCAGGCCATTACTGAAAGGAATCATGTCCATATAAATGAATAGAGGCTTATCTAAGCATTGTGGGATCCTAAGCAGAATACGTAATGAGACATCTCTTTTATGAGATAATCAATTTGATTTCACATTTCCAAAATGTTAATAATTTATTTTAGATTAATTAATTTTTTACTTATTGAGTAAAAACTATTAACTATCTAACTGAAAGTTTATCTTTATCCATTATAATTCCAGACTACTGGTATGTTTGTAAATAAAATTATTGAAAAAAAATTTTGGTGTTCATAAATATTCTAATAACTAGGTGAATGTAAAGAAGCAAATAAGAACCTTACCAATTATACTTTATTATGCGTTAATACTATCCTAACACTCAACATTTCAAAGTGTGTGTTTACATTTTTATTGGACAAGAATGAATATAACGTTTTTTAAACGATTTAGCTGGCAGCTTCTTTCAACTTAAAGGCTCTAGGCAATGGCTTAATTGAAAACTAACCACGGAGGGGAAAAATAGAGAGAGACACAGAAAAGATAAGATGAATTTGGTATTTGAAAGCTGGAGATGATTCGCATTCTTCTTATCAATTTTCTCGCCAATTAATTGAAAAGAAATTTTATAGATGCAAAACTTATGGATGCAAAGTCTTAAAAAAGATATGTTAAGAACCATTTTATAGATTTTGAAAGACATTTCATATAATTTGAAAGATAAATGCGGCATTAATTTACCAATATTAGTTTATTGCTAATATAAATTTTCAAATTAAAAAAAAAAAGCAGCTTTAATACTTTTTCAGAGAGCGCCACATTTCCATTCGGAACCGCTATTAAAAATGTGAAAGATTCGCTATCAAAATAATGCCATTCTTAAAAGCTTATAGAGCACTCAAAATATTTTTAAAATCTAATTTTTTAACTAATTTTTTTAACGTGATAATCTTTAAAATCTGGAAAATACCATCAAGCTGTGTTACAATACATTCGGGGAAAAAAACTATCAAAGTTTTGAAAAAAGCTCTGCAAGATAGGTAATGAGTAAGGATAGGAACGTGTAAGTATTAAAAGTTAAGTTCAGTAATTTTTTTAGTAACAGATACTAACTAAGGGTTTTCCCTGAATATTGATTCTAATACAACATATTCCCACAGTAACTTTGGAATATATTATCACACAAACACCATTTCAACAGAACTTCAAAAAATAAGCTTCCAAATGATAATAATTTTAATTTCGCTCAATATCCTCCATAATTTTATAAATTTTTAAAAACTTTAAAATTTACTAGAAAACACTTTTTATTGTTTTAATAACTGGATTGAAGACACTTTTTTAAACTAAGAACTTACTTGCTTTTTTTTTAAATATGCCTTATACACAACACATTAACAGATGATAATTTTATTATAGTTTAAAAATAGCCCTCTTCGCTACAACAGAAACTACACTACAGTAAATTTACAGTCAGATGTTTTTTTTTTTTTAAAAAAAAAAAGGTAGAAAGAAAGAATGCCCTGTAAAAAGATGAGATACAAAAAGATTTTTTTAAAAAAAAGTCCCGCCAAATAACTAAGCAATAAGTAGTCAGTTCTCCCTGTTGAATAACGGCGGCTTACATCCGCTACTGAATGCAAAGAATTAAACTGATTCTTTTTGCACTTCTCCCCCAGAAGTTTTCTTTTATTCTTTTCTATGAGACTGCGTGACGAAAATCGAAAACGTGCACCAGAATGAGTCTCGATTTAAAAACGGGGGGGGGGGAGCATCCCGTGCCTGCGCGGTGTGCATTTTTACCAAGTTTCTACAATGCAGTAGACAGAGAGGGGGGGGAGAAAGCACAGAATTTCTTTTTTTATTAACTTCTACGTTCTGTTTTATTCTGGTAGCAGCCAATTTCGAAGCAAGCCGCGGCATTTAAAGAAAAATATTTACTTGTGTACTAAAAAAGAAAGAAAACCCAAAAATCTTTTTTTAAAAAAAATGTTTAGTAATAGAACTGCAAGAAAGTATTTAAGTGTTATGTCAATGGTTTTTTAAAGAGCTGAGATAATAAGCATTCAAATAAGGCAAAGTCGGTTGAACAATTCTCGAAAGATAAGTTGATTAGAAACGAAAAGGATGTATGCTCATTATTAATTTGTTAATGATGTTGTGACTAACTCAGGTCAATTATAATAATATAATTATCCAAATTCATGAGCCATGATACTCATGATAATGGGAAAGTACCACAACTTTTTTTTGTCAAAGCTACTCCACTGAGAATATTCTTTATGGTGAAGAAGTTTGACTTGAAGGTGGGTTTATACTCAGCAGTTATATGATAGTAAGATCGCGCATGCGCGGAAGAAAGATTGCGCATGTGCTAAGAGAGCGGATGTTCTTCTTTCGGTGGGAAAAGTACTTGCTACTGAACAGTTTCAGCATGTAGTAAGCTAAATGTAAAATCTACTTCGATTATCTTCTTGAGACTTTCAGGAGGAACTGGCCCACATATGTATATCGAGAGTAATTTGTTCCTAGACTACTGCCAGGGTTGAGAACTTTTTATTCTCATTATTAATTTTCAGTAACTTTAAAAAATACTTGAACCCCTAATACTTGGAGGTCAATATTTATGTGTGATGATCAAACCATTTGCCTGTAGTAAAAAATAGAATAATTAATACATTAACCTCAAATTGTACCTCAGTGAATAGAATCAAGATTGAAGTAATTTACATAATTTAAACACAATTTGAAACATTTTGTCCACAGATTCCCTGGTGTTTTGCTTTGGCCGGCGGCTGTTTTTATATCTATTCAAGCAATCTTACAGACCTAAAGTGGGCATATTTCTCTTATATTTTCCCATGGTGTTTTGTTTTTGTTTCAAATATGAATTACAGCATTCCAAACATAGAAACCGATGACTCATAAAAGATAGGAAACAAGTTACCTTTTCCCACAAAAAAAAAATGCAGTTGAACAATTATGGTGAACAGATAAAGGTCGTAAGTTTAAATAGCCCACAAGACTTCCGTCAGTTTAAAGTTATGAAAATAGACCGGTTTTCACATTTTAGTACGAGTGATGGGCAAATTTCATTTGCATTTTTAAATATTTGGTTAATTTATTCATAAGAATGCAAGCTGTGTAAATTAAATGGAATTTAATCTGTACGAAAAGGTTTTTGCATTTTGCAAATAACTAACATAATCTTTGACTTCCAAGGTTAATCTTTTTTAACCAAATGAAACTCTTAAATAATTTTATCTATATAATAACATTTTAGCTTTCTTTTTTAAAAATCACAAACTGTATTTGATTTAACAATATAAAACAATGTGTTTTAATTAATTTTAGAAAACTTACTAACCCGAAGAAGAAAAAGTTTTAAAATATATTAGGTTGGGAAAAAAGAAATCCATTATTATTTTACAGCCATTTACCGAGAGAATAATGGATTTCTTTCCATTATTTTCCATATGGAATTTTTGAAAATAATGGAAAAAGAAATCCCTCATTTTCTCGGTAGATGGCTGTAAAACAATAATGGATTTCTTTTCCCAACCTAATATTTAAGGTATTACCCATATAATAAATGAGGATCGATTATGGTTTTTGCCAATTAAAAATAATTTTTCAACAGATAAGTAAATATCTATCATTTAAACAAAAACAAAATGCTGCAAACTGATCAGGTTTTATAGATTTGAGAGCCTAGTTTTTGTTACACGAATAAAACTAAAATAAATGAAGTATTAAGCCTTTTACTGGACCAACATTTTTTAACGACATCATGACCAATAAAAAATTATTCTTCGAATAAAAAAGTAATTACTATCATACTTTGTTTGTAACAAACTCTAGTTAGGAAAAAAAAAGCCCTTCCCCCATGACAAGTATAATCCCCAGTCAAGGACTTGGAACTTTTCCCTGGGATGACCTTGAAACGATGCACCCCATTAAACTAAACTGGTTCCGATTCCCGCCTAAAAAGGCCACGTAGCAATTACATACATTTGTCTCCCATCAAATGGCAGCAAGAAACTGTGGTGACACTTGAAAAAGTGTTCTGAAATTCATTACCGAGTTGCTCCGAACACCTCCCAACAGTCTCGATGAAACGCGAATGATAAATACGGCCATTTGCAAAAGAAAGCGATCGAAATTACGTGAGCGAACTTTTGAGTGGAAAACAGTTGGAGGGTTTTCCTTAATCCGCCAATAAGCTACTAATGTCTTTAATTGAATAGGCCACTTCTTTAAAGGAGAAGCGAAAAAAAGTAGGAAAAAAAGGCGACAGGATCAATTACCTTGTTATTGCGATGTCATGAGATCTGGAAAAGAATGAATTTAAGATTACGATAAATAAATGGAATTCGTTGGCAATGCTGACAATCGAATTTTTCGTTTGATTTTCTTTATTTTGCTTCTTAGGGGTCAGTGTATATTCTTAAATATTGTTTAAAGAGATATATTAGAATGTTAAAGGAAAATGAAATATTATTTGATAGTTTAATTTTTTAGCCAATGCAACACTTTTTTAACATTAATAAAATTCTAATACATATATTTAGCTTGTTACAAAATGATAAGCTTGATATTTCATAGAACAATATGAAATACATCAATGTGATAGAAAATTACAACAAGATATTCCAATGCAGAGTAATGCCAATTTTTGAGTAATATTCTAATGCAAAGACATGCCAATTTTTAAGTAATATTCTAATGTACCGTAATGCAATTTTTAAGTAATATTCCAATGTAAAGTAATGCCAGTTTTTCAGTAATATTCCAATGAAAAGTAATACCAATTTTTGAATAATATTTCAATGAAAAGTAATACCAATTTTTGAGTAATATTTCAATGCAAAGTAATACCAAATTTTAAGTAATACTTCAGTGCAAAGTAATACCAATTTTTAAGTAATATTCCAATGCAAACTCTAGTTAGCAAAATAAGCTCTAGTTCAGAAAACTATTTGTAACAAACTCTAATTAAGAAAAAAAAATCCCATTTAAATTATAACTATTATTTTTTTAAATTTTCCCTTCGAATTTTAAAAATTTTGTTAACAAAGTTATTTTTATAAATTTTGCTAACTTGTTCAAGTTTTTACATTTTTTAAATATCAGTGAAAAAAGTTTATACATGAACTTATTTTAAGGTGCATCACTCTCTAGCTAGTAGATTATACTGATTCATTTATGCAATAAAGATTCATTTTATTTGTTGCACTTATAATCAAATTAAATGTAACAAGGTTATTTATATAAGGTATCAGAGATTACATGCTTTTGGAATATATAGAGGTTTCATAACATTTGTTACTTTATTTTCCTTTGGGCATTTTTTATTTCAGAAAAGATACTTTTTAATTACATTTTTTCTTATTTAAACTTCTTTATAATCAAACCTAACATCTATGTGCTAAATTCTTTTGCTGAAGTTGATCATCTATACTATTCATCACTAAGACTATCACAGGGAAACTTAAAAAAATAAAAAAGATAGAAATAGATAAAAATAAAAAAATATATATTAAATGAAACATCAAATAATCCATAGAATGTTCTAAATGTTATTAATAACAAATAAATATAACTTGCTAGAAGCACATTGCAAAACTTTTTAATTTAGAAACCCAACTTGTTTCATAGAAATATCATATAATAATAGATACAAGATAACTTATCAATCTAAGAACACAATTCTTATCAAAACATTCAGACATTGTCCTCTGAACAGATGTAATCTGTAAATAGTTTTTCTATATATATCTTCAAATATTATCATTTGTGGAAATCACTAATAAAAATCGTATTAAACCAGTTATCTAGAATTACGGAAAAAAAAACCATAATTTATTAATACGGCAAAAAAAATCTATTTAAATACCTAAATAAACATAAGTTTTAGTTAACTGCATAAAATGTTAGTTGAATTTAACTTTCAGGGGATTTTACTGTGAAATACTTAAAAGCAATTATCACTAAATATAAGCTTCTTAAAATACATTACTTTATTTCAACATCACGTAAGGAAACTAAGAAGTTATACAAATATTAAATTCTAGTAAATGACTAAATAACTATTCTTCGATTAAAGCATACTTCTATAAATAATAAATCTAAATAATAGTTTTAAAAATACTACTATTAAAATAATCTTAAGGATTTTGTTGTATAAAAAATTAAATTGACAAATTCTTTCTAAATATAATTATTAATACAATTTTTATTAAATAAAAACCACTGTCATTTTTATTCGAGATTAAACATGCTCATAATAACACAGATTTAGAAGAAGGACCAAAATATTTTTAACAATTTTAACACAAATGTTGAAAATTTGAAGGAGGTAATCATTTTAGTGAAATAAGAAATTGTGTTGTTTATTTCTATGTACTTTTTTTTATATAAATATTTCCAAATATTAATCACTTCATGTAAAACTGTGAAAAATTAACTAGGAATTCTATAGAAAACCATCTACTAAGGCCAGGATAGATATTGAATATTTGTGAACATTTTAATTTTGGGGTCCAAAGCAAAAATTACAAAAGATAAATAGCTGCAATATCTAAGCACTATATAAATGATGATATGCAGCTTGATTTTGATGTCACATGAATTAATCTTCATTCTCAAAAAATACAGAATCAACATGACGCAATAATGAATGTGTATTAGCAAAATTATTGAGGCTACACATTTATAATTTTTTTACATGGAATATTTCCCACTATTAGATTTTTCTCTATTCATGTTAATTTTGTTAGGAAAATAATTATTATTGAACAAATTGGAGAAATCAATCTTTTCTTAAATTCTTGATGATTTGTAGCATAGAATTTTTCAGGTAAACATGGTTGGAACTTGACTTGATTAATATTTGGTGTACTAACCAAAACTTATAATTCTTTTATAACTATCATTAAAAAGTAACTGACAAGTGTGAGGAATTTAAAAGTACATTTTATTTTTAGTAGAAAAATTATAACTACAGCAAAATATATAAATGCAAAACAATGCACATTAACATTACTCTATTTAGCATAATCTAAATTCAGTAGTAATAATCAGAGAAATTTCTTATGACAATATTACTGAGCTATAGGCAACTGACAAAATATTTTTTTTTAAATGTAGAAAAATAACTTTCTATGTTTTATAATGCCAAAAAAGAAAATCAAAAATTTCACTTTGTATCAAAAATTTTTAAGATAAAAAAAATAAAGCAAGAAAAATAACCTTTATGGAACAAAAGAAGTTATATTTTTTATAAATATACATTTTTGAAGGGTTTTATTATTGCAACCAAAATTAATAAATTACTACTTCATTATAAACTTTTTAAATGTATGACTGTTAGCTAGAAATTTTTTTTCATCTTTTGGCAATAACAATAACAATAAATAATTCAAATTTAGAAGTCATATTACGTTTTTAAAAATTCTTTAAAAAATACTTAAAACACATCAAAATATTTAAGTAATAATATGTAAGTATGAAATGTTCTTTAAATGCACTGCAAAGACATAAAATTTTACCTAATTATTAATTTTGCCATGCATTAGAAACTACATTAATAAATTTTTGATATTTTCTTCATGGGTTTGCTTTATTTTTATCGAGCATTTTAAGAATGATTAATCATTAAGAATTTAAAACAGAATGCATGAAAAACTCCACATACAATAAAATTTTTAACTGGCATCATTGGAATGCCATAATCAAAACATCTTAAGGATGGAATGTTGTAATGCCGGTTGAAATAAAAAAAAAAAAACTCAGCATCGGCAAGAATTCAAAAATTTGTTTCAACGGATTAAAAACTTCACTAAAACCAAAAAGCAGCATACACCATTGTTAACTCACAAAATTGGTACTAAAAAAACAATGGAAATACACGCCGTTATCTTTTATTACAACGAAGTGATTTTATATTTATTTATATATTGTATATGCGTAACGGTTTTTTTAAAAGTAACACAAGTTTGGGCAAAATGGGTATCATCAAACAAGACTTGTTAAATAACGAAATTTGTAATCGATCCCCCGTAGTAAGCACTTCTATTAAAACTGAACTTCAGAATCACTCGTGAACGGGTCGTTAATGGGCCGCTATCACATTTCTAATCTAACAGCGGACGATAGCACATCGGGCGAAAGCTTCCTTGAAAAGAGCTTTGAAAAGATCGATTACATTTCTCGAAGCGTTAATGTAAGGTGGTATTAAATATTTTTTCTACAAAAAAAAACAAATACAAAAAAAATGTAGAGGTACTTACAGGATGGCGGGCCGGATACATGATTTATGGCATCAATAGTCAAATAGCCACGTAAAAACACTGAATAGGCTTAACAGCTTTATTTGGTCGAAACTAGCGCTGATTGCAGCACACTAGCGCCATTTGCGAAATGTAAACAAATTAAGGAAAACAACACTATCACATTCGTCCGCGCAACGTAGAATCCGAAAACTTTCCACAAACACACAGATTTGATAGTGCGGCTAGGCCTAACCGCTTCGAAGGCTGGTGTTTCTTTGTGTATCCATTGTGAACAGCACTTACTAGACAGCGGCAAATACCTCTGAGCAGAAAGGAAAGGACGCGCACACAAAACCTTCTTATTCTCCGAAAGATGCTCGTCGTAACCGTACAACAGCAGCCAGCAGACAACCCGTACCCGCGGTTTGACAAGAGCGATTGCGGATATGCTCTCACGCTCAGATTGGCTTAATCAACAAACATGACTGTTCCCAGGCGTTGCCCCACCGTCCCACGTGGTACGACAGCTTACACTGAGCCACCGCCGCCAATCGACGCTGCACCTAGTTGATAACTCCTCCCTCCAAGGCGGAGCGTTCGGAACTCACTGCTTTGACAGCTCCTCGTCAACCGCACGTGGTACCGACAGCCGAGCTTGTCCTTGCGCTGTTAATGCGATTCAGGAAAGCAGCCAGGCGATCATCTCTCTCGGAGAGCAAGATAATTATACAGGGCTTGATGTTGCTTTGGATGGCCACTTGAGCGTGTCGTGTTGATGTTGAACAAATGTTCGTGGAGCCTTCCACTGCTGGACCGGTTTTCTTGGCCACCAAACGTGGGCGTTCATTTTACTACCTCAGCAGTCGAAGGGTGAAAAATATTTGACCGAATTTTCGGCGGCTAATCAAAACAAACGGCATCCCGCGTCTAATTAGTGGTCTCCCGGGCCCCCTCTAATGGACCAGCTGGCCCTTTTGATGGACGGCCCCGCTGGTCCTTTGAGTGACAGAAGGGCGTCAGCTCTTTGCACTTCAGTACAATGTCCGCCGTAGATGTGTGGTTGAGATGTTTAATAACTTTTTTTTCCCTCATGATATTTTTCGGGGGGGGGGGGTTGAGATGTTCGTGCTTGCTTTGCTGATAACTGTTTCGAAAGAAGTTAAATCTCACCTTAGGCAATGTCTTCCATCTTTCTGACTATGATTTGAACTTTTTTTAAAGAAAAAAATTCTAATAAAAAGACAACCCTCAAGGTTTGGAGTGTTTCATTGATTTCAATGTAATAAAGTGACTAGAAGAACCACAGCAATAAAGATATACCCGCAAAAGACAATTTAGCACACAAGTCGAATAAATAATATATTTGATCATTCCGTGTAAGGGAGTTGACTGCTTTGGCACGTTATAATTAAGAAAATGATTTTTCTTCTTGCCTTCCTTCCTTTCTTTTTTTTTAAATAGTATTCTTCTAGAGAAAGGATTTCTTTTTCTTTTTATTAGCATTGATCCTTTGTGTTATTGACAGGAAGCTCCAATGTCATTATTGGCTTTAATTTCTTTCTTTCTCTCTCTCTCTCTGTCTCTGCTAATTTGCTAAACACATTATGGTACATAGGACAAGATTTTCAAAATTATCTTGCGAAATTTTATTTCTTTTTTTTTCTTTTCTTTTTTCAGAGTGAAGGGGGAGAGGGGAATAAAAAGGTATAATTGACAACCAGTACTGGAAAAAACAATTTTTTAAAAAATCTTTACTTTTATTATTAATTTTTTTTATTTATTCTTTTTTTTGTAATTAATTATGAAAAAATAAGGGGAAGGACGAATAAACCAAAAATTCAATGACTCAAACTCAACTTGTTCTTACCACAACACTGATCTAAAATTAAACAGTATAAATTTTTTTTCTAAAATTTTCTATTTAAAATATATTAATTTTATTTTTCCTGCTATAAAACTAATCAAATTTTTAAAATAATAATTTTTTGAATAATAACGATTTTATAAGTTTGACATACAAAAATTGAGAAAAAAAAAGAGAACTTTGTAAGTGTACCAAAAATTAAATGTTTATATTAATTATTTTTTACATTATTTTAATCCTTAATTTACAATTCATTATTCCAATTATTCCATCTAGAAGATTATAAACTTTTCTCAAATTCGCTGCAAAATACTGTCATTTGTATGGTAATAGAATTTTATTAAATCAATAGATTAAATGATAATTGCATTCGAAAGATATTAAAATATTATATTATCATCGAGAACAAGCAAATATAAGACATTTCAAACATCTAGGATACCAGAAAGTGAGCGAAAATTTCTAACGTTGCTCTGCTTTTGTAAAGATGAAATAGGTGAAAGAAATTGACTGTTTTGAAACCATTATTAGTAAAAAAAATTTATTTCAGAATTGAATTACATTTTAACGACGAAAATGGGGGAATGACTTAAAATATGCTTAAATATTTTTATTAGGTAATGATTAGACTTCTTTTTACATAAAATTCCTAATTATCATTTTTTAAAAAAAGTTTGAAATTTTTTTGCTTTAACTTAAATAAAAATTATCGCCAGTTCAAATTTAACATCTGTTGTATTTTATAGAATGAAGTAAATATTAATAATGAATTAAAATTTCTCTTATTAATTTTATATATTATGTAATAAGGCGTATGTTTTATATATTATGTATGCTTATTTATCAAGTAAGTAAGTAATTATTTATATATTAAGTACACTCCTGTTAGTTGTCATCTGGTTTGCTGTGATATTTCGAAACATTCAAAATTTCAAACCTTCATCTGACATTGACAATGAGTTATTTAATGTTTACACTTATTCATCCTTAGTATGTTGGTGCAATAAAGCATCTTGCAATGTATTATTTAATAAGTATTATGACAAAAAAAAAAGCGGTGGCTGTGTTTTTTAAAGTCTTGCTCTCTCATAAATGCGAGCAGTGCCGACCTTGTAGTAACGTTTCGGGGTATGAGCCGAAGGGTTTCGGATTTGAGATCCGATTCCACCAAAGACTCGTCATGTAAGAGGGTCAGTTGCACGTTAAATCTGGCAGGTCAAAAGTCCTCTCACTGATGTCGTTTGGATAGAGGATGCCAGCTCAGGTGTCGTCCACCTCATCTGACAGCGGCTAGAAGTTACGAGATTTGTCCTAAAATAGACGAGTGTTGCTTTACATCAGGACGTTATTGTAACTAAAATAAACAACCTGTCGGCGTCCTGACATAGGGGTAGCGCATATTCCTCGTGATCAGGGCGTTCGGCGTTAGAGTCCCAGTTCAGCAGAGCCTGACTAAGACAGAGGCGTATGGGGCAGTTGCCCCGGACCCCACATCAGATGGGGGCCCCAAACCGAATGGAAAGTTTATTTTGCGTGTCCTTTTATGCAGAGCTTTTTTTTAAACATTGCTTTACAAAGACAATAAAAAAGTTACAGGGGGCCTAAAAACGTCCCTCCCATGTTCCTAATTAGGCTAAGTCACACCCTGTGGTTTGGACATGGTTGTTCTTCTGTGTTCGATCTGTAAAGTGTGTGGAATGTAAACCCCTTTGAAAATGGGCTTGCCGAATGTGACGCATGAGCTAATAGGCGCTAATTCAAAACAAGAGACGCTCGTTTCGGTTTGAAATCGCTGATGCATCAGCGAGATTGTCCATAGCAAGTGCCATTAGAAACAACAACAACACAAACTATCTAAACAGTGAAAAAAAGGTACGAAAAAACATTAGAGAGCAATCTGACAATTTTTTCACGCCTTTCATCGCTGAATCGGTTATATTAAAGTAACAGTAGAAAACAGGACATATATTTTGAGATATTTATTCCTGAAGGTTTGTACAAAAATTTGGGATAAAACTATAATTAAAATCATTAAAGTCCCGATATCACATACTAAACATGTATTTACCTTATTGTATTTTTGATAAATCACGTCCTCACCCTTTTAAAAGTACAGACCAATATACAGTCATCCTTTTAAAAGATGTAATTCAAAATTTGATAAGTTGTGCATACAAGATGCTAAAACTGTGAATTAAATACCATTTATCTAAACGGTTACGTTTTTTAACCCATCGCGTTTACATGTTTATTAAAGTAAAGACCGACAGGTGGCTAACACTTTGACAAATTTTATTCTAAATATGAGTTCCTACCTTTTAATTGTTAAATCTGCATAACAAAGTTTCAACAGTTTTATCTCTTTGATTTGTTGCAAGTATGTTAGCTTACTGTTCATTTCAGGATTCCGAGACTAGCACATTTAACCGATTGCACTTTGCTAAGGGGCGATACGAAGAAAGATGAGCGATTATAAAGCCTACTAATTCTTGATATAATCAGATTTCCTCCTGTTAGTAAATGTATACATCTCTTCCTTTCATCTTTCTCCTCACACCTTTTTTCACGAAATAAACCCCTTCAGGCGCATGCGCAAAAACATAAAGTGTTTCTAAATCCAAGAACGAATAATACTAGATAGATTTCCTTCAAATAGATTTCGCAAAAATTTGAGATTTTCTCACAAACACAAATGTGTGTGTGTGTGTGTGTGTGTGTGTGTGTGTGTGTGTGTGTGTGT
>JAOUZG010019159.1:25519093-25529587 GCA_026289955.1 Argiope argentata | reverse complement strand
TGTGTGTGTGTGTGTGTGTGTGTGTGTGTGTGTGTGTGTGTGTGTGTTTATAAACCCGAAACACTGTCTCGATCTGTCTTATAAGAGAGAAAAAAAATTATTCTTATTTATTTTTGCTTTTAATTGATTTTGCATTTTATTTATTTCAATAGCAAATTTTCAATAAAAATATTTATAATAGGTTGACTCAAAGCAGCTGTGTATGTTGCAACAAAATTTAATTAAATTAAGATTTGAACCCTTTCATAAAGAAAGATTTCATTTTCATAATTTTTTTGTCAAACTTACAATTGTTTTACAAACTTTGTCAATTGTTTTGCAAACTTATTGATTAATGTTAATTAAATCGCCAGTCCAGTTTTACCATTAACTTTTTTTTTGTCTGAATTCCAGACACAACAACATTACAGTGTCTTATCACTATTTTAAGCAATTCAACGAATTTAATGATTGACTTATCATTGACAGCAAGCTATGAACATTTTAACTAACGCTTGCAGGTAAATCAGGATGCTGAGTGTTTTAAGACTCTCAAATACTTCTGTAGGTGTGGGGATCTACAAGAACAGGTGTGACTGCGACGTTTCCACCCTCTTAATCTATTTGCGGGAGAGTTCTGTCAAAAGCTTCTTTCCCATTCTTTGATCTTGCATTCTGCTGAAAGAAGTTCACAGAAGTGGCTGAAGGGGGACAACTTTCTATTAAGTTGTATGGAGTTAATCCCGACCGTAACTAATGTCCAGAGGGTTGGGAATGGTGTTACAAAAAGTTAAGGGGAAAGATGATTTTCTTTTTCTGCTACTGTGTTGTACGTGCCTATAGTGGACAAAAATCTCGGCTTCTAATTCTTTATATTTCCTTCTTAAAATTAATAATTATCCAAAATAATAGTTTTTCGAATGGAATAATTAAAAAAAATTTTGGTTAATTTTAAATATATTTATTAGCTTCCAATAAAATTGAGAAAATAAATTCATATTACATTTTGGATAACTGAATAGATTTTTTTTAAAAAAAATTTCAATGACGTAATTTTCTTACGCTCATTTTTATTCTTTATTTATTTATTTATTTATTATTATTGTAAATTTTGAAGATTTTATTTTATTTTTATTGTTCCCAAATAAGTTTTTATTACTTCCTCCATAAATTGTTTGATTTATTTATTTACATACTATTATTTATTTGCATATAATTTACATTGAATTAAATTCTTATTTCTTTATATAATTTTTTTAAAAACTGCATTAAATTTTACTCATGTATAACCATATTCTTATAAAGTAATACTTTATTTGATTCTTTATTGTTTTCATTTCGATCTTTTTTTAAAATTTGTTTATCTATTATTATTATTTCTGCCCATTTATTAATTTATATTATTAATACAACAGATTTAAAACTATAAGTATTTTTTTAAAGTTAATTATAAACTTATACAATATACTTTGCTCTCTCAAACAATTTTTGTTCCCTTTCTTTCTTTCCTTTTTTTTTAACTATGGAGATATAATTTTTTTTTATAAACAAACATACTTATCGACTTCTTTAGGTGTTTGGTAATAAAAAATTTAAATGATTTAATGAGAAAATTTCTTAAACAATTATTTTTTTATAGAACTGAATAAAATATTATTGCTACTAAAATCGTTTGCTCTTACAAGTTATTGTAGCGACTATTCCATTAAATTTCCGAATACAAAGTTGTGTTTTATTTTCATTCACAAATAAATAAATAAATATAAAAATAAAAAAGGCGCAAATTTAAATATTTTTAAATTGCTGATTATGAAATATGAGTATATCTAAAAACTAAGAAATGCATTTCATCCTTTTCTTTTTTCTTTCTTTTTCTTTGCGTTTCCATTTCTTTTCCTGTTTATTTGTTTTATTATTTGATTTATTTATCATCATTTTTCAGATAGATAACAGCTCTTGTTTCCCATTTCTCATTTTTTATATAATACATTCTTTATTAAATGTTTTTTTCGTTTCCTTTTTAACAACGACGCTAGAAATAAATTTCTAACAATCTTTTTAGTTACTGAATTTCAATTTCAATAATGAAATATGTTGTTGAAATTTTAAAAATTAGCGATATTCAGAAAACTGTCATTAAATTCGTTTTATTAATAGGATATGATAATTAATTTTCAATATTAAAAGGATATGATAATTAGTTTTGTACATTAAAGTTTTCCCGAGCTATCGCCGAAAACCAAAATCTAACGTAACTTTTTAACTAAGAAAAGTTTGAATAAAAATTTCTTCTAAAAATTCTCTCAAAAGTGCACATTTCCATCATTCAAAGTATACCTCTGCTAAATTTGACATCTGTAGATTAAACGATCTGTACCGTAAAACCCCGATACACACAAACACCCTCATTAGTAACAAAGATATCATTTCATAAGTTTTTTCAATAAATATTTTGTAAAGTATGCAATATAGGTTTTTGTTGCTAAAGTAAAGTAAAATGTAAATTTTCACTAATCCAGTGTTTTCGTTAATCCGGATATACCTGTACAGATTATCAAGAGTTCATTGTATATGAGTTTAAAAAAATTTAAACTTTCTGATTTTATACACATTTAAGATTTTCTTAGTAAAGAGTAAATGCACATAATTAAGAAAGAATAGGTTTAAACACTGGCGGTGTCGGCTTACGCACTGCTCTCATCACAAAATCAGTCCGAAAATATCGTTTGAATGCATTCGAAAAATATAAATAGTCTGAATAAATGATTCCGAAAAGGACTTTTTATTTTAAAAAAAGAAAGAAAAGAAAATAGAAAAGGAAAAAAGAAGCAAATGAACTACCATAGCCGGCTAATCCAACTCGCCACTAAGGCACATCTGATTTATCTGATTAACCATATCATTGCTACAGCAACACTGGTGAAAACTAAGGATAAGTCTTAAAAGCCATCACCGGCTATAATCCTATAATCCTTCCATAGAAAGGTATAATCCTTCCCATAGGAAGCATGTCCGATCATCGATAGGTGGTAACTTACCCTCGCCAATTCTGTGACTATCCAGATGGCGAGAAACAACCATCCTACTGAAACCTTCTCATCTTAATACTTGAGGTGACCGCTAATGGGAAGAGAAAAAAAGAACATTTGGAGCACAGAGTCCCTATAATTTTCTTTGCTGATTGTCTCTTTAAATCGATGTGTTATAATTTGTGATATTGCCTTCCTTTGCAATTTATTTCCTGTTAAGGAAGAGAGTTTTACAAAGAGCTATAATGGATACTGTAATGACTTGATCCTGGTCTATCAAATAAACGGGTAGTGTTTAAACAGGAATCTTTTATTTACTGCTTATATACAATGAAAACAACAACTCGTCCTCATCTAGGTTAATATGCTAGGAAATATTTACATCTGGAATAACAGTTCCACGACTAATACAAAGAAACTAACAGCCTGTTAGCGTTTCCGGCTATTGCAGATAGCTCAAGATTTCTACGTATTTACTTCCGGTAGATCTTTAATCAAGAAATTCGAGATCACGTGATATCTCTTCAGCTCAGCACAGCTCCTCAGATCTCAGCTCTTCTCTTCACGTCAGATCAGCTCATCTCATCGTCTCTAGTCCTTTCAAAAACTTCCATTTTAACCTCGGTCAAACTCCGCCTCTCAGGTTCGCATTGGTGCGCTGGAGATGCCGATCATTCAATAATTCTTCAGAAATATTCCCAGTGGTCAGCAGTTGACCGTGGGAATATTTGCTAATTGTCCACCCTTTTAGAAAACACTTCACAATAGATTAATATTCACATCTGGAAGTTTTAGCACTTCTTTCTTCAGAGGGCCGTTAACGCATGTGTGTTTCATTATCTGGACTCTATCCAAGGTCAGATGTCCCCATAGGTAAATATTTACATGTGGACGTTCCAACATGATTTCTCTATTCAGAGGGCCATAAAACGCATGTGTGGTCCATTATCTGGACTCTATTCAAGTCCAGAGGGTAACATCAAAGGGGGAGAAACACAAATACGCAACAAAGGAAAGAATCGTCTCACCGCTGGCAAGACGTAACAATGTTCAAACATGTGTCTCTGAGAAAGAGAGAGAAGTTTTACGACTCCTTTACAATACTGAATGAATGCCGTGTCAACAACCAGTGATTTGATTATAAAAAAATGGCGACAAAAATAAAGAACTTTATTAATTTGTGATTCTCTTCCAATAGTATATATTGTAAAAATATTTTTGGATATTGCAATGTTTATATTTCTTCTTTTTTATATTATATCTTAAAAGATAAGAAATTCTACAAAAATACTTAAATATTATTTTTAAACCAATATGTGACAATCATTGGAAAGCCAAAACATATTTAGTTAAAGCAGTGTTCGTTTAGTTCTATCTATTATAGCCCCGTTGTAAAGCAGCTCTAAGATTATTTTGGGACAGACTTCGTAGCTTTGAACAGTGGTCAGGTGACGACGACGACACTTGTGCTAGCAACCTCCTGTCCACATCACATCGGTGGGAGGATGTTTGAACGGATTGAAAGTGCAACAAACCCCCTTTCAAAGCGGTCCTTCTGCGAAACCGGGTCTCGAACCTGAAACCCTTCGTCCTACGAGACGAGACCTTAACACCACGCCACCACGGCATATTAAATCCATGTATATACAGTTTGAGTAAACTGATACACTGTTATTGCACGACTAGAAGTCGGATTTAAAAGCTTTTCAAATTAATCACTGATATAAAACCTTTTTAAAAGCATAAATTTGAAAAATGTTGCAAAAATTTTGAAACATTTTATGATGCAAAATGTAGAAACTGTTTTTTCATTTAATATTGTTTTGCTACGATATATGGGTTTTGATGGAAGAGATATAAATAATGTACAAGACATACTGTAATATATATATTTAATAATAATTAAAATGAGTTATTTCTAAATATATTAACTCCGCCAAAACTTTTATTCATGTTGCCAGTTACTATAAAATGTGCTAAGTGCTTTTTCATTAAATTAAAATTAGTGAAAAATTTTCTTTGGTGAAGCATGTGTAAAGAAGTCGTAAAACTTCTCTCCCTGTCTGAGAAAAACATGTTTGAACACTATTACATCTGGTCAGCTAGGGGATTATTCCTTCCTTTCTGATCGCCTTTGTGAATTCTCCCCTTAACCATCTGGACGTAAATAGAGTCTAGATAATAGGCCACCCATGCGGTTTACGGCTCTTTGAAGAAGGAAAGCATGTCAATACCCCAAATGTAACTATTTCTCTTATGGG
This sequence comes from Argiope argentata, assembly GCA_026289955.1. Lineage (NCBI taxonomy): Eukaryota > Metazoa > Arthropoda > Arachnida > Araneae > Araneidae > Argiope > Argiope argentata. Next base: position 25,524,318 of record JAOUZG010019159.1, on the reverse strand, counting down.
ATCATCCGAACTTGAATAAAGTTCAGATAATGAATCAGCATGATTTTTACGACCCTTTGAAGAAAGAACTAAAACCTCCAGATTTAAATATTTCCCTATTGTGAAGGGTCTGCTAAGGGAGTGGATGATTAACAAACATTCCCACGGTCAGCTGCTGACCACTGGGAATATTTCTGAAGAATTATTGGATGATCGGCATCTCCAGCGCATCAATGTGAACCTGAGAGGCGGAGTTTGACCGAAGTTAAAATGGAAGGTTTTGAAGGGGAAGACGAGCTGATCTGACGAGACGAGAAGAGCTGAGATCCGAGGAGGTGAGTTGAGCTGAAGCAATACCACGTGATCTCGAGTTTCTTGATTAAAAATCTACTGGAGGTAAATCCGTAGATCTCTTGAGCTACATGCAGTAGCCGGATTCGCTCACAGCCTGTTAGTTTCTTTATTATAGTCGTGGAACTGTTAATCCAGATGTAAATATTTCCCAGCATATTAACCTAGATGATGACGAGTTGTTGTTTTTATTTTATATAAGCTGTAAATAAAATATTTGTGTTTAAACGCTACCCGTTTATTTGATCGACCGGGATCAAGTCGAGGAAGTAAAAGCTTACTTCACCCATTATAGGTATAGCAAATGTCTTTGCTATACCAAGCATTGAAAAAGAAATGTAAAATAATTGTAATTTTTTTTGAAGTAATTAAATATTCTTCTTCAAATTGCAGAAATTGTTGATCTTAGAGCACACAGAATTAACAGATATTTTTTCATCTATGTGACCAGAAGTACTAAAAGCATTTAAGATAAATAAATACTTAAGGAATGTCGCAGCTTAAAATTGGGTACATAAAGTTACAAAAATTCAGACCTTAAAATGTGCGGGGGGGACATCCGCAAAGAGCAGGTTAACCTTTTAAAAACACATCCGCTGTAAAAGAAGCATACATAATAATAATGAAATACTGTTAAAAGTAGGTAACAATATTTTTTGCCCGTAAATTTCGGAGACATCAAAGCCTCCTAACCAAAACAACATCAAGTTCTCACATGATTAAAAAAAATTAGAAATTAAATTTGTGTTCAAATGTTAAAAAAAAATTAATTTAAAGAATGCAGATTATTTAAACCACACACGAACGCTTAAATACACTCGTTTGTGTTATTTATAACATTGGGGAAATATTTTGAGAAAAAGAAAGAACGGAGATGTAAGTAAACAAAATGTCTTTCCCCCGACTTTCAAGAATCTTCCCAAACAATTCTTAAGACGTTTAAATATAAGAAGAAAGAGTAGGAGTAGGTATTTATGCAAAATATATGCTGAATAAGAAGGTTTTGCAAAACGCGGAATCTGATAAGAATAAAGACGACTTGAAAATTTGTTCTGCGTTTTGCAAATATGTTGCATGAAATTATTTGCCTCCTTAGTATTTTCACAAACTCTATTTGGATGCAAATTTCGAACTATTTGTTAAAAATATTTAATGTAATTTTAACTAAAAACTCATAACCAAATATTGCGAAAGCAATATTTAAGACATATCATGTAAGATTTATTATTTAAGACATATTTTACTAAGTTATAGTAAATAAATATTATGATCTTTCAACAAATAATAGTATTAAGTTAAGAGTTGATGAAACAAATGCATTAATGTAAGTCTTAAAACCAAGCTGGCAATATAATTTTGAAATATATAAGTTATCTGTAATGGTAATCGTAAATAATAAACAAGTAATATAAAAAAGTAAGACAATTCCTACTTAGGTCAACAAAGAAATTTTTTTATTTTAGTTAATATTTATTAAATAATTACCATTAATATAAATAATTTATCAAAAAATTCTGTCTGGCCAAAACAAAATCAAGTCCGTATGCATTGAAAATAAATCAGAAACACTGCGCATGCGCGAATTTTTAACGCCAATTGGGGAACGCAAACGCGTGTACTTTCTACTCCAGCTGGGTTAATGCGATGCAGATCGGAAACTTTAATTGCGTTTATTTTGTATTATTTAAATTCGAAAGTACTTCAAAGCTAATCCAAAAAGTCTAATTATTAACAATGTTTAATTTTAAATACATTAAACATTAAGAAAATAAGCAGAATCGTTTGAAATAATCGGTCGAAATGTTAAGCCAAACCTCATTAGCGTGTGGAAAATAACTGAAATCTTACTCATTTGGCGGTGTGGAAATGAAGATTTTTGGCGAGAAAGTTAGTTTTTAATTCATTAATAAAAAAATTAACCGAGTTAATAAATTAACATTTGAAAAAACTGTATTAACATTAAGGGTTATTCACCACAATTTTTTTTTTAATTTTTTTCAACTTGAGTACATGAACAAAAAGTATTTTATTAACGATTGAAAATTTGAACAAGATATATAAATAAATATATATATAGGGAGAGTAGGAATTGAAGTAATCTGCTATAGTTATTAGTGCTTACCTTCAATTGGTTTAGCGTACATAAGCAAGGATTCATGAAAAAGGTTAAATTTTTGTTGACCAAAAGGAGTCACGGAGCAGTTTCTGAGATAAAAGTCTGTTCCATTATGCAAAGCTTTGACCTCACTGAAAATTTGTCTGTGTTTTAATTGGTCCATATTCAGCTTCTCATGAAGGATAAAAGACTGTTGCTATCCTTAAACTTGAAAATGTGACTTAAGAGATACATCTACCTTTCATTTTTTAAATAATGTCAGATTAAAAGAAGCACTGTCAAAGGATAAAGGATCTTTATTATCCTTTTCATGTCCCATAGAAAGTTTATCCTCCTGAAACCCTCTCAAAGCTATTTATATAGGGTGTCCCAAAACTAATGCAAGAAACAAAGTGTTGGCAACCTTAAAAAACCATTTGGCAGCTGATAGTTTAGGTTTATTAATATGTTTTCATTGTTGAACAATATTTCAAAAACAATGAAGGTCTGGCGTCCTTAGTTCGTAAATTCGAGAATGGCCCTCCTAGATCGTGTGATTTAACACCATTGGATTTCTTTTTGTGGGGCTAATTGAAGTCAAAGGTCTATGTTAAGCAAACAAGCATGTAAATTAAGGAAATTAAACGTTGCATCAACGAAATTCAGCCACTTTTATACAAAATGATCTTGGAAAATTTCGAAAAAAAGAGAGCGTTAGTGTCAGAAAAGTCATGGAAGGCATTTGCCCTATGTGTCATTCCATACATAACCCTATCCTATGTACTTAATGATTCGATATAAATATAACAATTTAAAGAAAAAATTGTATTATTTATTTAATTCAAATTTTGCGTTTTCGCTTAGTTTTATCGATTTTTACTAAACCTAAACCATCAGTTGTCAAATGTTTTTTTTTTCATAAGGTTGCCAACACCTTATTGCCCGAGAGGGATAAATTGAAATCTTGAATTAATTTTGGGTCACCCTTTAGTAATAATTTGTGTTCAATAAAATACCTTGCCAGTCTTCTAGAGAGACATAGCGAGAAGTTGTCGAATAAATAAGTAGGTTCTCAATTTTATCGGGATTTAATTACTATCATTCTATTGACGGAATGTATCTACTCTAGAACTAGTCCCTGACTGGTAATAGGCCCTCGATCTTCCTTAGGACTCCATTATCATTTTCAGTAATATTTTGTCGTTGTTACTTAAGGCACTTGCCATATGGGACAAGCCCCCAGCTGATACAGCAGCAGATTTAAGTCGAAAGGAGCGTCTCTTGTTTTGGTTGCGCCAAATAGAGCCAAGAGTATGACTTAGCTACACTCTCACCACATTCGCTTGCACAACCCCTTTTTATAGGGGGGCACAGTCACACATTTCACAGAAATCACACAGAAGAACAGCCATGCCCGAACCGGGACTCGAACCCTGGACTCCCAGAACACAAGAAGCGCTACCTCTGAGTCAGAAAGCCGGCTTTTCAGTGATATTGTCACAACAACTGGTATTCCATTAAACCCTGGTTACCTAAACAAGGCTAGGGTAGCTCTTTAAAAACCAGTATGGTCATTCAGAAAAACCTAATCATTTAAGAAAAAAGTGAGGTGCTAATATGAATTTAAAAGAGCTTTTTCTCCCTACATAAGTTTAAACTGTGGTTTTTAATGGATTCTGATCGTATGTTTACTATCTCAACTATCGGAAATAATGTCTAAATTTCTATGAAAGGGGTACAAAAATGTAGTTTTTCTAGTGTCTAAAATAATCGGCGATTTTTATCTAGAATTACTTTGTAATTACATGAAATGAAATTAAAAATAATAATGATATTAAAATTTGCAGGATCATAGTTTTCTTACAATTTTTAATACAACACACTTATTAATTCTATTCAAATAGTCTCGTAAAAATATAAATAACGCTTGTAAGTTTTTCAGAACAATATATTTAATCATGGTTTTAAAAGATCTATTTATTGTTTCATCTTTTCAGAAATTAAGCAAATAAAAATACAGTTTATTTAAATATGAATTAGCAAACGATTTTTATGAATGTTTTTCTTTTGAAAATTTCGTAACATGTAAAAGTTTTTTAGATTACGAAAGATATTATTTAAATAAATGTTTTACATTCATTGTTTTAATGCTTCGTAATCAATTAATTTTTCTGTAAGTATTTTCAAAGTATTATATATTTTTTGTTTCTGGTTTCGTGTAATTTTTTTCTTTAATTAAGGTTCATTAAATTTCTGAAATACTTTAAAAACAACACTTGTTTCCTCTGTCGTGCCGAAATAATGCATGAATATTTTTTTTTTCGCTTTTTGAAATGAAATTTGATTTGTTTTAATTTCTCAAGTGTATTAATTCTTAAATTTTAAAGCAATTATAAATAATTTCTACATATTTTTGTCTTAAAGACAGAAAAAAAAACTGTTCCTGCAATATTAAAATAACATTTTAAAAAATGTATAATTTAAAAAACGTTAATTATTCAACATCATTCTAAGAAAGTAATAACTTCTTCATGATAACACAAAATAGCAAACGACTGAAATTCATAAAAAATTAAATCATGAGGAATTAGTTTATTTCAGTATTTTTTTAAATCTTTTTAGAGTGGAAAAAAATTGTTTTTTCTGTAATTTTGAAATGTGCTTGAAACTATTACTGAGCAATTTTTGCCCAATGGGTATTTAATGCTACTGTTAGCATTAAAAAAAATTTGCATATTACACAGTTTCACATGCATAACCAATATATATATATATATATATATATATATATATTGGTTAT
>JAOUZG010019159.1:25505484-25518693 GCA_026289955.1 Argiope argentata | reverse complement strand
GGTGTGTGTGTGTGTGTGTGTGTGTGTGTGTGTGTGTGTGTGTGTATAATTTACAAAATATTTTATAACTTAAAGATAGTTTAAAAAATTAAATAGTGTTAACTAGCGTTTTCAGTATCAATAATTTATTAATATACTCAATATAATAGTACTTAGCTATCCAAGTTAAATGGATCCAAATCCGATTTGGATAATTCCCACTATGAATAAAATATAAGCAATTTTTAATAAAAATTAATTAATAATACATTTCAATCAATGAATTATCTTGCTAGTGATAATTAGATAGTGTTAATAAAGATAGTTTATAGGAAGAAGAAAATCCATAGTTGCATTAAGAGGCAGATGAAAATAATTGACGAGTTTTTGGAACAGATATTTAATTATTTTCTAAGTTCTCCGTTTCACAAGACAAAACAAACACAAACACGAAAATACACGACACTCCCTTAAAATATAATCTAATAATGACTTCAAAAAGAAATTGAAATATACCATGATGCTAATAAGGTAACGCCATCTGTTGTATCAAAAGAGAAGGTAGTAGAGCTATACAACCGCTACAAGTTTATTCCTAATTCAATATTTAATAACAAAATCTCCGAAATATTACCCAAAGAGACGCTACAGGTATATGCCATGAAGCGAAATACTCTACCTACTTAAAGAAAATTTATAAATTCAGCCTGCGTACTAGCACAGGGTGTCTTTCCCGTGGTCTGGGTGTCCTGAGTTCGAGTCCCGATTAGGGCATGGTTTTTCTACTTCTAAGTTCTATCTGTGAGGGATATGAATGTGCCCTCCTGTAAAAAGGGGCTGTGCAAGAGAATGTGATGAATGAGTAACTAAGTTGTACTCTTGGCTCTAGTTGGCTCTACTTCCTAAACAAGAGACGTTCATTCGGCTTAAAATCACTGACCGCCGTCAATGCGCTTCTCCATGGCAATTGCCATTAGTAACAACAACAACAATATTTCTAAATCCACCAAGAACCATCATAAGTTAATAAATGTTGTATCAAAGAGAAGGTAGTATATGTATGTAGCAGTTACAAGTTTTATTTCTTATTCAATATTTATTGACAAAATCTCCGAAACATTACTCAAAGAGTCACAGCTGGCATATGCCATGAAGCATTACCCAAAGAGTCATTGTTGGCATATGCCATGAAACCTTACCTAAAAAGTCGCTGCTGGCATATGCCATGAAGAGAAATACTCTGCCTCCTTAAAGAACATTTCTAAATCCACCAAGCGTCATTATCAGGTAATTAATAAGGTATCGCCATTTGTTGCATGAAATAGATGGTAGTAGATGTATGTAGCCGTTACAAGTTTTATTTCTTATTTAATATTTATGGACGAAACGTCCGTGACATTAATCAAAGAGTCATTGCTGGCATAAGCTATGAAGCATTACCCAAAGAGTCGATGCTGGCATATGCTGGGATAAACCATGAAAACATTACTTAAGAAGTCGCTGCTGGCATATGCCATAAAGTGAAATACTCTACCTCCTTAAAGAACATTTCTAAATCCATCAAGAATCATCATAAGGTAATTAATAAGGTATCACCATTTGTTGGTATCACCAAAGAGAAGGTTATGGATGTATTCAATACTTTTTTTACAAAATCTCCGAAACATTACTCAGAGTCACTGCTGGCATATGCCATGAAACATTACCCAAAGAGTCATTGTTGGTATATCCCATGAAACATTACCTAAAGAGTCGCTGCTGGCATATGTCATGAAACGAAGTACTCTACCTCCTCAAAAGAGCATTTCTAAATCCACCGAGAATGATAATAATGTATCGCCATCTGTTGTATCAAAATAGTAGGTAGTACAGTTATGTAACCGCTGCAAGTTTTATTTCTTATTCAATATTTATTGACAAACATTGCCTTGAGAGTCGAATTTGCCATATTCCAGGAAATGAAATATTCTACACATTCTGATGACCTCCCCAAGGAACACTTTTAAATCCACCTAAAATCATTCATTAGATCACTCCCACCTCTAGTGAGCATCGCCGGTAAGGTCAAGTCTTCTTTATGGGATGGTGGGTGAAAAAAAAAATGAAGGCGAGTCGCACCTTCTCTCGTTTGGAAAGCAAGGCTCAGTCATTTAATCTCCCGTTGGCTACTCAATGCGCTTCGCGTGCCCGGAAAGATATTTCTCGTGGGTTGCAAAGCTCGCTTATCCTCGGGAGCTTATTTAAATTTATGGCCTCGAAGCAGGCGCACTGACAATGATTTGTCTCTGCTCCATTCCGGTGGGAATTGGAAGTGCATTCCGCGTGTTTAGCCGATTATAGTCACTCTCCAGGGATCTCGGCGGTATCTTAAAACCTTATCGAATTCAATAACGATACTTAAAGGATCCCCCCCCCTCAAAGTTATGACGTTAATTCCGAGAACGTCAAATAATGTGCTTTAATTGGGTAGATCTATTAGTTAGTTGTTTTGTTTGTTTTCGATTTTAAAGGCAAGTGCATTTGAAAATTATTCCGGCGATTTGTGTGGGTAGTTATTGAGAGAACGAAATTATATTGGCTCGATGGCTTAAAATTTTAAGTGCATTGGTTCCTCTCGTAAAACTCCTAGTTTTAAACGTAAACAAGAAAAATATTTGACAGTACAGAGATCGGTGTATTTAATAAGCCTTGTTAATCTGCTCTAAATTTCACCCAGTTGTGTTTTAATTTATATAAATAAATGTAGCATAGTTTCAAAATACAACAATATTCTGTTTAATAAAATTATGCAATGTAATCGTTACATAATGTATTATTCGTTTCCGTATTCCGAGACCATCACTTTTCGACGATTCTATCTTATTAAGAGGAGAAACTCGGAACAATGAGTCATTCTTTGACCTTGATTTTCATCCTATTAGATACTTTTTTGTCCGATTTTCTTTCACGTATATATGAATATCGTGTCTTTTCTGGCTGTGATATTTTAATTCAGTCTGCGAATGATTTTTGTTTATTTTATTCTTAATAATAAACATCCCCTTTATACATCTTTCCTCTCACCGAATCTTAATGATGATGATGATTTTATGTCCGCTTTACAACGGAAAGAGGGAGTGCAGTAGCTTCTGAGGTTATGGACCTCTGAGCACCCGAGGGCAGAAGTCTGACTTCTAGCTCATTTGAGGATGGCACATTCATTGGCCGACTCAACTCCTTTTTACAGGGGGGGGGGGCACGTTCACACAACTCACAGACAGTACACCCTGCCCTAACCGGGATTCGAACCCGAGACACTCAGATCACGAGGAAGACGCTCTCCCTCTCTGCCAGCACACCAGCTCCAGATGGGTTTTATTTTATATAAATAAACGTAATATAGTTTCAAAATACAACAATATATGTACAATATATTGCATATAGATGTGCTGCAATATGTAATAAAATTGTATTTGTTATGTAACTCCCACATAATGTATTGTTCGTTTCCGTATTCCTAGATGACCGTTTTTCGACGATTCTATCTCATTAAGGGGAGAGAGGAGGAAGAATGAGTACTTTTTCGGAATTCATCTTTCTTTGACCTTGATTTTCACTGTGTCGTTTCTGACCATAATATTTTAATTCAGTCTTGGATAATCCGAGTTTATTTTATTATTAATAATAAACAATCCTTCTTTCATCTTTCCTCTCATCCCTATACTATTTTGACGAATTCAACCCATCCTAATGCATGCGCAAAAGAGCGGAAGGTTTTTAGAATCCGTTCCCAAATAATAATCACAGCTTAATGCGATCACTGCGGAATTTCGATAACAATAACCAACTAAAGACAGTAGCAAAAATGGGTGAAATCAGCGATATTGTTATGTTGTTGTTACCAATGGCACTTGCGATGAACTGGCGCGCTGACGGCCATTAGCGATTTAAACCCGATTGAGTGTCTCTTTTTCAAAGTAGCACCAACTAAGCCGCCGGCTTGCTGACACAGAGGTAGCGCGTGTGCCTCGTGTTCTGGAGGTCCCGGGTTCGAGTCCCGGTTCGGGCTTGGTTGTTATTCTGTGGGCTATCTGTGAGTTGTGTGAATGTGCTCCCCTGTAAAAAGGGGCTGTGCAAGCGTAATTGTGTGTGTTGCGTCCTCAAATGAGCTAGAAGTCAGACTTCTGCCCTCGGGTGCTCAGGGGTTCATACCCTCAGAAGCTACTGCACCCCTCTTTCCGCGGTAAAAAGCGGACACGACATCACCAATCAAGCCAAGAGTACGAATTAGCTATACACTCATCATATTCGCTTGCAGAGCCACTTTTTACAGGGAGTGGATTCACAGTCACACACCTCACACATAGAAGAACAACTATGCCCTAACCGGGATTCTAACCCGGGACACGCAGATCACGAGCAAGACGCGCTACCTCTGTTCCAAGACGTCGGCATATTGTTATAATATCAAAATAAAATGGGAAAAATTTAATAGGGATCTATCTTTGATCTATTTCAAAAATGACAATTAAACTAGCTGAAGTAGTCCCCCTAAAACGTTCTCGGATACTCTCTAGTAATTATGTCGTGTCAGAGAACGCCCTACACGGCATTGTTGTGCAATAGTTAAAAAATATTAACTTATGGCATAAATTTAATATTTTTACTGAATTCATCGTATGATCATATTTAGCAATTAATCCCTGGTATGCGTTAAAAATCGAATTTAAGTTTTACTGATTAAAGCAAAAGTTTGGGGCAGAGCTGCATTTTTTGTCCCAAAATCCCATTCTAAATTTAAAATTCAGTGAATAAATATTTAAAGCATGGCATTTTTGAGTTATTGCATTTGCCTATTTCGGAAAGTATAGGCCATCAGATACAGAATTTGAGCCATTCCCTTGTAGGATTTGGTTCACACTTTGAACGATGTCTGCATTGTGAATGTTAAACATGCTTGCCAAATGTTGTCTATCTAGCTCTCTTCATTCTGCAGTTATTGTGTTAGCTTTGTAAAGATGTTGTAAAACTTCTCTCCCTTTCTAGGAGGCACATGTTTGAACATTGTTACATCTGGCCAGCGGGAAGGCGATACTTTACTTTGTTGCGCATTTGTGTCCCTCCCCCTTTGACGTTACCCTCTGGAGTTGAATAGAGTTCAGAAATGGACCACATATACGTTTTACGGCCCTCTGAAGTGAGAAATCATGCCGGAACGTCTAGGTGTAAATATTTCCCTATGGGACCATCTGGCTTTGAATAGAGTCCAGATAATGAACCACGCATGAGTTAATGGCCCTCTGAAGAAAGAAGTGCTAAAACTTCCAGATGTGAATATTAATCTATTGTGAAGTGTTTTCTAAAAGGGTGGACGATTAGCAAATATTCCCAAGGTCAACTGCTGACCACTGGGAATATTTCTGAAGATTTATTGGATCGGCATCTCCAGCGCACCAATACGAACCTGAGAGGCGGAGTTTGATCGAGGTTAAAATGGAAGGTTTTGAAATGAAGAGACGACTAGACGAGACGAGAAGAGCTGAGGAGCTGAGCTGAAGAGGTACAAGTGATCTCGAGTGTCTTGATTAAAGATATACTGGAGGTAAATCCGTAGATCTCTTGAGCTACCTCCAGTAGCCGGATACGCTAACAGCCTGTTAGTTTCTTTGTATTATTCGAGGAACTGCTAATCCAGATGTAAATATTTCCCAGCCTATTAACCTAGATGAGGTCGAGTTGTTGTCGTTTTTATTGTATATAAGCTGTAAATAAAACATTCCTGTTTAAGCGATACTCGTTTATTTGATCGACCAAGTTCAAGTCATTACAGCTTATATTCGAACAACCGGACAGACGGACTTCCTTCGAACAAATTTTCACAAAATTTAAAAGAAATCTATAAATTTAGTATAGTATTATCCGTCTTGCTCAAAGTGTTTTTGAATTATCTTTGTCACAGACAGACAAAGCGACATTTCCTAAATATATGTTTTTCGAACTCAGGATGTTCTTAAATATGCAAATTAGTCAAAATTTTGAGTTAGATTTTTTTTTTTTTTGACAGTTAAAATATTTTCTTGATACTATTGAAAACGAAAGATTCGTCCTTTCTCCAACAAATAAAGTGCTATTCGAAATAAAAAAAAATATTTATATATATATTTAAATCCGCTAGTTCATGAGCAGGTGTTTTTGATAATTTAAAATGCATAATGATGTTATCATAATCATATTAAGTAGCGAACTCTGTTTCAGCTAGCATAAGCTGTAGAGTAAGTAGGACAACTTTTGGCGCGTAATATGATTTTTTTTTTGTCGCCATTACCATCAGTAGATTAGCAGGTGGAAATGGAAAGTCGCGTAATACATTAATTTGATGCTTAGTCGTCATATTTGGCATTGTAGAAGACGATACAAATATCAGCATTAGCTTTCTTCTCCCTAATTATAAAAAAGATTTTTTTATTGATTTTTATATATAAGCTGTTTTTAAACAATATATGCTATTAAAAACTGAAATAATAGTTACAGTTTTTTCTTGTCTGTTTTTATTGAGAAATTTTTAGAGGGGATTTTTTTTTAGACGTGTCAATGTGGTAATCTGAAATGTTTTTAGAAAAATAGATGTAGAGATTTTTTATTCCTTCGTTTGTAATTTGAAGAATAAAAAGACAACAATTGTTTAGAGCTCGTGTTAGAAGTAATTAAGTGAAAAATTGGAATTGGATAAGAAAATAAAAGAAAATTCTAGAATAAAGTATTATGGGCTAATTTAAAATAAGAAAAAATTAAGAATCAATTAGGATTTAAGTTAAATTAAGATAACATTGCATATATGTATTATGATATCTCTTAGCATAATTTAAATCCTAAGTAATTTCCTAATTTTTAAATCTTAAATCAACCTTTTATGTAACGATTCTCTTTAATATAATTTAAATCTTAATTAATTTCCAATTTTTTAATCTTAAATTAGCTCATATTATTTCATTCTTAAATTTATTCTCATTTCCAGATCCAAATTCCAGTTTCTTATTTCATTATTTTAAAACATATGTTCTAAAAACTTACTGAGTGTGTAATTCTCACGCTAAAAGTTGAAGGGATAAAAAAATCCCTAATACTGAAAGCATAATTTCCAAAGATACCTAAGATTTCCTTTCCTTAATTGTCACGTTCTAAAGAAATGAAAATCTATAAGTCGACGCTGACCATAATGTAAATGTTCATCATACCGGCGTTATAATGATGATAACAGCATCATCAGGACTCGAATGCCTTAGCAGAGTTTGCGATGTCAGAAATAAAAAACTTCTCACTGAATGATAGAAAATAATTAACACGTTATTAATGATGATAAAAAAAAGTATCCATTTAATAATAAAATACAACCAGTACTGTATTTTTGCTGTTAAATATCAATTTTTGTATTTTTGTCTAAAGCTTGGGAAAATAAGTTGAAAATATTCAGAATGAGCTATTAAGAGAGAGCAATAAAAGCACATAAACACTGAAATCATCATGGGTAAACAAATACCGGCTGTACAAAGAACTTATTAAAGCGAAAAATCAAAAAAAAAATGTATACATGTCATATAATTTAATGAATGAACAATTATGAGGATGGCGCATATCAGACAATTATGTTGACAGTCAGGTAATTATATCTAGCCAGTAATTAGATCTAAGTATCAAACAACAGAAAATAAAATCTCATTGCATTAAACAGTAACTTGTTTACTTTTTACGTTCATTGTCCTATAATGATAGTACTTTTTTTCCAGTAATTTCTGGCGAAGATTATGAGGCCATCTTATGTGTTGAGATCTAACCACCAAAGTTAATCATACCGACATTTTTTGATTTGGAAACAAAGTAATAAAAGGCGAGAAAAGAAGTAGTCAATTTTTGCTTGTTTCTTTTGTTTTGAAAAAACAAAACAAAATAATTTAAAATTGGAATTCCTAAAATAATTATAAACGTGGCCTATTAGATCTGAAAACCTTTTCTGCTATTCTATCTATTAGTTGAAATAATAAATGAGTTGAAAATATGATAGTAACTTTTAAAAAAAATAGGCGGCATCTTGGCATAGCGGTCTTTTCAGTGGTCTGGGTATTCAGGGTTCGAGTCCCGGTTCGGGCATGGTTGTTCCTCTGTATTCTATCTGTAAGGTGCGCGCATGTGTTAACTGTAAAAAGGGGTTGTGCAAGCGAATGTGATGAGTGAGTAGCTAAGTCGTACTCTTGGCTCGATTTGACGCTACTACAAAACAAGAGACGCTGATTAGGCTAAACTTACTGACTACCTCAGTGGGCTTTCCATGGAAAGTACCATAAAAAACAACAACAAAAAAAAAAAAAAAAAAAGGAATTCGAATCCTTAAAGGCAATATTATAAGGATTCAGGTTGATTCATCAATATTTGTTATGTGAGAACAAAATGTTATTTTGGTTAGAGGTTTTTCAAGCCCCAAAATGCACGTACAAACAATTAACGATTAATCACTTTTGTAGCATCATATTTTGGCATTATAAAAAATTATGAAGAAGGCTGCCATATTTGGCGACTTATCACAACCAAAAGTTACAATTCGGCGCGAAAGTTAGCCAAGTACCCAATTCCTTTGTCGGGTCAATCAGGGTTGTAAGAGGTTATCGCCCGAAGGACAGGAAGAAAAAGGGAATAAACGCAAAACAGCGGGATATCGAAAAATGTATATCATTACATACATTATGATAACAATAGTATTATATATATATATATATATATAATCACTTTTCAGGCATCAATCGACGATTGCGTAATTCAATAGTCACGTGATCATACCAAGCTACTTTAAACTGGATTTCCAATATATATGTGTGTGTTAATTTATTTTTCTGGCTTTGAGATATTGAAGATCGATTGATTTTGAGATGAAAGAAAAAAAACATTGTTTTTCTAAATACCGACACAAACATAATCTGATAGTCATGTAATTGTTTAAAACTGGATAATTACTTAAATTAATTAAGACCGACAATGAATTAAAAAATAATAATGCTCTGACAGGATGACTTAAAATTTTCGACAGTAAATTTTATTTTTAAAAAAATTTTGATTTCCTTTTTTCAATTTTTTACTATATTTAATTTTTTTTCTGATATAACAGCGATGAACTGAACATAAATATACATATTTAATATCATGGTAAGGCGCTCGAGTATAAATATAGTACTAAAAGTAAGGAATAATGTCATTGCAATGTAAATTTAAAAATATTTGTTTAATTTATTAAAAATTAGAGAATAAATTGCATAGAAGTAAAATTGATAAATTGATTGTTGGTTGGCATTAATTTTCGAATTTTAAGACAAGAATTTTTCAGAATTCATAGGAAAGAGGTTGAGGGGATAACATATTCTGAAGTTAAATGAGAAAGACTTTAACATTTTAATTAATTTTTAATTAAAATTTAGGAAGACTTTTTGAGTAAATACATACTACTAAAGAAGTTTATATATTTCGAATCTGATAATTCTAACGTTGTGGTCGGTACAGTATTTTAAATGGCTTTTTACATATACATGTTGCATCTCGGAATTTACAAGAAGTATTGCCAGTCTAAAAACGTTATTATATGTGTGAATATAGCTTCATAAGCCAGTTAACATCTACGATACCTAAGTCGACTTTTGTATTATGGCCATGTCATTCAGCTACTGGCCGTAGGGTCGCAGGTTCGTATCGCGACCTTCAACCGGTACATTGGTGACCTTGGCAACGCAACCTCCTGAAACAGTCGTGGCGCCATCTACCCGCAGCAAAAACAAAGACGTCAACTCACTTGACGCAAGTAAACAGAGTCTTCAGACTCACTGGTGGGGGGGGGAGTACTGTGGCGCTAGCTTCATAAGCCAGATAACATACCGAACCTGCGACGCTAGGGCCAGTAGCAGAGTAACATGACCATAATACAAAAGTCGACTTTGAGTCTGTGAGACAAGTGAGTCTGACGACTTTGCTTTGCTTGCTTGCGTTAACTGAGTTGACGACTTTGTTTTGTTTTTGCTGCTGGTAGATGGCGCCACGACTGTTGTAGGAGATTGTGTTGCCAAGATCACCAATGTACCGGTTGAAGGTCGCATTACGAACCTGCGACGCTACGACCAGTAGCCGAGTAACATGACTATAATACAAAAGTCGGCTTAGGTATCGTAAATGTGATCTGGCTTATGAAGTTAGCGCCAAGTATGTAAAAATTTTCTCTGTGCTAATTATGAAATATGTCTAAATATATATTTGACATAATTAGAGAAAAATATTTAAAAAATCAATGAATTAATAAATAATGTAATAAAAATTAAATAATTTAGTTTAAAAGAAGAATGAAGAAAGGAAGTTACAGTATACCAAAGTTAAACGAACAGAAAAGTTAACCTTTTTAATGGTCATGTGATGTCATGGAACTCCACTGCACAAGAAAATGTACATAATAAAACAGGTGGTCCAGTAATTAAAATAAAACAACCTTAAATAACTCTCACAATATGAAGCTTAAAAACCATTTACTGAGAGAATCAAGCTATGAATTAAACAGTTAATGGAAATCAAACACAACCTATATTCCTGGCAAACCAGCTGGT
The DNA here is from genome assembly GCA_026289955.1 of Argiope argentata. Classification (NCBI taxonomy): domain Eukaryota; kingdom Metazoa; phylum Arthropoda; class Arachnida; order Araneae; family Araneidae; genus Argiope; species Argiope argentata. The sequence goes on along the minus strand of JAOUZG010019159.1, from coordinate 25,508,107 downwards.
CGTCAAAGGCGGCTAGTAAGCATGAAGGCAAATTCAGTAAAGAGAAAATATTTATTCGCTTGCGAGTTAAATTGACACAGCATGAAAGAATCCGTACTTAGAAAAGCTAAATGTGCAATTTAATGAAAATTCTTAGTCATCAATAATCCGTATACACAACGTCATTTTACTTGCACGAAGTTATCAAGTAAAACTAACTGCGCTTCTCCCCGTTCGTGTATACAGCGACAACTGTGCAAGCTTCTTTCGCATAAACGCGTGATCTTTTCGTTGCAAATTTATTCATCTTTCTGCCGGCGCCATTCGTGTCGGCAGGAAAGTATTTCAAAGTAACTTTATAAATTCTAACTCAATTTAGTTTATTCAATTGGTTAGTTGAATTATCGGGGCAATGGAATTACATATATGGGATTACTCGGAGAGTTTGGAGCAGATCTTTTTTTCTCTATCTCTCTCTCTTTTTTTTTTCCTTCCTACAGCAAGGAATATCAAACTTTAAAAAATATATATATTTATTTGTGATTCGACTGAATGTTTCTTCAAAAATAAATAAATGAATTGCGATTTTCTGGAATATATGTTTCTTTAATAAAACGAATGCGAAAATGATATTTCGAAAAATATAATGTATAATTTGTATTATAGACGCAAACTCAATTGTCGCCATTTTTTTTCTTCAAAATATTCTATTGTACAATCAGATTGGTCATGGTTTGTTTTCTGACGGTGAACTGTATATATTTCATTCTATTTTTGAATATGAATCTGAAATTTATAAAATGACTTCTAAATGAATGATTATCAATATGCTCATAAGGAACAATTAACTGTAAAGCATAGGGAATTAACCTACTGTATTTACTTAGCGAATCTGAGTTACCAGATTCATTTGATTGCATATATGATACGGTCAGTGAGAATAATGGGTTATTATTACTACTGATCATTATTAATACTAATGGGTTTTGTTGATTGATACTAACCGGTCATTATTAATACTAACTATTTTTATTATTAATAATAATAACCGGTTATTTTTAATAATAACCGATTGTTCATATAGACCGTAACATATGCATTTGATTCTAAAGGGTTAGTATGAGTGATTAGATACTAAGCATTTATATTTCAAAATTATACATAATAAAATCAATAAACATGAAAATAAAGAAAAACATTTTTTTTTCAGAATTTAGTATAGAATTCAAATAATTTAATTGCACAATATATTGGTTAAATATTAAAAATAACCGGTCATTAATAATAATGACCGGTTATTTTTAATAATAAGTGTTTATTCACATAGACCGTAACATATGCATTTGATTCTAAAGGGTTAGTATGAGTGATTAGATACTAAGCATTTATATTTCAAAACTATACATAATAAAAATTAATAAACACGAAAAAAAAGAGAGAAATCAGAATTTATAACTGTATTCAAAGTATTTAATTGTGCAATATATTGGCGATGGTTCGATAGTCGAAGACAAACTTAGAAAGAATGAATGATTGGTTATAAAGCATTTATATTTGTAAATTGACGGCTTTCTGGCACAGAGATAGCGCGTCTTCCTCGTGTTCTGGGAGTCCCGTGTTCAAGGCCCGGTTCGGGCATGGTTGTTCTTCTGTGTGCTATTTGTGAGATGTGTGACTGTACCCCCCTGTAAAAAGGGGCTGTCCAAGCAAATGTGGTGAGTGTATAGCTAAGTCGTACTCTTGGCCCTAGTTGGCGCTACTTCAAAAAACAAGAGCCGCTCCTTTCGGCTTAAATCTGCTGCTGTATCGGCAGGGGGCTTGTCCATGGCAAGTGCCATCAGTAACAAAAACAACATGTTTTTAAAACTACACATAAGATAATCAGTAAAACATGAAAATAAAGACAAACATATTCTTTATTTTTTTCAAAATTTATTATTGCATTTAAATATTCCATTGTACAACAGATTGATGATCGTTTGATTTTCGACGACTAGCCGTACGTACTTAAATACATTTTTTTGGATATTGAATCCGAAATCTATAAAATGACGGTTAGTTTCTAAACGAATGATTGCCAATATGTGCCTAATAAATAATTACTAACGAAGCGTAGGGAATTAATCTAACATATTTACTTAGTGAATATGAATGCAGTTTGAAAGTAATTAGATTAATTTGCTTGCATATACAGTTGATTATTATCTAGGGTTAAAATAAATGAGTGATTGAATATTAAACGTTTATATTTTCAAAAAAATACATAATAAAATCAGTAATCAAGAAAATAAAGATTTTTTTGAAAATTATTATTGTACTCAAAATATTCCATTGTACACCAGATTAATATGATTTGATTTTCGAAGACGAGTTATACGTATATAATTCAATTTTTGAATGTCTAATCTGAAATCCGTAAAATGGCTGTTAACTCCTAAATGAATTATTGCCAATATGCGCCTGATTAATAATTAATTATGAAGCGTAGGGAGTTAATCTAGTATATTTATTTAGAGAATATGAGTGCAGTTTGTGAGTAATCAGATTAATTTGCTTGCATATACAGTTGATTATAATATAGGGTTAGAATGAATTAATGATTGGATATAAAGCATTTACATTTTCAAAACAACGCGTAATAAAA
>JAOUZG010019159.1:25479694-25496319 GCA_026289955.1 Argiope argentata | reverse complement strand
TATATACTGTTTTGTTTTTAGTTAAAAACTTCGTAATGAAGTAAAGTCTTCAAAATACTTTAAGATAAAATACAGTAGAAGAAAGTTATAAAGAAACAAGTAATTTTAGAAGAAGCAAAATTCACTCATGATATAATAATTAAAATACATTATAAATGTGATTAAGATTCTAATTTAATTAATTTCAAAAATTAAAGTTGTTATATTTAACTGCAAAAAAATATCATAGTTATGTTTGTAATACATTTTAATTTTAATAAAATAAGTATTTGAAATTTTATTTGTTTTTAATGCTATTCATTGCCACATTATAGCAATTTTCTGTTTTATGCACTCTAAGCTTACTTAATTCTTTTGTTTCGATTTTCAGAATTTGATAAAAAATATTATTCTATTTTTAATACATTTATGAAAGTGGTTTTTATATTTATTATTTTCTAGGTTTTAGTTTTTAACATATCCATCAAATAATAATCGCAAAAGGTGATACTATATTTCTTTATTGAATTACTTAGTGACAGAAATCAGACTTTCACTGCCTGTTTCCACAAGGTATCTCAATAATGTTAAAAACATTAAAATCATTGATAAACATTAAAACTGCCAACGAGACTTCGATTAATTTACGTTGAAATATCGTTTGCATCCTAATTTGAACGAGTATATTTATTTATTTGAACAGTTTCATAAAATTTCTTCTTCGAATTGAGGTGAAATTATATTCTTGATTTGTAAGATTAAAGTTTGCCATTTTTACATAATCTTTATATTTAATATCCAACCGGAATAATAAACTTTCCAATTATCTTAGAATGATAAATATTCTTATTCACATTTATGACCTTATTCTAAAAATAAATATTTTAATTCTTATCTTTTATGACATTAATTTCTTGATTTTTATTGCTTTTTTAATCAAAAATATGAATGTCAGAACAAGGCGGTAAAATTCTATAATTTATAAAAATATTCAAGATAAATAAGAATTTTAATTAGCATTTACAATATATTTTGACTTTTAATGAATGTCTGAAGGTTTTTTCCTTGTATTTTAAATACATTATTTTTATCTTTTACATTGATAAAAGTGTGTTTAAATATTTTTAATATTTTCTTCTTTTTAATCTTTTATATATTTTGTAATTCATAATTATAAAAATTTTGGAATTTGAAGATCAATACTCCTCAAAGTTAATTATAAATGGCACCTTTTCTATGAATTCAATGTATAGTTGAATAAATATGTTTATTGATCGAATTCCCTTGCTATAAAAATGGAACATACGAAATTCAATAAAAGTGAGTAAAATGAAAAAAAAAAAAAAAAAAAAACGCGTTTATTTTTGACTACGAATAACAAAAATAAATTCGAATTACAAATGGAATTTTGACTTTAAGCTATTATGATATTAAAGAACCAGAGAAAAAAAATTGGATTATAGGTGATTTCGAATTTGTTAACATTCACTATATTTTGTACTTGCATTTTTGGCAATTCTCAAAACAGAATGCAGTGTAAACAAGAACACTGTTGGCCACCCTGTATACTGCAGCACTAAATAGGACTCGGAATGTAAAGAAAGCTGTTATGCATTTGAATTAAAAGCAGGTAAATTTAAATTTAGTTAGGTGGATCTTGACACAGTAATAATTTGCTGTACATAGCATAAAATTTTAAAAAGTAAAAATAAATATTTAATCAATGTTTCTAAAATTAGCAAGGTTATCTATTTATTATTTCATATGATTCATCACTTTCAAAAAGATTTTTTTTTATATTTTGATTAGACTGCTATCGCTGTTTTTCATCATCATGCATCAATCATTTTGACATGAATTAATAATCAAATTATGCGATCTCTCTGTAAAAGTATTCAACAAATTTAAAATAGTAAAGTCATTTATAATTTTTAAATATAATAAATTTATTGACTCCAGAACGAAGAAGATGGTAATAATTCATTGAAGTAAATAGTCTTAAAACGAGTAGTATGCTCTATTTATTATCTCAATTTCAACAATTAATATAAAAGAAAACTTAAAGTCAATTCCTACATCGGACAACAACAACAACAACAAATTATTTTTGACAATTTTTATTAAATAATTACAGTTAATATAAATAATTTATCAAAAAATGATTGATGTTCTCAAGAATTGAGCTCCTATTCTTTACGTTCACGTGAAAAATACTGAAATCCTTGCATTTTACAGATTTAGCTGCTGCCTGTTGGTTTCAATTTTTATTACAAACTGCTAGAGTATTAAAAATTAATTAAATTTAATTAAGGAAATAATATTTGAAAAAATTGTATTAATTTCAAGTGTCATCCACCATAAGCTAAAAAAATGAATTTGACCTTGAATGGATGAATAGAAAGTATTTTATTAACGATTGAAAATTTGAACAAGATATACATATTAATAGTGTGAACTAGTAGTAGAAATTAAATAAGAAAAAGAAAAAAAATACTGACATTAAATTGAAAAAAAAAATTCAGACGGTAATTTAGCTAAAATATTGTTTAATGTCTATTGATTTTTTTTATTATCATTAAATCTAACCAAATCCATGAATCAAGAAGGATAATCTCTTTATCACATATATCCTGGAATACTTACTTAGACATCACATTTCTCCAGATATCATTCTCAAAACTCAAGAAGTACATTGTATTCTTGTATGTATGTTTGAATGCAATATATAACTTTTCCACTTAAAATAGTTTCAAAAGATCTTTCAAACATCCTTTAAAAATCTTATTTCTACAGCAGTTTGTCGAAAAGATACTTTTGTCTGAGGACAATATATTCCTAATAATCTTTTGTGTTGGCTCAGCTGCTTTGAATGATTTTGGTCTTATCAACAGTTCTTAGACTCAGCGTTCTCAACAATTTCATCTCCTTCAAATTAATTTCCAGTTAGTTTTACAGTGATTCTATAGGCGGTTCAATATCGAGTTGTGTAGGAAATCATCGTTGCGTTTCTATCACAACACTTTAAATAAACTTTGTCTGGATTGGACCGAATTTTTTACCATTAAATTTACATTAAAAATAAATTCATTAAATAACTTTAAATCTTCAAATAATAAATTAATTTAATTAATAGTAACTGTAATTAATTAAATAGCTTTACATTTTTAAATAATAAATTAATTTAATTAATAAAAACTGCAAGTAATTAAATAACTGTACATTTTTAAATAATAAATTAATTTAATTAATAATAACTGAAATTAATTAAACGACTTTACTTTTTTAAATAATAAACTAATTTAATTAATAAAAATTGCAAATAATTAAATAACTTTACATTTTTAAGTAATGCATTAATTTAATTATAATAACTGCAATTAAATAACATTACATTTTTAAACAATGCATTAATTTAATTAATAACTGCAATTAATTAAATAACTTTAAATTTTTAAATAATACATTGATTTAATTGATAATAACTTAAATTAATTAAATAACTGAAATAAAAAATGTAGCAACATTTTTTTTACATTTCTTTACTATCAAACTGTTCTAGCTTCATGGTAAAAACTGAGGGGAGGGGGGGAAATCAAGTTTAATTTGCAGCCGTTATGTGAAAATTGTATCGTTATTGTAGCTTGTAGAAAATTGTAGCTTTCGGACCCGAAACCCTATTATCAGCTATCAAAAATTCAATTTCTAAATTTTTCCAATCATAACTTTATGTTCCCTCAAAAAAATGGGCTGTTTCCCTTAAATAACTAGACTTTTTTTTCTTTTTATTTTTTTTAATTCATTTATCATTTATCTAAGTTTTGTTCTAAGTCATTTTTATAACTAAACATGAAATTATCTATAGCTCAATTCTCAACATTTTCGCATGTCTCTTTTCACACTCATAATGAAAAAGAAAAAAATGTGTAGAAATACAGACACTTGAAAGAATTTCTAAGTAAATCAATGTTCTGTTCTATTTCCATATGGAGGGCCCGACTTAGCTTTGTTTGGGCCCTGGGCAAAAACTTCTTTGCCCCCCCCCTCTGCTTCATCAGTAATGAAGAAGATTCATTAAAGAAGGAAACGTAAATTAACATTTATATCTGATTTGGGGGGGCCCGAATCATGTGGGGACGCAGGGCAACTGCCCCTGCCTTAGTCAGGCCTTGTCCATATGTTTGATGATTGATTGATTTTAAAAGCTGCTATGGATTTCCGAATCAATATATGAACATACACCATATTGACAAAAAGTACAAAAGTAGAAGTGTTCAAATTTGATGTTTAGACTTGACTGCAATTAAAAGTGAATTCTTTATTCATTCAAATAATTGATTCAACAGAATATAGAAACTGAAAAAAAAAATATTAAAATGAAATCTGATATGCATATTTCAATCTATCATGTCAGAACATCATTTCTTGGGCGACCAAGCACCGCGTGCTCGTGCGAGTTAAATTATATTTTTTATTCATTTTAATGGTTTCATTGAATTGGTCACTTTAGCATCGCAAACGATCAAAAAAACTTGACAGTAAAAAGAAAAATCTCATTTCCTGTTTATTTCATTTCATACAATCACTCACTCAAAATGACATTTTTCTAAGTTTTATTTGCTGTAGTCATTAAAATATATATATTTTTTAAAATCAGATCTTATGTAAATGCAATGGCAACGCGTTATTAAAAGCTCATTTTTTGAGATGCCCGTACAGATAATAAAATTTTTATTTTCCGCCAACGGATTTTTGTTGACGCCAAAAACCTCATCCCTAAAACCACATCATATTCTGACATGATAAAAAAAGCGCAGAAAACTGAGAAAAAAAATTATGAGATGCTTATCACAAAAAGTGTCAAGCGTGAAATATTCTTTGAATAAGAGGAAAATACGGAGATGTGAAGCAAGCATATCTGATGAAACAGAGAAATATCATGAATTTGTGAAAGAATATTTTATGACATGCTTATTTATAAAAATACATATTATGCTTTGTCACTAATATCCTTTAGCGATACATTGATAATTTCTTCCCATTTTATCTTCAGATGCACAATTAGCGCAATAATCATTTGCACATAGCGTTACGAAACATTTGAGACATAGCATGAAAATGTCTGCTGTTTAGCAGACGATGATTTTTATCTAGAATATTTTAATTTTTGCTTCATTCCCTATTGTCTAGCGCCTCGGGTTCTCCAAATACCTTGAAATCGTAAATGCCACGGCGAGATGAAACTTGGTAATATCGAAAGACGGAATGTACAAAATGCCGAAGTATAGCTCAGATATAAATCAACAATAAATCTCCTCTCTTTTATCTTCAGGCTGTTGAATCCAACATTTATCTTCCTTACTATTTATGCCTCTACGTGCATATAATAACGGTAGAGAAATGTGATACATTTGCCAGATATTTCAGAAATATTCTGAAATATCTGGCAAATGTACCTCATTTTCCAGATATTTCAAGCAAATATAGCTAACTATATATAAGAAAAAAGAAGTGGAAAAAAAAAGCGATAATGTCATTTCAAGTCGATAGTTTAGAAAAACTTATCATTAAATTGAGTTGAATAATTTTGAAATTTGTCAAAATGTATTTGAAAGTAATTCATTTATTATTTGCCAACGTACTCTAAAACTCTCCGTGCCTTTGCGCATGCGTTAGGTTGGGTTTAATTTGTCATAAAAAGGATGAGAGGAAATTTACGAAACATTTGAAAAAATCAAACTCCGTGAGAGGTAAGTTTCTCTTTCCCGAAGTGGCAACAAGAAGTGAAAAAGATTTTGTAAATATGGCTTTGGAGAATTTTGAGATGCGCGGTGTTAAAACATCGCATATGCTTATACTAGAAATCCTGTATATGATGCTGTAAATAATTTCACCTAATTTAACGTTTTAGTACTTTTCAGATTGGCTCTCTTCAATTTATATTTTATAATAACTTTCATTAAAGTCAATTCAAACATTCGATGTGTTTTCATTTCAGTGCGAAAAGAGCGATTACAGTCGAGGTGAGAAATGCATATTTATTTTTATTGATCATAAGTTTTCCGATTGCCACATCAGGAAAGGTGAAAGTAGATGTTTCGATTTAACAATTAAGCAAACTGGAATCACTCTCGAATTGAATAAAAATAAAATGACCAATCAGAAACGAAGTTATAAGATATACGTGAACAAAAATTCAACGGGAAAGTATCCAACTGGGTGGTGATCAAGGTCAAAGAATGACGACAAATTCTAGAAATATACTCATTATCTTACCCTTTAGTTTAGTTATATCAACGTCTCAATTAACACAAGGGGTATTTCGGGATGAATCTCGCAATTTTGAACCGTGGTCAGATGACGAGAATGACACCTGAGTTGGCACGCCCCTCTCTAAGCTCCCCACTACACTAGCTCGAGGACATTTAGCCCTGAAGAATTTAACGTGCATCAGACGCCCTTGCACGACAGTTCTCGGTAGAATTAAACCTCGAATATCAAGACCTCCCATGCTAGAACCGAGATCTTACCATCAGGCCAACACGGCTCCGTCTCACCCCTTAGTGAGATAAAATCATCCAAAAGTGGATGTCTCATGATACTGAAACGATCAGTATATTTGCTCAGAATTTAGATAACAAGAACACCACTTCATATTTTGCAACCTAGCTCCATAATTATAACCAAGTTTACTTAATTTCATTAAGCTCTAGTTATTTTATAATACACGAAATTACAAAGAAACAAAGGCCGGGATGGCCTGGTTAGTAGAGCGTTGGACTCGAACTCCTTAGGTTACGGGTTCGAAGCTCACCATCCAAAATATTCCCCGAGTTTATGGCGGCTGGCACTCGTTAAATCTGTTCGTGGTCGCAAAGTCCTCCATGTCGAGAGTAATACCACTGGGGGTATTGGGTCAGAGGTGATCGTTCTCTGTTCCAGGTCTAAATTACGATCTGAGATGAATGAATGAATTTGCATGAATGAAGTCTGCCCCCTAAAAAGGGTTGTGACGCGTGATTAGCTAAGTCGAACTCTTGGCTCTAGATGGCGCTACGTGTAAAACAAAGAGACACATTTCTTAGGCTTAAAATCTGCTGATCGTTTCAGCGGGGGTTTGCCCACGGCAAATGACATTAGTCACAATACAACACACACAAAGAGACGATATTCCATCCCATTCTGAAACTACCTAAAAGATTTTTTTTTAATGGATCTCGTAATTTTGAGCCTCAGTCGGAGGTCGAGGACTTCCTATAAACTCGCGCTTCACTCTTCAAACAACCGGACATCTGACCTCCGATGATTGACAGAAAGTGCGTCAAGCTGAATAATTGGTTAAAATTTATCTTAAATCTGCGATCTTCCAATCTTAAAATACAGCATTTTTATTATAGCTGTCCTCTTATATACTATGAAATGATATTTGGAAGAAGATTGTTAATTCTAATTCTTAATTAAAATTTTCGAAAACACGCATTTTTTTCTTGCTTTATACAAAAATAACAGCCATTTGAAATATTAAGTAAAACGAGTTTGATGCGTGATATGGTTATGACATTTTACGCCATATAATTGAAAAAAATAATAATAATAAATTCGAATATAAATTTTATGTAAATCATGTATTCTTTCTTCCAACACATTCACCATCAGCATGAAAAGCAACTCCAAACACAATATTTAAATCATTTTTAAAAAGACGCCGAGTTGAAACTAATTTACGAATACTAAATATCTCAAAACCCTGCTTTCATAATCAAGACAATCTATCTTCGTGATTTTCACACAAACCGACCATATCGCTTCATCGCCAAAACCACAACAAATTTATTTAAATTATTCCATTAGTTATTCTATTTTTTATTATTATTATTATCCTCATCCCTTCCTGAAAATTCTTTTTATGTCAGAAAAGACCTTTCCCGTCAAGTCAACCTTTATTATTTCCCTTCTCTAAAAATAAAAACGCGAAAGAAATAATAATAAAAAAAATGCGCGTGATTTGAATCCATTTTATCCTTAATTGGTGCGACTATTACTTTCTGTTAGAAGCTGCCCACCTAATTGAAAGATAATACATAATGTAAGATCATCCCAGCGAAGGGAAAAAGAAATGGGTCCGCCATTTTGAAAACCGCTATTTGGTAGGCCATCCATAAACACGGTCATAACTTCGAGAAAGATGGAAGGGGGGGAGATGCACGGCGGAGCGGCGGTGGTAGAGGCATTCGAAAATGCTGCCAACAATCTCTATTATCGCCGAGATGAGAAAGCCCGGCGCCATCATAAAGCGTCCATTTTGTCAGAGTGGGAGACCACGTGGTTTTGAAGCCTCGCTGCCAAGTTGACCAATCAAGGAAGGTTCCCCCTGCAGGCGGTAGGAAAGCCAGCAGGTGTTTTATTGATAACGGCGGGGAGGAGGGGAAGAGTAAAACCGACAATGTAAACAGGGAGGCCTAAAAACTTCCATATCTCGTTATGTAACGAGGCCGTGCTCTGTGTGTTGACATTCTTTTAGAAGTCGTGTTTGAACATACTTGTTGACGGATAGCGAGCTGAATTAACGACTTTTTTCGAAAAAAAATCCTCACTGAAGAAGCTGCTCTGACCTTCTGATCGAATTAAAAGCTTCCAACTCTTCTGCAAGTCTCCTTCGACTAATCACTGGTGGCAATTATGTTAATTGGAGCTGAAGCGGAAATAACTGTAGCGATCCGACTGAGGTAACAGTTTTTAATGCGGCGGATCCGATATCTATTTACTGATTAAACTAATCACTGCTGTGTTTTAACGATTCCTCGTACCGGCATTGGTTATTTGTTTTAATGGAGTCTGTTTCCTTCGTAAACAGAAGATTAGAGCGCCATTTGTGTGAATGAGTGCAGTAACGGTAATATATTTATGAATTTTTCTCATGAGACCTGAATGACTACGACGCACAAGGAAAAATATATTATTCGATTTGGATGACAAGGCACACGTTATGTTTACTATCATGTGACAATATGATGTTGATTTGGTTAAGAGGTTTTGATGTCTCCGAGATATATATGCAAAAAATATTTTTACCTTCTTTTACCAGTGTTGCATTATTATTATGCAGAATTCTTTGAAAGCAGATGTATTTTTAAAAGTTGACCTGCTTTTACCAGTATTGTTTTATTATTACGTATGCTTCTTTGACAACAGATGCATTTTTAAAAGGCTGACGAAGAACTATAACATCATAGCTATTATTTCATCTCAAAATCGGTCGAGCTCCAAAAGTTTGTTTGTCAGCTAAAACAATCGAAAATGAAAGTTAAAAAAAATTATATATATATATATATATATATAAAAGAGAGAGAGAAAGAGGGTGATAGAGACCAATACAAAAGTCTAGTGATTGTTTTAAACCAGTTTAAATTGATCAATGACATAAATTAATTAAATAATTATTTAAAAATAAAGATGTCCTCACAAGATAACTTGAAATTTACGATCGGAGATTTCATTTTAGTTTTTTTATACTGTTTCATTGTTTGTTTTCATAGCAATATAAAGGGGAGGGGGAAAGGAAATCAAGTTCAGATAAGTATTTTTTTCCTTAAGGGGATTTTAAACAACCTTTTGTACACATATAATATTTTCTTTTATTGAACGTATGACAAATTTCATCTACTAAACTTGTTGATTTTTCTGTAATTGTTTTCACAGACAAATAAGAGATATAATAATTTCAAAATGCTCTGTCCCCTTCCTCCAGGAAATGATAATGCAGAGCTTCATTAAAATCTCGAAACCAAATTTTTAGTCGTCTATAATTTTTTTTTATATTTAAACTTAGTATTTGAGTAAATAATAATACACCCCCAGCCCCAATGTCGATATCTTTTTATTTTCTTGTAAATGCAGTATAGAGAAAGTCTAATAATAGTCAAAAAATACCAACTCGAGATTTTTGATGAATCTTCACTTTTTATACATTCCTGAGTTCGAAAAACACATTTTTATAAAATGATCCCTCTATCTATGTGTTACAAAAATAAACAAATTTTAAGATTTCTATCAAATTTTGAGTAAAATGCTTTAAAAGAATTCGCAGTATAAAGAAAGTCTGATAGTCGTCAAAAGATACGAATTCGAGATTTTTGACGAATTTTCACGTTTTAGACCTTCCTGAGTTCGAAAAACATTTTTGAAAAATGTTCGTCGATTTATCTGCTTCAAAAATTACGAAATTTTAAGATTTCTGTCAAATTTTGAGTAAACTGCATTCAAAGAATTTGCAATATAGAGAAAGTCTGATAATCGTCAAAAAATACGAACTAGAAAATACGAATTTTTGACGAATTTTCGTTTTATACCTCTCTGAGCTCTGAAAACGCATTTTTGAAACCGTTCGTCTATCTATCTGTTACAAAAATAACCGAATTTTAAGATTTCTATCAAATTTTGAGTAAATTGCTTTCAAAGAAAATTTGTCCGTGTGGTTGTTCGAATATAAATTAATACAATAACTACAAAACGAATTGAATAAAATTCTTGTATACAGATTTAACATCTATTACGCAGACATTTACCATATTTTGAATGAAATCTAACAATGGATTGACCGTCTGTCGGTCTACACTTTTAGAAACCTATAAACATGATAATTCAAAAACGTAGGGATTTAAATATATCTAATTCGGTTTGAGTTTTTTTCGACAAAAATTCAATTTTATATCAAATCTTTGTTTCAAATGGTTAAGGAAAACGCATTGAAAGCTGAAATTCGATTTTTAAATGCTATTACTGTCATGTATTAATCCTGAAAATGGCATGATAGATTCAATAAAAATATTAAATTTACAGCAAAAGTTAATATTTCTAAACTAATGTACAACAATATCATGTAAGGCGTTTTCTGGCACGACAAAATTATGAGAGAATATGCAAGAAAGTTTTAAGGAGACTTCTCCCGTTAGTTTAGGATGAACAATCTCATACATTTAAAATTCAACGAACCATGCATCTAAAATATTTTATAGGCTTTCTAAGATACAAATAAATTTATATCTTATCTCTTATGTAATCATTTCTTTTTCTGAGGTAAAACATTAAAAAAAATGCTTAACGACCACAAAAAAGCAATTAGATCTTTAATATCGCATAGAAAAAGATCCAAATGTTCAAAATCCATGTATGCATTTAGCAACTACGAAAACCTTTGAATATCAAATTACAGAGAGATTGAATAAAAGACGCGAAACACTTCTTAGTTTAATGCGATATACAGAAGTGTGGTTCCTCAACCACATGTAAATAATTTAAGTTAGTTGATAGTTACTATGTAATGAGCACATAAATTAGAAAGCTGAATATATTTGTTTTACTGATTAGACAGCCAAGTTCAGTTCAAGCTGCCGATAATTATGGCGCAAAATTCAGCAGACTTTTGCTAATCATAGATTTAGAAGCAGATGATTTTCCTATGTGGTCGATTTTAATGAGACTGCCTAGCGCATTCGAATATTCAAATCAGAATTATTTTCTTTATAGGTTGTAGAGCAGGTGAGACTAATAGACTCGGGTGACGTAATTCTCCGGGTTATCTTCATGTTTTCGAGAGGAAACAGATTTTATCTAAAGAGGGTATTAAACCTCTATCAGGAATGAAAGTGGTAGCGAGTGAAAAGGGAGTGTTGTTATCTTTTTTATCCTCCTTTATTTACTTTCGTCTACCCCTGCGATGAATTTTTTTCGTGATATTTTACTGAAAATTGATGTCATATTGTAACTTATCTTTCATTATCCATTTATTATTTTTTTAGCAAACGTAATTAAAGTAAAAGGTGTTTTGTGCTTGTTTTCTATCTCCTTTGAACATTTAATCGAAATATAAATAAAATCTAATCTATGTTTCTCGATGAACTGTTCATTTAAGCTAGATTTCAAAGACATACACCGGAATATGTCTCAAAAACCTAAAGTTTTTTTTACTCAAAATATATTCGTGAATTACAGTGGACAACCACAATCAGCCCCACCCTTTTTGTTGTTGTTGTTGAGTATGCGGATGCCGAGATTATAACATTTTAAATGCCATTATGAGTTTTTTTCTAGATGCATATTTTACAGCTTTTTTCCACAGTATTCAATTGGTTGTTTTTGTTCAAATCAATTTAATATATCAAACTAATTATGTTTTTCTTCTTATTATTATTTCAAGGGCACTTCTAGAGTTTCTAGAGTTCAAATATTGATCAAATGAATTATTTTGGCAAAATTTATTTAAATCACTATTAAGCACTGTAACCATTAATGACGGCAGGGATAGCCTGGTTGGCAGGAAATTGATATCGTGGTAATTAGGATGCGAGTTTGAACCTCATTGGCCGAAGACTCTCTGTGTGTGCGTCGGCTGGTGCACTTATAAATCTGTCATGGTCGCAAAGTTTTTCATGTCGAGAATAATATCCCTGAGAGTGCAGGCTTAGAGGATTAAAATTTTACAGCTGTTTTTTTTTTTTTTTTTTGCACAATATTTATTGGTTGCTTTTGTTCAAATCAGTTTAATATATCAAACTAATTATGTTTTTTTTATTTCAAGGGACACTTTTAGAGTTCAAATATAAATTAAATTATTTATTTTGGCAAAATTTATATCACTATTAAGCACAGTAGCCTTTGATGACGGCCGGGGTAGCCTGGTTGGTAGGGCGTTGAAATCGTGGTCCTTAGATTGAGAGTTAGAAATTCGCCGACAGAAGACTCGCTGTGTGAGCTTTGGCTGGTGCATGCATAAATCAGTCATAGTCACGAAATCCTCCCTATCGAGAGGAATACCCCTGAGGATACAGGCGTAGATGCTTAATACTTTACAGCTGTGTTTTTGCACAGTATTTATTGGTTGTTTTTGTTCAAATCAGTTTAATATATCAAACTAATTATGCTTTTTTCTTTTTCAAAGGCATTTCTAAGAGTTCAAATATTGATTAAATGATTTATTTTGGCTAAATTTATTTCAATCACTCATTAAGTACAGTAGCCTTTAATGAATGCCGGCCTAGGCTGGTTGGTAGGTCATTGAAATCGCGGTCCTTAGATTGCGAGTTCAAGACTCGAGGGCTGAAGGTTCTCCGTGTGTGTGGTGGCTGGTGCATATAAATATCTGTCATTGTCACAAGTCCTAGTCGAGAGTAATACCCCATAGGGTACAGGCTCAGAGGTGATCGTTCTCTGATTCAAGTCTAAACTACGAGCTGTGGATGAAATGCATGAATGAAGTCCGAACTGTAAAAAAGGTTGTGGCGAGTGAGTGGTTAAAGCGGCGTTCTTACGACCCGTCAAATCTTCAGACGAGCTCCGCGTTTCCCCGTTTTACTTCTCTTGCGGTTCCTTGGGGTGCTTTGATGTCTGTGGACGCTTCCGAAGTTTTCCCGCAAATTGTCGGTAAAGTGTCCAGGCATCAAAGGACCCCAAGAAACCGCAAGAGGGGTAAAAAGGGGGAACGCGGAGCCCATCTGAAAATCCGCAAGTTTGGCGCTATTGAAAAAGCAAGAGACGCTCACTCGGCTGGAATCGATGACAGATAGCTGTCAGTGGGCTTGTAAAGTGCTGTATGAAACGACAGCGACAACTTTTAATGATGTTTCTAAGGCAAAATATAAAAAAATAAATCTGACAATAGCGGATATACAGGTTTTTAAAGTTATTAATTTGTAATAGAATATTTAATTATATATTAATTAAGAAATTGAATTATTTACATGGAGATGAGTACATTCGGAATGGATTTTTTTTTAAAAAAAAGGCTCTAAAGGAGTTGAATTTTTATATAAAAAAATATAATGAAAAAATCTATGAAACCAAAGTGTGGCACTTAAACGAATAAAGTTTTTTTAATTTGAAAAATTAAATTAAGTTTTTTAATTTGAAAATTTTTTAAGCTAAAAAGAAGCGTAAAGCATTTAAAAAAATTTAATTCTAGAGGTTTATCAAATGATTTGCTTAAAATTTTGCAGATAGCCTAAGAAACATGTTATATGGTTCCTGAACTAAAATACAAGCTGTATTTATATCCATTCTTTAAATATTGGAATTCAACTGATAAATAACATGAAATTCTGAAATTTTGCATGCATCGTGAAACATTAAAAAAACTACAGAATATTTCTAAATCTATGTATTACTTGTTATCTAGTTCAGGAATTACAAAATATATTGAGAAATTATTGCACCAAATTTGAACAAAAAAATGCATTATATTTTATATAAGTTTTTTTATATGAAAATTCTATCTAAGATTGATATATAAGAAAATAACATTCAAAGATATAAAAGCATTAAAACGCATACAAATGCAGTTATAAAAATCAAGTGTAACTTCCCAAAAATGTACATGAAAAGAAAATTTAACTGGTTTTATGAAGAAAATTGTCCAAACTTTAAGAATTTATATTAAAAATAATTTTTAAAAACCTCTCATATCTTCTTTAAAAAATCAACTTTCCAATGTAATCACATATCTTGATATATTTGAATAATACAAAAGCATTTATTAATTATATTAATTTATTATAAAATATACTGAAGATGCGATATTTTTTACTTTTAAATTCAGTATAATTGTAATACATTTATATGCAACGAACATAACCAGTATTTATTTGCAACTGTAAAATTTTTTATATTTGCTCTGAGTATTACAATTCAAATGCGAGACTATCTTAATTGGATGTGCTCGTTTAATCTCAATTTGATAAAACTCTTGCAAGTGCTAAATTAAAAAATAGTACTTTCTTCGATAATATATTCTCAGAATAATTTAATAACGAAGACGAACGATTAAGAATTCTGCTCAACGATTAAGATTGTGGAACCATGTACTGCTGCGCTGTTTTTCTTGATTAATTATGTCGCGACTTTTACAAATATTTTTATCATCACCAAGAGATGTAATTTAAAAAATATATATTCAAACTAAAATAATTAAGTTCTGAGAAGTTTGTGATATTAAATGAAATAATTTAATTTTGTATTGAAACCATTTTTATAACCCTAAAGAAGATTTATAATTTTATGTGAACTTCAACAGTGTAAAATAAAAAAAAATCTTTTTTGTATCGAAGTTTGTTTGGTAGTGATTTATTTTAACTAACTTGTTTTATTATAATTTAGTCAAAAAAAAGTTGAAGAATCGTAAAATGGCGGCAAACGAGTATATGAAAATTATTAAGTTTATAAAATGAGTTTTTTGAACAATTAAAAAAGCCACCAAAAATACATTTTTTTTTTTTTTTTTTTGCAATTTGGGATATTTTTCTAAACAATTTTGTAAGGATTTGTAAATTAATTGGTAAATAGTTGATTATAAAATTATATTAGTATTTGAATTCGACAATAAAACATAATTTATTTGGAATATTGCATTAAAATAAATAGAAACTTTTTCCAAATGTACAACCTATCGCCTCCCGTAATTCGTCAAATAAATAAATAAATAAATATTATTGAAATTTTTTTTTCATTACTTGAAATTTAAAAATTAAAGGAACTATTTATTTTATTTATTCTAAAAGTTCTCTCTAAGCGAAATAAAATTTTTATTGATTATAATGACAAATTATTCTTCGAAAAAAAGAAAATGTAACGTGAAGAAAGTTATTTAGATTTCAATTTCGAACGCTGAAAAATAAAAATTAATCACAACATAATAATTTTGAAATCGTCTGGAATTTCAATTATTTCCTCTTTTTTTATACTCAAAACATTAAAAAAATATTTTAGTTTTAATTCATTCATATGAATGAAAGAAAGAAAAAAAAAGTTAATTGAATTCATTGTTTATTTTTATTTCACCGACAATTACATTGCGTACATGGATTCCAAAATAAAACATTCAGAATCAGAATATATATTTGGCCGGCATGGAAATATTCAAAGATCAATGTCGTGTTTTTATGCAATTTATCTCATGAAACGGGAAACACTATGCCTTTGAAAACACACAGTTGTATAAACAAAAGCAAAAAAGTTAAAATACTTTATATTGATTATACGTGGAAGCTACAGACATTATTGATAAAATAGATAGCATATATTTCAGCAATTTCTCAAAGAAGAAAGTTTCATGTAAGTTTTATAAAGAATTTCCAATTAAAATTTAATTTTCAATTTATAGATTATTGATAACCGATGTTTAAAATTACGTTATATTCAAATTTATAAATTGTAATTGAAATTGGCTTATTTGTGTTTTTATATTTCCCATGATATTTCTGTAATCACAAAACACTAATGGGACTGACTTTCGTTTAATTCAAATTTTTTAATCGCACAGAGCGTTATTTTTTTCTTTTAAGTTTCACATTTTTCTAATTCCGCTGTGTTTCTAATCACACCAAAAATTAATTTTATTTTTATGTATATTAAGACTAAGTGGTGTAAATGGTATTGACTTAATACTAGTCATATTGCTTTTTCAGACAGTTAAACCCAGTCTTTTATTTCTTTTTTTTTCAAACAGAAATAGCTTAATTTTTATTTTTTCATGAAAGCAAATTTTGGAAATCGGGTAGGAAAAAAATAACGCTTTTATTTGTCAGATTTTGCTATTACAAGAACTAAAATGTAACACACACACACACACACACACACACACACACACACACACACACACA
>JAOUZG010019159.1:25458869-25478323 GCA_026289955.1 Argiope argentata | reverse complement strand
TAAGAATCATTTAGAATGTGCTAATATTTAAAAAAATTAGCTCCAGCTTTGTAAAGTTTCTTGATTTGTTTCTTTTTTTAGCAGCATTCCTGTCATGGTGGGAAGGTTCTCTTTTTATAGGTTTCAGCATTCGTTCCTCTTCGGAATGAAAACTGGTAAGCTTTTGTTGTGTAGCAAACCCAAATGAGCTATCGCCTCGGACCGTCAGTAGACTTGTAGTCTTTCTGTCACTTCTTCAGATAAATCTTCCTTTTGTTATACGATGTCAAACCTGCCAAAGGACCCTACGTCTTGCACAGGTGGTAACTTATTTCCTGAGGAGGGGGATGACGAGTAAAAGATCTTAAAGGAATCGGCTGCAGATAAGAGTTTCTTACATTGAATGATGAATAAAGAAAGGTTCGCTGAACAATTGAAGACAAACCTTCCAAACATACCTTCTCTTGTATCAGTATCTCCTCTTAAGAACGGTCATATACACACCATGGGGTGGGGGGAGGCAATGAGTGGGAATTGATGCCTCCTGACGTCGAGTAAGGATGTGTTGTCGGTGGTTTTCACGGTTGAAAATGAATTAACTGAATGGTGAAATCTTTTCAATATGCCTGTATCTCAGTTTTTTGATATTCTGTTTTTAATCAATATTGATTCGGTTTAAAAATCGTATTCAGTCCCTCGCTTCTATTTTGTACCCCTCCCCCCCGTTTTTTAAGAGCATATCAGTATTTTGGCAATTTAAATTGGTTTGAATCTTGGATTTTTCTGTAGCCTTAGGAATTGTAGGAACATGTAATACGTCTTTTTAAGTGTATTTACATTCACTTACAAGTTTATGTTTATTATCTTGCAAGTTTATATGTGCCCACTGACTAACGGTTTAAAACTAACAACCTAGATAGTGGTACTTGCACTCAGTCACCGTGCACTAATTAATTGATGAGTGCTATTTGCGTTGAAGCATTATTATGGTTGCAATTTTATAAACTTTATCTTTTGTGCGATTTGGCGCATACGCTATGTACGATCAATCAATGTCCCTTTAAAAATGATACTTCATGTCGTAGAAAACGAAGCAAAACTTTCTTGGAAAATTACTGATGACAATAATTATTGTTCTGTTAAAACAAACACCTAATATCCGCTTTAGAAGAGTGTTTAAAATTATAAAAAAGATAAATAACAATGAAATAATTATTCATATTTAAATTTTGGCCAAACTAATGGAGGGAGGAAAAACAGACCCATTGAATATAAAAAAAATGCTTAGTGCTTTTTCTTTTCACCTTTTCAGCTACGAGATTGAATTACCTTTTTAAAAAGTAATCATTAATTTTACAGCTGAAAAATAAAAAGGATGATTATTCCATGGAAAAGAACTATCAATCACTCGAATATCCGAACAGAAATATGCATTCACTTTACTCTTTCTAGATGTACGCCTAGTTTTCCTGCTAAAGATAATTTAATTTTAGTAAAATTACTACGCGAGCGCAAATGGCACCATTTAATGATGAGCGCAAATGCTTCAGAGTGTACTTACTACTTTCCCAAAAATTCACATATATAATGATTCAGTTTCCGAAGAATAGAATAATAATGAATTACATTGAAATCAATAATTGCAATGAAAAAATTATTTTTGTAAAAGTTTTTAACATAAATGTCGCACATTTATGGTTATTGTAAAATCTTCTATCAGATTGCATTAAGAAGCGTAAAACTTGACACGAACTTACATTAATTCTTATTTGTATTATAATAATTTTTTTCTATATTATTTTAGAAATGAAAACTTAGAAAAATCCACATAACATTGCAAATAAAATCTTTGCATTACTCTTTCGGTATACTACTTTTTTTGCACATAATTGATTATTATTGTAACAAAAAGAAAATCCTCAGGACTATACGAGTATTCACTCAACTAATTTAATTGATGATAACATGTTCACTTTACCGACAGTAAGAGAGGTGCAGTAGTTTCTGAGGGTATAAACCCCTGAGCACCTGAGGACAGAAGTCTGACTTCTAGGTCATATGAGGATAATACACATACACTCGCTTGCACAGCCTCTTTGTAAAAGAGGGCACATTCACACTACTCATAGATAGAACACAGAACAACCATGCCCTAACCGTGATTCGAACCCTGGACGCCCAGATCACGAAGAAGACACACTACCTCTATGCCAGGATGCGGTAACCAATTTAACTAAAAATGATAATAAAAAGGGATTGTATAAATGCATTATTTTTTCCACATACATTTTACGGATTATTATTGTAATTCGACACGAGCTTTCACTAAGCAGTACGAAATCCCCCATAAAATTGCTATACATAAGTTACAAGTATTTGTTCTAGGTTATTGGAAGTAATAATGCAATATTAAAACAAATACAGAAAAGAATGACCATTTGTTGAAAAAGTTTATTCATAGAAAAAGATACGATATTTACCTTAGATTTTTATTATGGCACTGAAAAAGACATTTGTAGTGGATATAGGGTCATTCCGATTTTATTTGGTTAGAGAAATTTAGTTAGCTCGTGTTAGGCTTTATCTGTTTATCCATATGTAAAGCCATATATATATACATTTACAAATTTTAAATTGGTTCTTCTAGCTAATATCCTAAATAAGCATGCAAATGCTAAAATAAGGGAAAATGTGTTCAGCTTAAAACAAGGGAAATTAGCAAGTGTGTTGTCAAACATACGCTCTAATAAAGGTGTTATATTAAAAAATTTCTTCCATATAATTAGTGTACAATAGCTTCAAAATATTGACCTTTGGCGAAAATTTGGCATTTTTATTGGATTTGTCGATACTTGGCGAATTATTTGGCGATTAATTTCTGGCAGGAAAATTTATAGAATTCGAAAATCAAATTTTTGTTTTAGACTCATATCAAATTTTATCCATTCAAGTCATTGCATTTTAGAGTTATCGCATTTACTTGTTTCTGTAAGTAGTGACAGACAGACAGTCAACTCCTTGTTAGATTAGAATCTACTACTGTCTGGAGTCTTTTAAAACATCTTTATCATAGATGGATGGACATTTTCGAATAATGTGTTTTTCGAACTCAGGGAGTTTCAAAATGTGGAGACATGTCAAAACCTTGCGTTCGAATTATTTGACGGTTCCTGTACTTACTTTATATTACGTATATGAAGAAGTAAAAAGCAAAGAGAACATATAATTGTTTTTAATACAGTATTTCTTTTCAGGCCTTTTATGAATGGTAAGAAAGATTTTTTTAAATTAAATTTTACTCATAAAATATATTTGAAATGAATGATATTGGTGCAACATAAATTTTTCCCTATAAATGATGTAGTGTTTGTAACAAGTATGATGTAGTGTTGTCTACAAGTATTTTATACCATAAAAGGTGTAACAATGATGTAGTGTTGCCTACAAGTATTTTATACCATAAAAGTAATGGTATAATACCATTTATACCACAAGTATTTTATACCATAAAAGGTTTAATTATTGATAAAACTATAATATCCAAATGATCCCTCACAATATTGATAAAATTTAATCATGGCAGTCAACTTTGAATAAAACTTTTTATCACATTTGTTAATAAAACTAATTTTAATTAAATTTTCATACTAAGCATATACTATTCTGACTAGTTAACCATTCGAACAAAATGTTAAAATTAATTGGCAAAATCAATTCAGTTGCCGAGGTTAGAATGCCAAAATTTCACTTTGCAATATTTCTCGATAATGGATTTGAAGGTGGGGATAAGTGCGTGTTGAAATGTTTAAAATAAAACGAAAGTCAGCAATGTCTAACTGGTAGACTGAATAAAAGGTTTTTATAATTATTTTATATTTATAGGTAATATAACATTAATTCTGAAAGCTGAGTAATGAAAATTAATAAAAAGGTTCAAAATGCATTATTATTTAATACAGCATTAAGACCCCCATACAGATGGTGCAATATTTGTTCTGATTCCACAGGAATATTTTCTTCTAAAAATATAATGGTTATAAACAAACCATAAACAAAAATACACTCGTGTGCATAAACTAACGATAAATCAGAGTCACACGGAAATCGAACTCTAAAAAATATATATTACATGTAAAATGACTATTCGAATCTACAAAAATCATATGTAGATTGCAGGAAGCCACAAAATGACACCGTTAGTACATCAAAATGACAAGAGTGTAAGAGAGTGATGTATAAGGAATACAGGCAAAAAAGTAGAATTGTTCGCAAGCGCATTATAAGTTTTTCAGTACAATAACCACATAGTTATGACACAAAAGACGCATTTGGATGATTATTTACGTGGTGGAACTATCGGCCGTCTGGAATGTGGGCTTACCAAGCTGGAAGTATCCGAGGAACTTAGAATTACCCAAAGTGTCAATTCCAGGCTTTATAAACAGTTCCAAGATTATAATAATGTGAGTAGAAGTTACAGCTCAGGTCGCCCTCGACTTACAAGGTTGAATAAGGACCGGTATTGACCAGTTACTGTCCAAAGAAATGGGCGGGGCACAACAGCAGATCTGTTTCGTCAGCTCTTTTCAGCCACTGGTACGACAGTTTCAACGTATATCGTGTACACACGCTTAGGGTAGATCAGCCAATATGCTCGTAAGCCTGCCATGCGTTTTACTTCCTGCAACTAACTGTTGCCTTCGGTTAGCCTGGAGTAGAGAGCATGCATTGTGGACACCGTAACATTGGACTTGTGTGTCGTCTTCCAACGGGTCCAAGTTTAGCTTGCAGTCTGACTGTCTTCGGACTTTCATATGGAGAGCGCCAGGTACCCGTTACCACTAAGAGAACATCATTGAACGACACCGTTACGGTGGTGCCAAATTGCACGTTTAGGGAGGAACCATTCTGTGTTCTTGAACTGACCTGTATTTTCTAATTGGTGTGACTGGCTAAATTTATCTGGACGCCATTCTGGAACAACATGAACTTTTGTTTAGGGGTACCATGAGTGCAGAATTTGGGTTTGTGGATGCAACACCCTTCTTCTTGTGTACAGCCGACCACACCGCCATCAATGAAAGTAGCAGTATCGAGGGGATTTGTTGTGGCCGATTGTGGACTAGGATAACATGTCTTCAACATGCAAACATCGTAAACGAATGTCTTCTACCGGAGGATATTACCCGTTGGAATGGCCAGCTTTCTCACCAAACTTGAATCCAGGAGAGCATGTGTGGGACTTGCTTGGCCGACGAGTGGCAGCCCGTCAACGGCTTCCCATATGTCTATCGAAACTTCGGAGAACATTCCTTGATGAGTGGTGTAATATTCTCTAAGATCAGGTCGATAATATGATACTCAGTATGCCTAACGTTGTACGGACTGTATTGCATCGTCTGGAAGACATGCTATGTATTAACCCTCATACCAGCCATGTGATTTTTTTTTTGTAATTTGCTCCAGGTAACAAAAAATTGCAATTTTTATTAATGATATCAAACTTATAACATCTTTGTTTACACTTTACCATTTGTTTAATAAATAGGCTTTATAAATAAGGCTTTACATTTGTTTTGCTTCCGACTCTTTTTTTTTCCATCTGAACTTGCATTATCTCTAATTTATGGACATCAGTGTAATTAAACAGCCAATTTTGAAAAAAAAAAAATATGAACCAACTGTACCTAAGAAGGAAATCTACATTTACAATTATCAGAATGCATTTTTTTTTACAATAAAAAAATGCGAAAAAAGAAGTGTGCCGAACTTTTATTTATCAAAACAAACGAACTTCTGGAGTCGACTTTGTTGCTTCACCAAAGTAAACATGTTTGTTCACTTATGTGTAATATTTAAACTTGAAAAATATAATTAGGCCTTATTGACACACTGGCTGAAATGTAAATTTGCTCAACACAAATAAATCTAAAAAAAAAAAATTTGCAAGATTAATGTGTTTACATTGCAGACTTTTCGCGAGGGCTCAAACAATTTCGTTGATTTCACGAAACTTTACTGAAATGTAAGCAACAAATTTATGGTATTCCGAATGTGAGTAATTTTGCTTGAATAATGCTGAAATTACTGAATGTCGAAAAATAAATGAGTAATTTTCGACAGATTGTGTGCTTTTAATTATTTTTTTTTCTTGAATCCAAAGCGAAAATACCGACTTCTAAATTTTGGAGAATTGTCATCTTTTAGACCACCTTGGATCCAAAGTTATTTTTCTTTATGTCAATCATAGCAAATCGAAAATTGAATAAATACGAAGAATAAAATTCGATGTGGTGTTTAGAAACAAAACTCTAAATCTTTATTAGATTTTCATCGATCAAAGGAGTGTGGCAGTTCGCTTAAAAAAATGGTTGTAAAGCTTTCTTTATATCAGTAAGCTCAGCTGGCTAATAAATTTCGAATAAATAGCTTATTTATGTTCTGTATATAGACATTTTATACAATTCCCATCATGGAATTCACTTTATCAAAAGGAATTAGAAAACCATGGAGGAGAAATAGTGATTTTCGCTGAATCGAGTGAAATCACAATGATGGGCAACAGCGAATTCCATCATTGTATATATTCAAAAATTCTAAGGATAAATCATTCACAGTTCCAAACTAGAGTCATCAGTTTCGACTCTCTCTGTGCATTACTCTGTCACTAAATTTTAAGGGTCGAGGTGGCCTGGTGGTAAGATCTCGGCTTCGGAACCGATTTCCCCGAAGAACCACCGTGTAAGCGGGTCTTATGCAAGTTAAAACCATCCGGGCTAAACGTCCACCCTCAGTTAGGATTTGGTGTGGAAAGAGAGTTGTCATCTCAGGTGTCGTTCTCATCGTCTGATCTGAGTTCAAAATTACGGGGTCCATCCCTAAATAACCTTAGTGCTGCTTTAAAACGGGTTCCACCGAAGAACGCCTTGTAAGCTGGTCTTGTGCAAGTTAAAACCATCTGGGCTAAACGGCATGATTTGGTATACCCTCATACCCTCATTTGGTATACCCTCTGGTATGAGTTGGTGTGGAGAGAATGGTATCAGCTCAGGTGTCGCTCTCATCGTTTGACCTCAACTGAAAATTATGGGGTCTGTCTCAAAATAGCCCTAGTGCTGCTTTAAAACGGGACGTTAATATAACTGAATTAAATGGTCACTTATTTTTATATAATGCGCTTGTCCTCATGCATACAATTACTATAGAGTTTTCAAAGTACGCCGCTCATCAACTCCGAACACAACAGGTCATAGACAGTTAACAACCACACAAGTATAACGTTTATTATAACTTCCGGAGAGTTTGCCAGCACTTTTCATCTGCTGAGCGCTGATGATGTACATCAAAGTCATTAATGCCAATTATTCTCTTCTTAAGAGAGAAATGATATTTAAGTCATGAGACTGGATGTAATAAATCACACTTCAACCATGCGTCCCTCGTGATTCTAACAGATACTGATGCTCTAAAAATACAAAACGAAAACGCCATGATTTAAGAAAATAAAATGTTGCATATACCAACTGTTGCCATTTAAGGAAGAAATGATAATTAAATCATGAGTCTGAATACAACAAATCACAAGCCCAGTGCCCACATAATTGATAACATGTAATTCTGCTTTTAAAAATGTAAATCGAAAACGACATGATCTTATAAGATGAATATTTGCATATGATTTTTTTACTAATGCTAAGTATTCTCTCTTAAGAGAGAAGAGATATTCAAGCCACGAGTCTGAGTTCAACAAATCCTACGACTACAATGCGTTTTATCTGATTGCTAACAAATATTGTTCTTAAAATACAATCTGAAAACGCCTTGATCTGTATAGATGAAATCTGGCACATAATTTTAATATTAGATTCATATATCTGCATCAAATTTTGGATTAAATGTGTGAAAGTCTTGATTGTTTTGCAGATAATATTCATGGGAACGATCAAGTCAGGTATCTGGATTTTAGAGGATGACTTTTAGGACAAAATTATAAATATTTGCAAAATTTTCAACTTAATTAATCAGAGGAGTTGTTCCGCGGCCGGTTTAAAACTGTTATGCTACGATAATATTTTCCTATTTCCGTGCAGGACGTGGTTAACTATGGTATTGTTATTCTGTATAATGTTTTTTTGACAATAACAAGATCTTCTCATGATATTTAAATTATGCAAGAAATGAATACCAGTTCTGTAAGAAAAATATATGCAGAACCATATTATCTAGAGGAGTTCATTTGGCAAAGGTTTAGAGGCAATAATTCATCCATTTCCCGCGAACTTTATTATTCAGATTTTGATTTAATTTTCTTTGTGCAGGAATGTAAGCGATAATCAGAGAATAAGTGACTTTTTGGTACCCCCCTTTTTTTTACTGTTCAATTATTGTTCTGATGGGGAGTATCACAAGTTACTCCAGCCAGAATGATAAATTCTTTGTAAGTGATACAACAAGAGCACTTACACAGTTTTTTTCATAGCAAATTTTTCAATTCCTACGATTATTTCACTCTCTCCCTATATATATTTATATATCCTGCTCAAATTTTCGATCGTTAATAAAATACTTTTATTCATCCACTCAAGTTCAAATGCCCTTTTTTGAACTTGATGTGGATGACATTTGATGTCAGTACAGTTATTTCAAATATAAATTCATTAATTAAATTTAATTAATTTTTCATACTTTAAATAGAGTTTTAGCATTTTGTAAAGAAATTTGAAATCAACAGACAGTATATCAATCGGTAAAATGCAAGGATTTCAGTATTTTTCGCATGAAGGTGAAGAATGTGAGTTCAATTCTTGCGAAAATCATTAATTTTTTGATAAATTATTTATATTAATTGTAATTATTTAATTAAAAGTATCTAAAATAATTTTCCTTGTTAACTTTAATAGAAATTGACTTAATTTTTTTGAATATGATTTTTTGTTTTCTAACAGAAAGATAATTTTCCATCCAAATTCATTCGAGAATTATTGATTTTTAAAAAAACTTTTGAACTTGTGAATCATTGTATGATGTTACATGCAAAAAACATTAAAAAAACCCATTTATTTAATATAAAACTCATATTACGTAATACAAATACTTTAAAGCCAATCCCGATTAACCATAATGACGTCATTTCAAGATTAATCATTGATCGTATGTAAATACTCATCAAATTTCAACCATTCGGTTTTAGGTCAAAGTAATCGGTGAGTTATTTCTGCAGCAAGAAAGAAATATTGCGAAATAATGTACTAACCGCAGCAAAAGTACCAGTTCAAAATTTCGCCGAACGCCATTTTCACCGGCATGACATCACCAAACAGATTTCCTTTTACATTTATTAGCAGAATTACGTAGCGGGAGAGAAATGCTGAGTAACGAACGAAATAACACTAATTGACATGGAAAATAAGATGTGTTCGGCATGTTGCGCAACATAGAAACGCATAATGCACCGATTAAAAAGAATAAAGCAATTGCGGAAGCTCGTGTAATAAATATGGAAATGATTCTTACGAAACAGCAAAACACAAAACGATTAAAAATAACACGGGTTTCCTCTATGTGTATTTAATTACGAAAATTTAATCGATAGTTTGGGTTAATTGCTCAAATAAAATAATGTTTTCCTGTCAATTTTAGAAAATTTATTGTAATTGCATTTTGGGGATGCTATTGAAAATAATAACTTCTTGTACTACAGGTTACTTACATGTTTTTCTAACAGCTTTGGGGTCTATGATTCTTTGTTACTCTTTTTAATAATAGTACAGAAACGTTAAATTTCACATAAATCTAGAGAATTATCATGAATGTGAATAAAGCATTCTTGATTGAGAACATCTTATTGTTTTGATTTTTTTCCAAAAATTCCATAATGGATTTCAATGTGAGGTCGGCAAGTATCGTCATGTCAAAGTTCTTTTCTTGAAGATTTGTAAGTAAAGAACTTGAACTAAGTCTTTAAATGTAACAGTAAAATACCATACTGATAAGATGAAAATTGTTTTTTTATATCTTTTATTCTTATCTTGTTATCATGTCAGAACATGATATTGTTTTGGGTATGAGGTTTTATAGCGTCTACAAAAATCCGTAAACGAAAAATAAACATTTTAATCCATAGGCAAAAAATTGAAATTTTATCTGCACGAGTATCTAAAAAAATCAACCTCTAATAACGCATTGTCATCGCATTTACAAAAGCTCTGATTTAAAAAATATAAATGACTTCAGTAAATAAAATCGTGAAAAATGTCATTTTGATCAGTGATTATACGAATGAAATAAATAGGAAATGTGATATTTTTTTAAACAATAAATGCGAGAAAAAGTTTTTTTTAAATATCGTTTGCAATACTGAAGTGACTCATTCAATGAAACAATTAAAATGAATCAAAATAAAATTTATCTCGCACGAGCACGTGGTGCTTGACCGCTCAAGAAATTATGTTTTGACATGATTCATTAAAATATTCATAGCAGATTTCATTCGAATTTTTTAAAATTAAGATTCTATTATTATTTAAAATTGACAAAAATTCTTAATCTCTTACTAGAGGTCCCCCCCTTATATTTTTTTCATTTTAATTTACAAAAATAAATAGATCAAAATCGCTTAAATAGTTAATCCAGGCTTCATTGAATATCCTGTTTTTCTCCCGATTTTTTAACAGATAAACGTTTTCTATACAAATTCATCATTGAGGTTGACACATAATGAAAGAAAGATAATATAAATTGCGTTATATACAGAGGCGGTTTTTCGTTCCGGCAGATGTCTACAACCACAAGGTCGAAAGAAGGCCGCAAACAGGAAGAATAAGAATTCCACTTTTCTAATTGCCAAAAAAATAAGTTTGTAAAAACGTTCTAAGAATTATAAAATATTGGGAAAATGTTAACACTTAATCAACTATAATTGATCATATTCGTATAAACCTTGAAACATTCATTTAATTATCAAAACAAATATAATTGACCATGTTAGGATATACCTCGTTACATTCACTTAATTATCAGAATATATATATTATTGATCATATAAGTATGTATTTCGTTACAATTATTTTATTATCAGAATATATATGTAGGATATTCCAAGGAGCTTTTTTATTTAACCATCATTTTAGCCTTCATGTTTTCTTTTATCAACATCTGATTGTAGACGTAATTCAAAGCGAGAATTGCTAAAGGTTAAATCATTTCCCAGAGGACGATAATTTTAATTAATACAACATTCCAGAACAACGCCATCTATCGAGCTTTTGAAAAACTGTCGCAATTCATATTTAGACAGAGGCCCACTAACCACTGTACGATAAAGACGTTTCCATGCGCCACTTGCAGCATGCTGCTGGCAAATCTACGCAGTAGTATGTTTTCAGTCACATAATGTTTTCTTAGACTTCTAGCCTCCTCCTAGAGGAAATAATCTAATTTTCTGTTAGTTTAATATCTACATGTTTTAGTCCATTTAACATTTTTTTGTAAATACTCCCCCTTGTAAATTTTCCCCTTTAACTCCAAATAAATTCTTTTATTTTTTAAAGAAGTCTCTTCATCCTTCGTTTGCATTATTTTAATAGTGGTTTAAAAATTGAACCCGTAAATATTAAAAAAAAAAAAAACATTTAGACAACAAAACACTAAAACCCCGCTATCTGAAGAGACTAATATTTTTTGGAAGATTTGGTTAGATTCCTTTATATATGATTGATCATGTTCGTTATATACCTCTTTATCTTTATTTAATTACCATAATATATATAATTGATAATGCTCGTATATACCACGTTACATTTATTTAATTATCAGAATATATATAATTTATCGTGTTCATATATAACTCTTTACGTTCATTTAGTTTTCAGAAGATATATAGGCATCAAACATTGGTTTCTATGACATCGTATATAAAAGTAGTAAAAGGCGTAATTGTTTGTTCGGCAATTCTATGGAGACTTTTATTACCTTGGCCAGATACAATTAAAATTTCATTAATGACATTTTTAAAGACATGGAAAAAAAAACAGTGGCTAGTGTAATCTATAAAACAAACATGAAATGGACTGTAAATGAATGACATAATAGATTTTACAATACATATTAAAAGCTAAATATAATCAGCAAATAAAAATGCTGTATTTGGATATTTTTTCTATTTGCTATCCCATTATTATTCGAATTAAATTGTAATATAATCTAAAGAAAAACAACCGAAGATAATTCAACGAAAGATATGTAAAAACTAAGCATCAAGACAATCTTTCAACTCAGAAGCGTCTTCTTAAATAACAGACGTCAAGAAATATATATATATATATATACATCGTTACTGCTTTGATGCATGATTCTTTTTTTTTAACGTGATGAATCCAACTTATACTTCGATAACTCGATGCCCAAAGATAACGACAAGTATTCGATAACATTGGGTCAATCACTCTAGAAATGGTGGATTTAAGGCTAATTCCAGACAGATACTAAAAATGAACTAGCATTTTATCTTTGAATTTATGTATGCCACAATTTAATCTTAAATATAATATCAATAGAAATAAAATATTTCTGGAAGTATTTTTTTTGTGTAGTTAACTACTTAATGAATACATTGAAATAACATTAAAATAAATTCCATTCGCGGCTACATTAACCTTTTACCTATTTTGTTTTATCTACTATCTGATACCCCGGAGGAGGAGGTTCGTTATTGAGGATGAGATGCTTCAGGTATGGTGGTTGGATCTCTCCAACCCGGTGGGTACACTAATAGGTGGAGGTTAGACTCTTCCCATCGATGACGGGACATACTTCCTTTGGGGACGGTTGTACCGAGGCCGGTGATGGCCATTAGGATTCAACCACAGTTCCCGCTGCTGTTGCGGTGATCTGATCATTCAGTTTCTATTGTTAATCCGCTTGCTTTCTTGGCTTGTGGGAGAGTCTATCTATGACTTATATGCTATCTGATTATATGATACTCTCTGTTTTGGGAATATGTTGAATTAATTCAATGAGGTGTCTATAAAATAAAGCAATCAGATGTATTGCTTAGTAAATCTTTCATTATTAAAAGTTTTTTTTTCATAGCATATTCTTTTAATGGTGGTATTTTCAGGAATTATAGAGTAAATCGGTGAGAGTGGTCTCTCTAAAACTTACTCGCATACTCTGTAATAAACTTATCATGCCAGAGAACGCCTTATAATAATTATGAAATGCTAACTTAATGAATTTGGCATTTTTATCGAATCTATCGTATTATCTTTGGCTAATTATTTGGTGACTAATCCCTAGCATACGTTAATTGCACTCGAATTGAATTTGTGTTTCCGATACATTTTTTTTCAATCGATCAAACAACAACAAAAAAGACATAAACTGCACTTGTAACCACAAAATCCCATATCAAATTTGATATATTAAAGTCATTTTGTTTCTGATCGCTCTATTCTTCGGCAATTACTGTGTTGACTTATATGCCAGGTATGCTAGTAATGTTTCCAAAATAAAAACTGTATATAGCTGTCAGAATATTTTTCCTGTGAGTGGAAAAATGATTGCGTTTGTAGGCAAAGGATACTTCAAAGCCAATAACAGTAATAAATAAATAAACTTGATTCTTTATACCGGCGCCCTGGCACTGAGGTGTAGCAACTTCCCCGTGATCTGGGCGTCCCTGGTTGGAATCCCGGTTTGGGTTGTGTGCTATCTATGAGGTGCAGGAATCCCCCCCCTCCGTAAAAAGGAGTTATGCAAGCGAATGTGATGAATATGTAGCGAAGTCGTACTCTTGGTCCTTGTTGGCACTACTTCGAAAATAAGAGACGCTCATTCAGCTTAAAATCGATGAAGGCTGTCAGCGGGCTTGACCATGGAACCTGCCATTCGTAACAACAACAACAACAATTTTACTATTTAGAATATTGTAATGCATTTTACACAATATTTCCTCTTTCCGTAGCTAAAAAGAATAACTATATGAGAGATAATTTTTTAGTTTAGGGACATAAATGTTAAATAAATTTATATTGTTTATAAACACAATGCTAAATAAATTTATATTATTTATAAACACATCTTAATTAGATTTTCTCTATCATTACCGAAAAAAAAATTACAAAAATGTTGAATTGTTAATAATAACTTTATTTGAGCTGGAATTGCTATAATTACAAAAAATACTTCAACAGTTAATTGTATGCTAATTGTGTTAGCTTCATATTGTGAAAGTCGTCCATAATGAAGAAAAAGATTTTTTTTTACCTACATTATTAAAGATGAAAAAATGCATTTATTTTGTAAAATTAAGTCATATATTTATTTATATAGTTGGTGGTTTTCACGCATAACCAACATAATTATTACTCGCTTATTTCGGAAATGATCAAATTAGTGAAAATTAGTGTAATTTTCACGATCAATGCTTGTACTTTTGAAACAACGATTTTTCTCGCAATGTTTTTTTTTTAAAAAAAAAGGTTAGTATACTATAATAATTAGGCTTAATGTACTCTAATAATCTCATAAACAAGTACGGTTTTCTTTTCATTTTCTAATATAAGAAATATGCAAAGATTTTTTTTTTTTGGAGAATTGACTAACACATTTTTTTGTGATTTCTGCATTTCTATCGCTGCTGTTTCTGATAAAATAAACTTTTTCATTTTGTCTGTGGACACAACAATTAAAAAAGGGAAAGTCTTAGATTTGGTTTATGTATTTTTTATGTACCAAAATTGGATCACACTTTAGAGGAAACCGGCGAAAGCAAATCTCATCGATTCGTTTGTTCGAGGTTTATGAACATAGCTATTCAAATGGATAAAACGTGCATAGTCATATCTGGACTCGCCGGGAGCCACACGGATTTAAACCACTAGGGCTGAATGACTGGACCTCCGGAACTGCAACATTGGCGGGAACTGTGGTCGAATCCTAATGGCTATCACCGGCCCCGGTATAACCCTCCCCGTAGGAAGTATGCCCCGTCATCGTTGGAAGGAGCCAAATCCTCACTTATTATTGTACCCTCCAACATGGCGGGATACAATCAAAATGTTGGAAGTATTTCATACTCCTTTCGAGGTGCCCCCTGGGGGGGAGGGATAAAATGTCCATATTGTTTTTAGTACTTTCGTAAATCTTGATACCAAAATTGCATATATGCATCAAATTTAGGATTTAATCAATTAAAGAGAAAAATCAATCGATGACCCTTTAGAAATACGAAACTAAGCTAAAAACACGCCTTATTACAGAAGTAAAGAAGTCTACGGGGGGGGGACGGAAGAACTACAAGCAGCTAACTACAAGTTAACTTTCAATTCTTGAACAATCCCTTCTGATGGAACTTTCGATGTAGTTTAAAGTAAAAACTCAACTATACATTTGAATGTTAAATAGAAATATTATTATTTCATTAGTATATATAATCGTCCGAAGCAGTTTATATCGCTTGGCAAAGTTAAAAATATACTCCATCCTCCAAATATTTTCTCTGTCATTATTGCAAGCACAAACTCCAACAGATTTACCCATAAGTGTATTCTTTCTCCCCTTTTAATGTGTTGTTGTTGTTTCTAATGGCACTCGTCATGGACAAGCTCACTGATGCACCAGCGATTTTAAACCGAAATGAGCGTCGTTTGTTTGAAGTAACTCCATCTAGGGTGAAGAATGCGACACAGCTGCCCATTCATCGCAGCTCCTTTTTTACGGGGGGGGCACATTTACTCACCTTAAAGAAAGAACACCAAAAAACAACCATGACCGAACCGGAACTCGAACCCTGGACTCCCAGATCATGTTTAAGATGCCCTACCCCAATGCCAGGACACCGGTTCTTTTAATATGTAGACTAAATGATTTAGTTGCAAGCGAATAAAACAGAATATTAATATTTAAAAATTAGTCACGGAGCCTAAAATTTCCATTCTATAATATTAACGCTTTTATGTTGGATTTCCCAATGAGCTGAGGTTCTGAAATTTTATGCTGACTCATTTTATTCTCACTTCAAGGTCAATTAGAATTAATCGTTAATATTTTCTTCTTCTTTTTTTTAAGAATTTGTATTTGTCAATGTATCTTTTTTAGTTAATGCATTATTGTTTGTTCTGATTCATTTTCAGTGATTAATTCTTATTTGTGTATTTATTAAGGTATAAGTGTATAAATAGAACATTTCACTGCAAGGAAACAAACGTTAACAAGAGAGAGAATTGCACAAGGAAGGCGAGACAAACGACATTTAATGAGATCTGAGATGTTAATGGAAAAACAGCCCGTCTAGACAAGCACATATTTTAATTAAAAGGATAAATCAATAGAAATAAACGCTCTCCAATTCTAATCAATCTTTAATGCAATAATAATAGTTTTTTTTTTCTTTCAAATTTTAGTGTTTACAACTTATTACACATAAATTGAAGCTACGTAAAAAACGCGATCTGCACTTACTAGATTTGCTTCATCATGTGTGATTGGTTACTTCAAATACATTAATAATAGAAAATTATTGCGGTTTTGGAAACAAAATTAGTGAAACTTCTTTCAAAATTCTTGATCACGATTTCGTCATAAGTCTTGTCTAAAATAAAACGCACAAAAGCTTCATTTGAATATAAATTCCTCATTCAAATCTTTGTAAAAATAAGTGGATTTCTGAACAATACAAGAAAACAAGAAATCTATGAATATCATAACCAAAAAATAATATCTGAGGAAATCAAATGTCAAGAAATACTTTACTTTTCAAACCATATGAAATTAACTTATAAATAAAAGAGAGGAAAAAAGAATGCACACTTATGGCATCACACAGAAACATCAGTGAGACGATGAGACAATGCTCTGGCTGTGTTTTAATTAACATGATTCAATATCTTGAATAATAGTCGTGTTCATTAAATACAACAACAACAAAAATGTTTGCCAGTTATTGAAGTTTTTGCTCAAATAAAAATACAAATATGGCATAAAGTTCTTTCTTAAATTTTGTAGGGAAGTAACCTGAGCCTATAAGTAGAAATTGAGTCTGATCAAGATACTTCTAATCGCTTTCATCTGCATAAGAAAAAATTGATTTTCACACAGTTTTTCTCTGAATTATTGACTCATAAACATTACTAGATTTGTTAAGTCATCACAAAGAAAACTTGACCTCCACCCTACCTAGGCATCCGGAGTAAAAAGAATGGTAATTGTTGTCATAGCAGCATGGGAACTAAGGGTTAAGCCATAAGGGTTTATCACAGGTCTCGACACAACCCTCTCCCACTGAAGGAATTATCTGTAGAAACAATTACTCGATCAAAACCAAGGGGGCCATTGGGAGAAATAACCAAGTTTACCCAAACCGAATGAGATAAGAACTACCACCTTTTAAGTAATGAGTTTAAACATTACTTTATTATATTCCTTCATTATTTCCTTATTATTCCTTTATATATATAATCCTTTTATATATATATCCTCATTATTATATATATAATCCTTTATTATTCCTTTATTATATTCTCCCTCAAACAGAAATTTTTATATACAAAAGATTTTCATTTTTTAAGTAATTATTTGTGAAAATATGCTGCAAATCATCATTCTTTTACAGAGGTCAGATTTTGAATACTTTGCAGTAATCATACCTGAATTGCAATGACCATTGAAAATCGAATCTATTCGTAATTGATTAATTCGAATTTATGTATTTTGAAGTTCTTGGCAAATGATAAGATTTCTCTTTTTGTAAGATTATCAATTTAGTTTCACATTGCAGTACATTTTTAACATTCATTTTAGTTTTAAACTTTTATTAGTTTAATGATATTCATTTGTTGTTCTTTGTGTTTTTATATGTTATGTTATTCAAAAGCTATTAAATAGAAGCATTGATTTTGAGCTAATTTGAGCAAAATTTTCATATGTACTTATCTTCTCATATAAAAATTTACACGCACACGTACACACATTTTTGATTATTATATTCTTCATTTAAATTTTCAAAAAATAACAGTTCATTCTTAAAATGAATATCATTATCTAAACAAACATTTCTTTCAGTTATTATATTTTTTCATAATAAATAACTTTTTTCTATTATAATACTTCTATTTTTGAATTATTTTGCATATGAAAAGGTTGTTATGTAAGCATAGACGAATGCCATTAGTGTACTCAAAGAGTCCCGTAAAAAATTGATTTCTGATTTTTATGCATTTACACTTATTAAAGAAAATATATGCATGCTACAGAGTGAACTATCGTATTTAATCATGAAATTTCGCATCCAAGGAGTTTCTATATGAATCCTATGTAATTAGAGAGCTAAATTTTGAAATTTAGTTTAGAAATTTCATTTAATATTATTTTATGTAATTTTTCGTGTTTATTTATCTTTAGTTACGTTTTTAATTGTGTATGAAGGAAAAAATCCAAGCGTCATTGGATAGATTTTTTTAACGAAATTTATAACGAACTTTTGTGGAAAATTATTGAACTCTAAGATATATAATTCAAATTATGTCAGTTTCTTTTTTGAGAGAATTTGAGATTAAGAGCTGAAGTATTTTCATCCAACATTTTAGTTTCGCTATATTCATTGAAATCTTTTAAGCTAATTAGCTGAATAGTTCTCTACAATTTGAAGTAACAGCTATTGAAATATCCTTTTTTAAATTGATTTTTAATTAGATATTTTTCTAAGAATTCAAAGATTGCTTTTGCAAGGTTCTGAAAAGAAACTAGAAAATATTTTTTGGGGACCTTTATTGACTTTACGTGTCAAAAGTGTTTCTAATTTTGTGGACTGCATTAGAGTATGATTTTTTAAACATTATGGATATATAAAAAAACAATTTTCGTTCTTGAAAATTATTTGCATAGTTTAAATTCTTATATCATCAACTCTGTTAATTCGAAGGTTAGTTTTAAGGTATATACTTTACAAAAACAACTTTTGGCATAATTTTTCATTTATTTCATGATAATTTCTTAGGAAATTGGTACAACAGGCAGATAAATAAATAAATAAATAAATTGACGTTAAAAGCAGGGATGTAGATAATCAAAAGCGGCTACTTAAAAAATAAATAAAATAATAAGTTTGTAAAAGCTGATCCTGACTCTTAAAACCTGAGGTAAGGTATAATGATAAAAAAAAATGCTAGCTATATTTAAAATTAATACATCAAACCATGGGTTAAAACCTATTGCATAAGATGATTCCTCCGTAGGGAAGCGCAAGTCATAACTAATATTTGGTGAACAAACCATGGGTTATAACCTATTGTATACAATGATTCCGTCGTAGGGAAGCGCGAGTCAAAACTAATATTTGGTGAACAAACCATGGGTTATAACCTATTATATACAATGATTCTGTCGTAGAGAAGCGTGAGTCATAACTAATATTTGGTGAACAAACCATTTGTTATAACCTATTGTATACAATGATTCCGTCGTAGAGAAGCGTGAGT
>JAOUZG010019159.1:25411964-25444365 GCA_026289955.1 Argiope argentata | reverse complement strand
ATATATAAGTATTTATTTTTTACGTTAAACGATTATTATCATATGTTAAGATATTATTAAGCATAAATTATCAGTGACTTAGTCGTTTTGCATAGAAATTTGGCATTTGTTTGCCATATTCAGAAGGCAGCCCTCTATCACCACAAGAACTCCATTTAGTAAGGTTCAAGTTCGGCAAGAGCAAGGCACATCTATGACGAAATAGGGCGGAGTTTTTATTTCCAAACCACTGAAAGGACGGAAAGGAAATATGCTTTCAGTGCTCTGAAGAGTTCGAATAATGAGATTACCTCCCCTCCCCCCTACGGTAGTATATAGCTCGATGTATCGTGTGTGGTCCTCGGACTTCAAAGAGACGCCATTTTTATTTTATTTTTCAAAGATTCTTTGGATTTATCTCGTTCCTTCCCCTCCTTTTCCCTCTAGTATTTATGGTCATTGAGTTTGATGCTTGCAAAGCCTGGTGGCTCGTGTTACCAGAAAACAGGTGGCTTTTATGGAGTAATATAGCAACCGGTTTTTTTCTCTCCTTTCGGTGCGGGTGGATTCGTCCCTTTCATTACCTACGGAACAAGAGCAGAAATGTTGTATCAAATAATTGCGGGAAACGTTTCGGCGGGTGGTGTCTGCTTTCCTTTGATTAGAAACTCTCCTCCCACTTCGGTGAGAATAATTAAAGAAACCGCCTCTTAATAGCCGATTTTTTTTTCGGGAAAAAAAAATTACGGTGGCAATTCTCGGCACTCGCTTCGTTCTTGGAGCTGTTATGTCGACCAATTTCACTTGTTTGTTCGTTTTTGGCCTTTAGGGAAAACAATGGTCTCGGTTTTCAGAGGTAAGTATAAGTTTAAAAAAAGGGGGGGGAAATAGAAGAAGGGTTTGAGAAAATCGAGCATTACCTAGAAAGAGAAGTTTGTAAACCATATTTGTATATCTGAAGGTGTATTGTGAAGAAAATTAAGTGTGTGGAAAAAGTGGCTTTAGTTTAGTTATATTCACACCCCATTTTATAGCAAAACTAGGGCTGTTTTGAGACGGACCTCGCAATTGTGAGCCGTGGTCAGATAAAAAAGATGACGCCCGAGCTGGCACTCCTTTGATAACAACACACCATCGGGAGTACATTTGGCCTGGACTGATTTACAGTGAAACAGACCCAATTACACAGCGATTCTTCAATGGAATCGCAAATCGAACTTGAAACCCTCCGGATTCGAAACTGGGGCCTTACAAGTATGCCATCGTGCCTAGTGTCAAAAGCAGAATTACACCGGTAAAAAGCTCATAATTAAAATGAAAAAAATTGAAAGCGAAATTAGTAGCTGTAGTTATTCAAAATCTTTTAAAAAAATCTTTCATATGCGTGTGTATTTGATGCAAAAGATGATAAAGGCAGCCAAAGAAAATAAAAAAAAAGAAGCAGACATAAAAAAAGGAAAAAATAAATAAATAAAAGGGAAATTTGAAGTGCTAAAGCAAAAGAACCAACATTTAATAATCCACAGTGGCAATATCAGTGGAAAAAAAATAATAAAATTTACCAAAAAAAGGCAGTTTAAACCTTGAAAACAGAAAAAAATAAAAGTAAGGAGAAAAATATAAATAAATAAATGAAAAAAGTAAAAAAAAAAATAAATGGAAAAAATGAATATATTTATTAACTCAGTCTAAGGTAGAGTCCAAGATTAGGAACAAAAGACTAGATAAAGAGTTCTTTTTGAAATTTTTTTTCTTATAATCTCAAGATATTGTCTACTTTCAACAGGTCTTATGCATACTTTTAAAGGTTCAGGCAACGGTAAAGTTCAATTTAAAGTTTGTTACTATTAAAAAAGCCTTAACACTTGAAGTATTAAAAGCAATTTGAAATTACTTTATCACAAGGTATAACCGAGAAAAAATCATATTTCTTCTGTAGTAA
The DNA here is from genome assembly GCA_026289955.1 of Argiope argentata. Classification (NCBI taxonomy): domain Eukaryota; kingdom Metazoa; phylum Arthropoda; class Arachnida; order Araneae; family Araneidae; genus Argiope; species Argiope argentata. Next base: position 25,442,444 of record JAOUZG010019159.1, on the reverse strand, counting down.
AATTACTTACAGCTCCGAAAGTTCTTTTTTCTGTGTAATAAAATAACATACGGCTCCAAAAATTCTTTTCACTTTCTAGTAAAATAACATACGGCTTCAAAAGTCTTTTTTTCCTTTGTAGAAAAATAACATAAGGCTCTAAAAGTCCTTTCTCTCTTGTAGTAAAATTACATATGGAACCCAAAACAAGAAAGATTAGTCCAAATAAGAGGCAATGTAGAATAAATTATTATTCCATTTGGAAAATTTTGCTTTCATTTTTGCTACAGGAAATTTGATAGTTTGAGCTTCTAAAAATAATTTATTATTTCATAGAATTTGGGAAATATTTTGTTCAGGTCTAATAATTTTTCTCAAATGATGAAGAATAGAACAATATATGGGCTATTAAGTTTGACCATCTCCATATTCTTATTGAAATATGCAGTTTATTTATTTTTTTATTTTCATGTTTACGAATTTCACAAATAATAAACAACACAATTCAAATAGTTTCGATCTGATTTAAACTGGATAGAAACTTATATTAATAAGTGTTGAAGATATTAGTCGAACTGAAAAGGATTCAAAATGATATCTGAAGGGACTAAAAATTTCATTTCCCCATCATGGCTTTGCGATTGAAAAAAAAAGATATTAAATTCATTCATATGAGGTGAAACTCAAAGGAATTCAAAATGATAGGAGACTGAATATTTCAGTTCTCTATAACTCTCATTTAAATGGGGGTGAATTGAATGAATTAGCCAAATCGTAGTAAACACATTTTGCACTGAAAGATTTCGATAGTTGCAATAATTTAAACTATGGGAATTGCAAAGGAATTTTCAAATATTTTTTAATTTTTTAATTTAAAGTTATAAAATTTTGCTGGAAATTTAGCATCGCCTCTCTTAAGAAATTGTCGCTATAGTGGAACAAGCAGAATTCTTACATCACAAACGAATCTACTTCATCATAATGGTTAACTTTTATGCTGGAAAATTTTCGATGTTTGCAATAGTTAAATTCTGAAAAGGAATTTTTCACTCCCTCCCCTTTGAATAGTTTTCAAATAATTAATAACACTACGTTAGAAAGCATCCATCATTTGCAATTCTCTTTCATCTCATAGCCATAATTCTTCTAGAATAAAAGAAGGGGATGGCCTACGGGGAAATTCTATATATTTCCAGACAAATTAGATCTATTGTATCTATTGCCTATAGGAAATATTTTACAGGTTAATGGTCTTGGACTGGAAAATTATCTTTAATTGGCTTCTAGCATGATGAAAAAAGAATTTTTGGAAAGGTTCCATTGCAGACTATTTGATTTAGGAACCCTAAATTTGACTATTTATTTCTTAGTTAATAGATGAAAATGAAGGTATGTTTTTTAAGAAAATAAATGTTTCAAAATTTCCTTCCTTTTAAGGTTAATTCTTGCGTCATACTTTTTTTATATTGTTTACAACACTTCATGTTTTTTAAGATTTTTCTTATCACTATTTTTTTGATAAAAATAATTATTTTCTAAATAATTATAAAACCATATTTTTCCTAAAAAAGAGCAGTTTTTTTATTAATAACTATTTATTTTTGTCTTAAAAATAAAGAACGAGTAATGAAAATCTGCACTTTTTAGTTTTTCGGTCAGAAAGAATATAGAAAGTGTAGTAATTGTCCAAAAATTGGGCATGTAATTTTGATAAATCTCAACTTTTCAGGTCATCTGGAATTGAAAGAAATATTTTTGCTGTTATGTCTGTCTACAAACACAATCCGAAAGTGGGAAAAGATAAAAAGAATGCAATCTATAATGTGGAATAAGCAAGACAATTGTAAGTCATCAACAAATTTGAGCCGGCTTGCTGGCACAGGGGTAGCGCGTCTGCCTCGTGTTCAGGAGGTCCCGGGTTCGAGTCCTGGTTTGGGCATGGTTGTTATTCTGTGTACTATCTGTGAGATGTGTGAATGTGCCCCCCTGTAAAAAGGGGTTGTGCAAGCGAATGAGATGAGTGTGTAGCAAAAGTCGTACTCTTGGCCCTAGTTGGCGCTACTTGAAACAAGAGACGCTTCACTCGGCTTAAATCTGCTGCTGGGTCCAGCAGCGAGCTTGTCCATAGGCAAGTGCCATTAGAAACAACAAATTTGACCAAATTGTTGCAAGAAATTCTATTTTTTGTCTTTTTTACGTGCATTGGGACAAAATAATACAAAAATTGAGAAATTCAAAGGATTAATTTTGATTTGAGTCTATTGTTTAGCATATAAATAAATAAACAAAAAATTGAGAGGAGAAATAATTATGTCTATAACTAGTCTATAAAATGCTAATTTTTTTAAAAAAATTGAATAAATCAGATATTTGTACACTTGTAACCGAATTAATAAACAAGATAAAAGGACCAAAGAACTGTGTAATATTTAGATAAAAACTCTATTTAAAAATGTTTCCTATTGAAATGTTAGATAGCATTATTTCTAATTTTTTATAATATCCCTGATTTCATAGAATCTATGAAATAGATTCTGTATAGAATCTATGACGGGATTATTAAATAAGCAAAGCAAGTAACAAAAGTTTATGGAATCTTTAATGCTTGAGGATTTTTGTGTATGATATTTTGAGAATTATTTAATTTTGTGATTTTATTTAACTGCGAAGGTCATTCAATCGAAACTTATTTTAATTAAAAATCAAGTAGAATTTAAATAAATTTTGAAATATTATTCTAATAGCATTCATCATTAATGATCAAACTATCTCCACAACTATTATATTATGTTATTTTATAATTATTAAATAAAATTTTGAAAAAAATTTAGTCTTTTAAGTAAAAAAAAATGACGTATTCCAATATTAAATATTATTTAGATGGTATTAAGAAACATTTGTTGTTTCTCTTCATTATTTTATGTAAAATGTCAGTAGAATTTCAATTGCGTATTTTCGCAATTTTATGCGATGCATGGAATACAAATTTTAGAACGTGATCTCCAATGAAATATTTTTTTTTTTGCTTCAATACGTCAAAAGTATGCTATTTAAAACTACTTATGCAAAGGTTAAGTTAATATTAATAAATAAAATCGGCTTTGAAAGTTTGGAGAAGAATGGGACGTCCGAAGTTTGTATTGTTGAAGGACCCCTTATTGTACCCGTATAAGATTTGATGTGGCTATGTTGCTTCCATTTTTAGGTGTCGAATAATATTCTATAATAGAATTTGCAATTTCGAACCATTTTTAATTGATGAAGCTTATACTACAGAAGAACCTCTCTTTACAGGCCAAATTAGCTTAAGCATGTTAGGGCGATGATAGTTTATTTAACTAAGCTCCCATTTTGATATATTTCAGCGGAAGGGAGTTTCAAACAAGAGTTTCTCAGATCTTAAAGCTGGTTCTACTGTTAAGCCATAATATTCCCTTTTATCTTTCTGAGTTTTGATATTTGATATACTTGTACCGATTGAAGGTCGCGTTACGAACCTACGACGCTAGGATGAGTAACCGAGTAACATGATCATAATACAAAAGTCGACTTTGGTATCGTAGATGTTACCGGGCTTATGAAGCTAGAGCCACAGTACTACCCCCAACAGTGAGTCGGCGGAGAAGCGAACGATTTGTATTGCGCCAAGCGTTATAACGAGTTGCTGCTTGCTCGCGTCAAGTGAGTCTGTGAACTTTGTTTTGCTTGCTTTGCGTCAAGTGAGTTTGACGACTTTTGATGCGGTTAGATGGTGCCACGACTGTTGCAGGAGGTTGCGTTGCCAAGGTCACCAATGTACCGTGTGAAAATTGCGGTACATGTGACGCTAGGGCCTGTAGCCGAATAATATGACTATAATACAAAAGTCGACTTCGTTATCGAAAGATGTTATCTGGCTTATGAAGCCAGCGTCACATACTAAAGACATTGAAAAAAGAAGTACCCGCCCTTATTAACTTATATTATGTAGCATGAATTTTGATCATTTTTTTAACTTTAAAAAGTCATTTATTGAGAACAATCGGTACAATTTATATTAAGCAAAATATTTTCTATCATTTTCTACAATTTTTTTCTATTTTTCGTCCAATAAGTCTTGCAATTGGTTGTCTTCGAATTTTTTTTCACCTTCCAGACCCTTCTTTGCCATTGACATCGGAATCCCTACTCTGAAATTATTGAAAGTAAAACCGGTAGAGTAGTGTCGCTATAAGTTTCTAAAAGTTTCTGATGGGTTTCGACAGCAAAATTTTTCAAATCAAATAAAAACAGAAAAAAAGTAATGAATGTCGAAAACAATTTAGAGCCTTCTATGATTGGAATCTTTATGCACTGAATTATTCAATAAATATAAATGAACAAACTTTCAAAATTATAACAATAAAGTAACAGTAAATTTGCTAAATTCGAAGCCATTGGCTTTTAAATATATATTTCGCATGTTTACCAATAGATATCACTGATTAAAATAGATTCAAGCACTTAATCACATAAAAATGAACACAAATAAATGAAGATTAACTTCTCTTGGAAATGTGAAGTAATGTAATATTTGATTATCGTGTCTTCACCACCATTTTATTCCAACAAAGATTCAATTTTTATCCTATGAAATTCTGAAATATTACCTTTGAAATTATACCTTATTATAATTATTATCACGAATGTAAATTTTATTAATAAATGTTGTTATTTGCCATGGACCAGCTCGTTGAATTAGATAGATATTTAAGCCTAATCAACGTCTCTGTGTGTTGTGACTAATGACACTTACCGTGGACAAGCCCCCACTGATACTATTAACAGATTTTAAACCTAAGAAACGCGTCTCTTTGTTTTACAAGTAGCGCCGTCTAGGACCAAAAGTACAACTTAGCTACACATACGTCACAACCCTTTTTTAGGTGGCGGACTTCATTCATGCAAATTCCTCCATTCATCCACAAATCGTAATTTAGGCCTAGAACAGAGAACGATCACCTCTGACCCAGTACCCCCAGAGGTATTACTCTCGACATGGAGGACTTTGCGACCACGACAGATTTAACGAGCGCCATCTGTCATACACTCGGGGAATCTTCGCCTGTGAGTTTCAAACTCGCAACCTAAGGAGTGCGAGTCCAACGCTCTACCAACCAGGCCATCCCGGTCTTTGTCTCGTTATAGTTTCGTGTATTATAAAATAACTAGAGCTCAACAAAATTAAGCAAGCTTGGTTATAATTATAGAGTTATGTTTCAAAATATTAAATGATGTTCTTGTTATTTAAATTCTGTGCAAATATACTACTCGTTTCAGTATCCTGAGACACCCACTTACGGATGATTTTATCTCACTAAGGGATGAGACGGAGCCGAGTTGGCCTGATGGTAAGATCTCGGTTCTAGAACGGGAGGTCTTGAAATTCGAGGTTCAATTCTACCGAGAACCTTTTTAAGGGGCGGATTTCATTCATGAAAATTCATTCATTCATCTCAGATCGTAATTTAGATCTGGAGCAGAGAACGATCCCCTCTGACCCAGTACCACCAGTGGTATTAATCTCGACATGGAGGACTTTGCGACCACGAACAGATTTAACGAACGCCAGCCGCCACAAACTCGGGGAATCTTTTGGCAGCTGAGCTTCGAACTCGTAACTTAAGGAGTACGAGTCCAACTCTCTACCAACCAGGCTATCCCGGCCTTCAACGTCACATGCTTTGTAGTTGTGCCAACTAGGGTCAAGAGTACGGCGTTTGCTACTCACTCATCGCATTCGATAGCACAGCCCGTTTTTTTCATTCACGCATCTCACAGACAGAACACAGAAGAACCCGAAATGGGACTCGAGCCCGGGACACCCAGATTATTGAAAATACGCGCTACCCCTATGGCAGGACGCCGGCATGAATAAATGTTATGTATGTTAATTATTATGGCCAGGAATTAATTAAATATAAAATAGTAGCTGAAGTCAGTCTGTACCATGCAAATATTCATGGTTTGATAATTTCCTTTCAGATGAATCTGCTTTCATTGATAATCTCCTTTCAGATGGAAAATTCGTTAAAGAGATCCATCTTATTCAATACAACTGACAAAAAGTGATTGAATAGGTAAAAGTTGGCCGAATATAAAACGCTTAAAAGTTGGAAACTAGAGAAATTTTTGCTTTCATAAATGTAAAATAAAAAAAATTATAAGGGAAGAATTTTTTTGGTTTTGGTTAGTTGAAAATTGAATTTATTGAATATATTTTCTCCTCTTTTTGCAATCCTGAATAGTACAAAAACAATTCTGTATTTGAAGAATTTACGACTTGTAAATTCTATCATTCATTACAAAATCGCAGATTGTTTCTAAATTATTTCATTTAAGATAATTAAAGGAATTTTTTGGTTAAGGCAATTAACTTAAATAAAACCAATTTTTGTTTAAAATCTTATCTTTAACAGTTCTTTTGTGCATAAAATAGCAACAATATGGTTGAAAAACTCAAGAACAGTGACTTAGAATTTTAAAATTTAAAACTCCTCTGTTTGGTTTCAAAATCATGCAATTTGAAAAATGGATATTTTTCAGGAGACATCAGTAAATGTTTAAAATGTGCACTAGGAACAATAATTTAAGCTTTTGAAATATTTTTGAGGAACATTAGTTCAATAAATTGACTTGCGAGAGATTTAAAATAATATCCTTTGATTTTTTTTATTGGAATGCAAGTAAAATTATTGCATCTACATAATGATTTTACTTGTTTGAAATCAAAATCAAAAATCAAATTGACGAATATATTCTTACTGTAAACCTGATCAATTTTAAAAAAATGATATGTTACGTTACAAAAATATCTACAAATAGCTTATATTAAAATATATGACTTGATTTGAGACATTTTAAATATTACTATAGGTGCATTAAACTAATAAATATTGATTCCTATTTAAATTCACACAGACAAAAAATTATAATTTTGGCTTAATGTGTTATTTCAATAATTAAAAATTCGTTTACGAAATTTTTTTATTTGGAATGGAACTTTTAGTTTTTTTTAAAATTTTATTTAGTTATTGCTTTTAACAAATAAATAAATAAATTTAAAGAAATTATAAATTTTTTCCTTTATTAACAAATTTTTCTTTGATTAAAACTTTGTTTATCATGTCAGAACATGATGTTTTGGGATAAGACTTTCGGTTTCAACAAAAATCCTTAGGTGAAAAATAAAAAATTTAATCTGTAGGCGAAAAATAAAAATTTTATTATCTGCATGAGTGTCACAAAAAAAAAAAAAAAAACAAACACCAGCTTTTAATAACGTGTTGCCATTGCATTCACAAAAGCTCTGATTAAAAATTAAATTAATGACTACAGAAAATAAAACCGAGAAAAATGTCTTTTGAGCACGTTATACGAAATGAAATCAATAGGAAATATGATATTTTTTTAAAACCATAAATGCGAAACAAAGTTTTTTGGATCGTTTGCAATTCTAAAGTGACTCATTCAATGGAACAATTAAAATGAATAAAATTATAATTTAACTTGCACGAAAAATTGCATTGAAATATGCATAGCAGATTTCATTTTAATCTTTATATTAATATTTACTTTTAAAAATTGCCTTGCCATTACTTTTTATGACTATCAACATAACGGTGTTATTTTATTGACTAACATTGCCAAAGTTGATTGTACTATAAAAGCATGCAACAAAACATTCTTGATTAATTATCGTCATTTAAGATATTTCTAAAATTGTTTATTCTGTTAAATTAAAATAATACAGTCGAATAAAAGTCTTTTGCGTATGAATTATTTATTATTATTTTTTTATTTTGGAATTTTTACACGTAATTATGGTAACTTTTAAAGTTATATTTTCAGTAAAAGATATTTTCAGCCATTTAAAAATCAAAATATTATTCATTCGTATTATTTTCTCACATTTCTATGATTATTAAAATTTTTTTAAAGCATAAATAAATAAATTTAATAGATGAATAGCGGGAACGATTATTTACAATTGGAAATACATTCATTTACCCAAAATATGTATTTTGCCTCCTTCTGTAAGAATAAAAATAAACAAAAAAATATTATTTAAAACTATATATTAAATAGTTCTGAAGGCAATTCCCTCTACAGGGAATTGCTTTCCAAATAATTTCGTAAACATGGCCCTTTTAATTATCATATAATTAGGTAAAGTTTAATTTTCCAATGCTGAATTTGGTACAAAATTCAAAACAGATGTAAAGCTGATATTTCATTTCACAAATGTATCGTGCCTTTGAGGAATGAATTATTTTTATATTTCCGATGTTGATAGAATGAATTTTTTTAAAAAAATATTCCGAATGAAGTTGCTTTGTCAATAATCTAATTCCATTAAATATTAAATATTTTGCTTCGCATTTATATTAAATTTTCCTTTGGAAGAGATAAATTATTAAACTATTTCATCCACAGAAAGTTAATTTTCAAAATATCTTAAATTTTTCTATGGAAAAGGGAAATTATTAAAAAAATTCATTCACAGAAAGTTAATTTCCACATATATTTTCTAAGAAGTACCAGTATATTGTGTTTATTTACTTATTATTGCATTGGTTTTAATAGGTAAACTTTATACTCTAAGTCGCGTGTTTTTACAATATGAATTCTATGTCCGTGTTACAATTTTTGAAGAATAACTTTCCCACTCACACGCAATTTGTTTTCCTCGCACCATTTTGGTAGTGCTCGTATCTACTTAATTTCTCGGCAAGCGATAAATTGGTGCTAGAAAGCGACTTTTACAGAAGAAAATCATGTGCATTGTCGAGAAACTTACAAGACAAAATTTCTGTATACTGAAAACGAATTTGTCATAATAAAACTGTAATGGTTAAAAAGTCTCCTGCTAACATAATTTATTTTTAAAATTTACTTTAATAAATATTTATAATATTATTTTTCAAATTATAAATATTTGGTTTTTTTATAAGTACCTCTTGAAATATCAGTTGATCCCACTATGATTACTTTGGCTAATGCCAGAAATGCGGAGGAAAGTAAAGGAAAAAAAGACATTAATTATAATAATAAACTGAAAAAAAATTCTTTATTAAGAAAATGTAAATTATAGTTTTGAAATAATTTATCTTAGATTTTATTCGAATTTTTATTAGACTATAAATGATTTTTACTTCTATGATTACATTTTATGTAAAGCTTAAGGTATAAACATCAGTTTATTTTTTATACGCATCAGTTTCTATAGATTTTATAAAATTATATTACGAACATAATAAGATCTTATTGAAGATTTTTAGTATTACCATGAAAGGAATATTTATTCAGAATTGAATCCATGGTAGTATATTATAATAATAATCACGGTGCAATTTATTTCATTTATAGAGTCGTTAAATGGGTAGTTTTCCTTTCATGCAAATACAATTTTTGTTGCTAAAATCAAAATTATTCATAAGCTCAGAATTGACCTGATTTTATGAGGAAGTCTTTTTACTTATCATTAATTTCGATCTATACTCCAATAGTGTTTTTGGGGCCAATAAAACAAGACTGAATGAATCAGAGTTTACAATTGAATTTATTTTTTAAGATGATGTTGATTTTTTAAAAAAAAAATGTTCATTTTATGTTGTTTTTTGCAAAGTATCTCCAGAAAAAGTTCACTGAATTTTGGAAAGGAATTAAGGCAATGACATTTATAATAAAATTTATATTTATTTTTATCTTATATATATATTTTAATATTATAATTTAATCATGCATATTCGCATAATACTAAACAGTACAGATTTCAGAGAAGTCCGGGGGAAAGTCATCTCATGCTAAATATTAAATTTTATTATTATTATTCAAATTTTCTTGGATCATCTTTCGTTCTATTGGTGATTTAAAATGAACGAGGAAAATGTCGTTTTTTTAAATATTCAGTGGCCCAAAAGTTTACGCGCACTATCAAAAACTATTGCAAAAACAACTGAACCACAGGATCTTAAATTAGGATCAGTTATCAAATGAAAATTGTGCCGAATGCTAATTTATGCAAGTGCTGAGGTGCTAATAATAATACCAATAAATGAAATGATAAATATCTTTATTTGTATGAAAAAAAAATATATTTGGATGGATTTTTTTAAAATGGTGCATGCACAAGCATAAATTTATCTGGGTAAAATCCAGTGAACTTGAATTAAAATCAATCCAAATTTTCTGAACTAATAAAAATTCCATCAAATTTATACACATACCCTCATACTAAATGAACGGCTTGATTCAGTTATGAAAATTTGAAGCTTGCTATAAATTGTTCATTTGATTATTATTCAGAATAAGTATATACTTTTGAGGAAACCTATAATATTGGAACTTACTGTAACAGTAAATACATTCATTGGAATAACTAGTTTTGAAAGCAGAAAACCAAATGTTACGTAGAATAAGTATACAATAGTTTAAAAAGAATTATCAAGGTTTTACTAATAATTAATTGTTATCAGCTAGCTTTTTAATAAGGTTAATTGTTATCAGCTAGGATTATTTACTAATTACTCCGGGCGAAATATTAGTTGCTCCAAATAAACACCACTAATATATCAAGCTTAAATATTATAAATGTATGGCAGTTTTCTGTGGTTTCATCATATTTAGTGCTCAAAAGTTTTAAGTGGACATATATATGCACTAACGCTCTAAGCCTGGGTATTTGTATTCTAATGCTTTTGTCTCTACGTACAGTTTTAGATACAAATAAATAAGTTAAAAGTTATTTAACAAGAAATCCGAAAGAAATGTTTCCTAAAATTGTAAAAAAAAAATAGTTGGTATCTTGGGAAGAAGATGATATGACTTTAAGCAAGTAAGAGACTAAGTATTTAGCCTATAATTTAAGTACATTAATTGCAATTTCTACTTTCGCAAATTCCTAGTATGAAGAAAGTACAATAATAAAATCCAAACTCGAGATTTTTGACTAATTTTCAAATTTTTGACCTCCCTGAGTTCGAAAAACACATTTTGAAAATTGTCCTTCTGTGACAATGAGAACTCAAAACCGCTTTGATTTAGACCAATGAAATTGTTTTGTATAACCTTTATAAAAAAAATCTGTATATTTGTATCAGGTTTTGAGTAAAATATATTGAGAGGAAGTCTATCTATTTTGCTTTTCGTTACTTCTATAATTGGAAAACGAAAACGATTGGATAGATAAAATTCTGTTCAGAAATTGAAGATCTGTATCGCCTACTGAATTTTGAGCTGAATCCAACAAGAGGTTGATTGTCTCTCAGTCTGTACTTGCATAAATATATAAATGCTTAATATATCAACTTTGGCATGAGATTTTGTGCCAAGTATAGTTTTCTGTTAAATTTTTGTTTCTATCGGTTGAGAAAAACTTGTCTACAGCATAATTTAGAGTTTTTGGATATTATTAAAGCATACCATGGATTAGTAGCCAAATAATCGTCAAGAACGACACGATAGATTTAATAAAAATACTAAATTCAAATTAAGAATTAATATTTCTTAACTGTTGTACACTAGTGTCATATAAGGTGTTCTCTTGAATGGCCGGTTTGTCAAAGAGTAAGCAAGAAGGTTTTAGGGAAACCCGCTTCAAGTTTGGAAACAAAGACTACATGACACATGGCAAGCAAGAATCAAAAGGGCTGGCATCTTGGTATAGGGATAGCGTGTTTTTTCCTTGATCTGGATGTCTCCGGTTGGAGTCCCGGTTGGGGCATGATTATTCTTCTGTTCTTCTGTGAGATGTGTGAATGTAAAAAGGGGCCGTGCAAGCGAATGTGATGAGTGAGTAGCAAAAGTCGTACTCTTGACCCTAATTGGCACTATTACAAATCAAGAGAACTGATTAAGCTTAATATGCTGACTATCTCAGCTAGTTGTAAATGGAATGTGCCATAAGAAACAACGACAATAACAGAAACAAAAGGCTCTCATAGAATTTTTTTAAAACAGCAATTAACGTAATGAGAAATGTATAGCAATACATCAGGTGATTTCGTCCTTATCCTCATTCATAGTTATCTCTCCTCCTCATTCACAGCAAAGCACAAAATGAGTGCAATTGCAACCCTGGTAAATTTTTGATTCTTCCCTTTGAGGAATTCCGGCAAATCAGAGCGGGGTTAAAATCCGATGCGGGAGTAGGAATTGAGTTCAGTGTTGCCGTGTTTGCATACTAATTAAGAATTAGTGGAGGGTCCCCCCACTACTCCGGGCAGCAGACCGGCAAAACCGGAGGACGGCTACGAAGGTGTCAAAATCCTTTACCGCGCGGGGCGAGGTGTAGAGCGCATTTGTCATTAATTAACTTAATTATGGGAGTGCGTCGGGGGTATTTGCGCAAACGAACGTCATTGTCTTCGCTTCGACGCTCGCCGCCCATCCATCTCTGTACACCCCTCCCGTGGAACGCCAGACGATTATTTCGCTTTCTTGATCCTTTCCTTTTAAAAGGGAACGGGAGAAGGGGTGAGGGGGAGGAAGTAGAAAGTGAAGGGAGGGGAAAGAATCGTTGTCGGTGGGGGTCGGTGTATCCCCTGCGGGGAGATGTCTAACCCCTGCGATCCGGAATTATTTTGCGATCCGTGGAAGGAAAGGGTTAGCAGACGATTTCATAATAGCAGAGCGGGAGTCGGTTAATGCTTCGGGGAACAGGAGGAGGGGTGGATGGATGGAGTATGAGATGAACAGGGCCATTCGGCAATGGAAGAATGGTATTTTTCGGGAGTGACATCAGAAGGAGACAGTCTTTTATTGATTTCCTTGGAAGACATTCGGTGATATTAAGCTCTGGAGTTTAAGGCGGCTGGAGCTTTATGGGGGTTTGGGCTCTCTCTTCCAATTCGAATGGATATAGAATTGTTGTACGTTCTGGAGACTAATCATTTTTCGCGAGATGAAATGAGTTTCGCATAGCGTTTCGATTTTAATAAATGCTCCATCCAAGTACCGATGCATTTAAGGGATATGGAAGAATATTTCTGGAACCTTAAATTATCGTCAAAATTACTTGAATGCCTACATTTTTAAGAAACTTTATTTAACATGACTTTTTACTTGTCAGTCAAGATGGTATTCTGTTATTAGTTTTTCAATTCACATCTGGAAGAATTCTAAAATTTTATAAAGTAGTGTGCTCTCGAGAAGAATACAATATTTAGTAGATATTTAATCAATGATTTTTTTAGTTAAAATTTTCTGTATGAGAAGTACCATTTGTTCAAGCGACTATGAAAAAAAAAGAGATTTCATGATATTTTTAATAGTTAATTGTGGAATAATTAAAAAGTTAAAAATAAAAAGTTTTCAAAATATCTTTTTACGATGTTTTTTCCTGCCTCTTAACTTTTAATTGAAAAAATTGGTTATTACAATTTAGAATACTAATTTAAAATACTTAAAAACTTTATTTGTATAATTTCCCGGACAGCTTGGTTGTTTGAAATAAGTCTTAAAGAAAAAAGGTTCACAAATAGATTATTTTGAAATACGATATATATATATATATATATATATTTCTCCAAACTCAAGCTTATCAGATTAAATTTATATTAAATGGAAATAAATAATTTTTTTGCAGTTACTCGTTTATAGTATTTTAAATTATAATTAAAAATTAAGATGCTTAATATTTTTCTATCAATTTATCATATAATTTCCCCATAAATGTTTAATTTCCAATCTATAGCTCCTTATCGAGGGGAAAATATCAGATAAAGCATTCAATTTAAAACTATTTTTTTTTAATTTTTTATAAATACTTTAAAATAATGAAGGTCTTTAAAATTATATAAAAATATTCTGCTCAAATGAGGCATAAATAAACGAGACTAAGAATACAATGATCATAATATTATTTTGTGACACCAGAATTAGAAATTTTAATGATCAATATTATTCTTGAATGATGAAATTAAATGTTCGCTTGGATTTAAATATATGGCTTCTTTTTTTAAAAAAAGTTTGTGCACCAAACTTTTAAAATTAATTTTTTAATGCACTAAATTTTTCAGATTCTTCACGGAGGATATATAAAATAGATTTACTTAATATAAATAAAAGAATTACTCATGTGAAAACAACAACTCATTAAAATATTTTCTTATTTGAATTGTGTATTTTTAAATTTTTAAATTATTTTGTATTATTTTATAAATATGCATTAAAAATATTTTTTCCAAAGATTTTTATTAATTATTTTGTAAAATCAGATTTTAAGTAAGACTGGTTAACAAATGCGAACTTGTTGGCCCTTGAATTATTTTATATTAATCTGACAGATTATTTTATATTAATATCCCAACAAAAGAATCTTTTTTAAGACAAAAAATATTTTTCAAAAAAATTTTTTTAGTCAAATGATTTTTTTCGTTTCATTTTATTTTATTCGATTTTCATCACATTTCCAAAATTGGGACTTTCTGAAATGTAATGAAATGAATGTTTTCTCTCACTGTGATAAAATAAATAATGTGACAAAATCTTTCTCTCACTTTCTAATGCAGTTGGGTTTTTAAAGGTTGCATGCTTAATTTCGCAATGAGACATCTATTCCAATATTTCCAAAATTTAACTTTCATTTAATTTATTAAACATTAAATCTCCACGCTGCTTAGCGCCACCTGGTGGTGCATTTGAAAACATTTTTTTTCAAGATTTTATAAGGCTTTCTAATAATGCTTTATAAATAAAAAAAATTCAAAAATTGATAGAAAAAGTAAAAGTTAAAAGGTGTACTTATAAATAATAAAAGATGTACTTATAAAAAACTATTTTTACCAACTTCATCTTTAAATATTAAATTCTTACCAGTCGTTCTGTGTTAATTTGCTAAAAAAATGTATGAAAACATTTTATATTCTTAAACACTTTTTATTAGTTTGATTAATTATAGCTAAAAATATGTTTTATACGAATAGTGAGAAAAAAATGTAGTTTTTAAATTATTCCTGAACATATTTCATAACGGCTCAATTTTTTTTATAACCGGTTTTAATTCTTTAAAAAAACAAACGCTTTTTTAATTTGTATTTCATGATGTGCAAAAATTAAAGTTTCAATATTAGCTTTACATAATCTTTGACATTAGTTAAGGAAATAATATTAATTAATTTTAGTAATTTATTCTTAATTTTAATCACTTCTAATTTTATTAATTTATTCATTTTCTTTAAAAATTTACTTTTTCTTTTCTTTAAAAGTGATAATAAATGAGGTGATAATAAGAGAGGAAATCAAAAACTGGTAATTTAAATAGGCTTTAAATTTTCATTTAGTTTTCAAAATCCACGATTTTGGAATCGTACTCAGAAGGTTAAAACGTTTATTGAGCAAGATGAAGTCTTTTTAATTACTTCTGTTTAAATGTTTCGAAACAAAAAAAAGTTTGTAATATTTTTAAACGTTTTAAAATTTCAATAAACCAAAACATAAAAACAGTACACTTCTGCATAATATTATATAGTGTATATCAAAGTTTTAATTTCAAAAATCCACGCTTTCGAAAATTTTCTCAAAAGGTTAGTATGCAGTGAGCAAGAACAGTACTTTTTTATTTCTTCACCATAATTTTTCTTTTTAAATGCTTCTAAAACGAAAAGTGTTTTATCATATTTTAAACATTTTAAAATGTCAGCAAATCAAAAAATTAAAATATAAAGTTTCTGTAAAATATTATATACCATTTTTCATACTATTAGTGTCAAAAAGCCTCGCTTTAGGAATCTTTTCTCAGAAGCGTAATACACAGCGAGCAAGTAGAGAACTTCTTTATTATTCCACCACAATTTTTCTGTTCAAATGCTTCTAAACAGAAAAGTATTTTGTCATATCTTAAACTTTTTAAAATTTTAGCAAATCAAAAAATTTAAATATAAAGTTTCTGTAAAATGTTATATACCATTTTGCATACTATTAGTGTCAAAAAGCCTCGCTTTAGGAATCTTTTCTCAGAAGCGTAATACAGAGTGAGCAAGAAGAGAACTTCTTTATTATTCCACCACAATTTTTTTGTTCAAATGCTTCTAAACAGAAAAGATTTTTGTCATATTTTAAACATTTTAAAATTTCAGCAAATCAAAAAATTAAAATATAAAATTTCTGTATAATGTCTGTATAAACCATTTTGCATATTATGGAAATGGTTTATAACATTTCCATTTAGTGTCGAAAATCCTCGCAAACATTTACATTTAGTGTCGAAAATCCTCGCTTTATTAATCTTTTCTCAGAAGCCTAATACAGAGTGAGCAAGAATAATGCTTCTTTATTATTCCACCACAATTTTTCTGTTTAAATGCTTCTAAACTAAAAAGTATTTTGTCATATTTTAAACATTTTAAAATTTTAGCAAATCAAAAAATGAAAATATAAAGTTTCTGTATAATGTTATAATACCGTTTAGGATACGGTTTGTTTAAAAAAAACCACGCTTTAGGAATCTTTTCACAGAAGCAACATACAGTGATCAAGAATAATGCTTCTTTATTACTTCACCACAATTTTTCTGTTTAAATGCTTCAAAACAGAAAAGTGTTTAGTAATATTTTTAAAAGGTACACATTTTGAACAAATCAATGAAGGAAAATATAATTTTTCAGTATAATGTACATACTGTTTAGAATATCGAAGTTTTAGTTTGAGAAAGCCCCACCTTAGAGATTTGTCTCAGAAGGTTAAAATATGAAGTGTAAAAGAAGAGTGCTTCTTTATTACTCCACCACAATTTTTCTTTTTAAATGCTTCTAAACAGAAAAACGTTTCTTAATATTTTTAAACATTTCAAATTTTCAACAAATCAATAAATGAAAATAGAATGTTTCTTTATAATGTTTAATAAATTGTAAACATTTTCTCCATTTTTCATCTCAAAACAGCTTCAGTGAAATCAAAATGAACTGGAGCATATAAAAAGCTCGGAAATTTTCCATTTCTATAAACGGAGAATACCATAATTAACCCACTTCAAAAACCGAGACGAAGTTCAAAAAAGAATGTAGTTGGGTTTTTGTAAAGGAAAGTTGCCTTCTCCTTGAAGTTTTTCAACGACCATCTATTATTGGAATTGCAGCTTAACTGCCAAGTCTTGCAGGAAACCGGAAAAATACTGTACATGTGTTTTTACAGTTAAGATATCGTTTAGTGGGAAAAGACACGCTTAGTGAACAAGTTTAGAGCAGTATTTATCTTGCAGCATATTTTCAGACGATTTAAAAATTATGTAATAATAAGAAAATAAACATTTGTTGCTGTTTAAAAATTTGTAGTAGAATTCTTTGAAGATATATTATTGGATTCTTTAATTCATGTTTTGATGAATTTTTTTTGAATTTGCTTGAAAACAAAAAAATTATTTTTATTTTGCAGCATATTTCAGCTGATTTAAAAATGATATAATGATAGGAAAATCAATGTTTGTTGCTGTTTAAAAATTTGTTGTAGAGTTCTTTGAAGATATGTTATTGGTTTCAATAATTTATGTTTTAATTGATTTTTTTATTTGAAGGAAAATAAAAAGAAAGTATAAAATGAGAACTGAATGGAAAATTCTGACTTTATTTAAAAAAAGAAGTAAGTATTAGGAATATTAGAATAGAATTATTAATCCTTAAATAAATGTTAGAATATTTATAAATTCTTAAAATACTTGTTGCAATTGAAAATAGTTTATTAACTCTTCATAAAGTGTAAAGTTTCATTTCATGCATAAATTAAAAAAATTACTTAAAAATACTATATGAAATTATTTTAAAATTTGAATAAATTAATGGGAAAGTTATCGATTTTTATAGTAAACTCTAAATACAAGCCAAATTTTTTTTCAAAATAAATATGTTTATATAGGTTAGGTTTTAGATTATTTTTTTTGTATAGATTTAATAGAACATTTAAAAATAATTACTTATAATTGGTTTTATTTTTAGTTAATATTTCCAGATATGAAATAACGAAAATAAAATAAATGATGAAAGATAAATTAATAACCCTAAAAATTCTCATAAAGATTGGGAAATTTTAAATTTAATAGTACTATTGATATTGTTTTTTTCCATTAAAATTCGTGACATTATTCGTTATATCTATTCGATGCTATTACGTCTATGGAATTTAAATAACAACGTCAAGTAGACGTTTACATTTTTTGATAAGGACAGTTTTACGTTGTATTAATTTTGCTTTACATATTCTTATATCATTGTAAGTACAAAAATACGAATTTTATGTACACAAATGTTTCACACCAAACTTCGATAATCAAAATTAAGGAATCGATATCATTCTTAGAAAGTTATTAATCTGATGATTAACACCAAATTTACAGATACAAAATAAGCTTATTAGATTTTAAAATTATTTTACAATACGTAAAATTATCAAAGTAAACACTTAAAAATTTAATAACCACTTAAAAAATTAAACATTAAAAACAGTCATTTATTTGTGACTCATTACATTATATTGGCGAATAATAATCAAAAGATATTTTAGAAAATTTTTATTTAGAAATAGCTATTAGTATTGAATATAAAATATATATTTTAAAAAATTTTATTATATTTTATTGAAATATTGTTTGTAAATAATGGCAAATAAATAAATAAAAAAATAAGTAAAATAAGAATGATTGAACATGACAAGCTAATTTAAAATGAAAGTAACACCTTTTAAAAATTTGTTCTAAAATAATAAATTATTTATTTTTATAAGTTTATATTTCTTTTGATGTATATTGAATTCCTATTTTTTTATTTAATATGTTTCTCTACTTTTATAATCTTTCATTGTTTTCTCAAATAGTAAATAATTAACTTCAAACACATAAAAGTTGCATATTCGAGGATTTAAAGCTTTTTATGATGATCTTACCTTTTTCAATTTGCATTAACTTGATGTATTAAGTTGTGGATGAAAGTTTGATCCAATTTAACTCTATATTTTGAATTTTTTATCAAACAATGCAATTAAGTTTTAGTCTCTCATGCGATTAGCTGCCAATTTTTCATCTGTTTATTTATCAACTACTTTAATTATTTTTCCCAGTGAATTCTTTATTTATTTCAGAAAGTTATTGGAAAAATCTTTAGCGTAAATTCATGTTCCGGATTTATTTTAATTCTTATTTTAAAATCGACTTATTTAAGTATGTATAATACCTTAAAAATTTAGAATAATTGTAAATTCAAATGAAAACAAATATCGAAAAATTAAAAAAAAAGTTTCTAAATATTTTGGGTATTTCTATTCATTAAATATCATTTAAAAAGAAAATTATATGCATTATTTTTCATCAAAGTATCTTATTTTTTTCTGAAAGTCAATTGATCAAAAGAAAACAGAAAGTTAAAAAAGCTAATATTATAAGAAATTTATTAACTTTAATAGACGCTACATATTTTAACTTAACATAAAAAACGCGTAATTAGTTTAATATTCAAACATTCAATTAATTATAATAAAAATTTAAACCAGAAATTGTAAAATATTAAATTAATATCTAAAAGGAAAAGTTTTCAAAAAAAAATTTTTTTTCCAAAGTAACAGGAATTTTAACGTTTGAAGTTATTTGGATAAAAGATCTTTTTGTATGCCCTTCTCATTATTTTTCAATAAAAAGTCTTTAGTAATTTTCATTAAGTTTTTTTAATGAGTGCAATAGTATAATTTTTATAAAAGCACAATAATATACATATGTGTATACATATAAAGGTATACAAAAAGGGCTTCCAATAAAAATGTAAGCACTTCAAAGAAAGAAATATTCTGAGCATTCAATAGGTATTTTTCCCCCAAATTTTTTTTCTGTAAATATTTAATTAACACTCAAATATTTGATTTTATGACACTGGAAAAATATTTTCCTCTCTGAAAATTTAGTTAAATATAAAAGTTTTAGGAGAGGAAGTTTGTTTAATGGGAGCAAGATTTTATAAATCTTTTTTTCATGTAATTCAGAAACACTATAAAACAATTAAAAGATAACATTCAGTTGAAAGAAAATTTTATTTTTGTCAAGTATTTAAAGGTTATTTTTAAAATAAATAGCCGATAAAAAGCATTTTGAAGGTTAAAAAAAGCCTTTACATTTTTACAAATCAAGCAGTTTAAATACTTTATTTGTTTTAAAAATAAGGGATAATCTAGAAAAAAATTAACGCATTGTACAGAACATGATATAAATAAATTTCTAAATTTAATAAGTTGTATGTTTTCAAATTTATATTAACTGAAAAACTAAATTAAATTTCCTTTCCAATTTTGAAAAATGAAAAAAATATTTTTTAACCATAAAAGAGCATGAATTCCTTATGATCAATATTTATTTTAAATATTCAATTTCATTTAATTCATTTAACACTTTTTATTTGTATGAAAATAAATGTATTTCATTATGTGAGAGTGCTAATTGATATTTACAGAAGCATGCTCTCGGTAATCAAACATGAAGCATGAATTTTATTAAAATTCTTTATTATTAATTAAGATATTGTAATCAATATTTCCATAAAGTATGAATTTGGTTCTTGCACGCACCTTTGACAATTTAAAAAGTTCATTATAATTGATATAAATTGTAAATTTCTTTTATATATTATTAAATAAGAGCATTATCAATTATACGTTTTTAAAGAACATTTGATTCTTAACCAAAATTATACGTTGATTGTCTATTTGAAATTTGTTTCTGAGCATGATTATCAATTAAATCACATTATAAACAATCCATAATTTTTTTTCTGTCTCTTTATTTTCTTTAAAATTTAAATCTGAATGCATGTGAATACTTTCGGTTTAGCAGATTTCTAAAACCAACAATACCTCATATTATCTTCTTTTCTCCTTATTACTTTAAATATGCAATAACCAAAAAATGAAAAAATCAAGATTTCGACGAATTTTTGGTGTCATCCTGAACAAAAAAACATATTTTTGTAATTTTATCTACACAGCTGACTAAACACGCTTACTCAAAAATGATTTGATCTAGACAGATGAAATTTAGTATATAGTCTCCACTCCATATTTGCAGATTTCTCTCATATTTTGAACAAAATCTATTCAGAGTACAAAACTGTTTGTCTGTTCGATTAAAAGGGAGGTAACTGCATAATTTTAAGTCATTGATGAATAAAATTTAATTCACAGATTAAATGTCTATAAAATAGGTAATTGTCAAATTTTGAACCAAATCTGCCAAGGGTTTGGTTTGTCTGAATGTAAAACATATAAACCTGATAACTTAAAAACTGAATGAGTAAAATATACGAAATTTGGAGTGGTCTTTCTTAACTATAACTGCATTTTTGTTGCAAATTTTGATTTTGATTTTCTTTAAAAACTTTTTATGCTCTGATATTTGTGTATTATTCGCATCAGCAATTATAAAAAACTCTCCAAAATCACACTCTAATAGGGTCTTTCTAACTATTATTAGCCTATGACTTGCGCTTAATAACACACTAATACATTTTTAAAGAGTACCCAAGTAAATTTCGGGGAGACTACTTCCGTCTATTTGAAAAAGTATATTTTTTATATTGAGACTTTTATTTGAAAAACTGGTGCATCTTAAAATTAAAATGAATTATAATTAAAAACAAGTCTTCACTCTATAAGCAGAGTTTGCTTTAAAAACAACTTTGAAATTGCTTAAATTCTAAGGAAATTGAAATTTTAAACATTACAATTTCTCATTTATTGCCCAGATATTTTTCGAGTAATTATCCATCTTTTATACAAAATAATGGCATGTGGAGACATTATAATCAATTTTCATTTTCATTGGGAATAGAATAAATAGAGTTAATTAATTAAAAGAGAATGGCACTATATCTGTTTGTTTCAGTACATTTAATCAAAGCTTTATGATCAAGAATAAATGTAGTGCCTTTTGTCAGCTAAAAAGATCTCAAAATATTTAGTTATCACCTAAAATAAAATTGTGAAGTTACTCAGATTGATCTATTTCAGGATAAAATTAAGAGATATTGGTCAACATTTGTGTTTCGCATCCTGGAAACCCACTGTTGTAATAATTATTCTCTTCTAAAACACAATATAGGTTTAAGCTTTTTAAATAATGTTGGCCAAGCACGCTACTAAATGGTAAAAGGGGTTCTTCTTTATGTTAATCCATTTGACCATTGGAAAGAGTAAAATTGAATGTTTAATTCAGATAAAAATATTTTTATACTAATCATAATTGTAATATTTATGTATTCGAATCGCTATTTTTTTATTTCTATGGTATAAAGATTATGTGCAAGATCATGTATATAATCAACATAAAAAATATTTTAAAAATAATTTGTAAAATACAATGTATTATTTTGAAAGATGGAAAATACATGAAAGAAGAAAATTGGATTTTTTATTTAACAATGTAGTATCCTATCTCAATTTTATCAAGAACTTTTTGCATGCGTAACAAACCTGTTGCATATTCAGCTACAAATTCAATTCATTCTCTCTCTCATTTTTAGTTTTAAAATAAGGAGACAACTTTTGTCGTATTGCAGTATTAATCTATAACAGTGCATAGTACCGATGAAAATTATGTTATTTTATCCCAAATTATTTATTAATAATAAAAGGCTAAAATAATTCTTAACTACATTTCAGCTATCAGCTCTATATATTCTCTAAGAAATTCAAAAGTCAAAACAATCTATCAGATTCAAGGAAGTTTATTACCAAGTCACTAAATATCGAAATAACATTGTAATTCTAAGAATTAAATGTTCTTTTATGCTAGTTATACAATGTTACCTTATTTTTCTTATATTGAAATAATTTAATGTTCTTCGGTAATACAACAAATAGCAACAACAATAATTGGAAGAAAAACGAAGCATAAATTTATTTATTGTTAGTTTTTAGCTTTACTATAAATTATAAAGCTCTTCTGTTATTCTAATTAAGAAAGAATTCCACAAATAAGGTCAAATCTATTATTCTTTAACAAATTATAAATATAAAATGTTTTTATTCAATAATTAAGAAAAAGTTAACTTAATTTACTGCAATAAAGTATTCAATATAAATAACAATTTATAATTTATCAATGTAATATACGTTTATACATAATTGATCATGTGACTAAGGATACATTAAAATCATCGCATGAATTCTAGAATAATCAAATAAAAGATATCTTTAAAAAATAAAATCTCTGAATAAGAAAAAAAAGCCTTTAACAATTCTAGTTTGTTAGTATAAATATATTTCATCTGTTTCTGGAGACATTTTTTGTTTAAAAATGAATGCCATGATTTTAATATTCTCGGTTAGGAACTGATCAATTTGTAACAACTCTTCTATTCAATTTAGTTGTGACTAAATATTCAATTGTAATCATCTCTGCCTTAAGAAGAATAAAGATATTCGAACTCATGAATAATAAACACCAACAATATAATTTTATATATTTCATTGTCATCACATAAAAGCTCACTGAATAAAAGACGATAAATGATTTATAAACCAGTTGATGCTTCTGTTTTTATGCAAATTGCATTCGAGATCCAAACGAATTTTAAATAAGTGTGTCATATTCCACCTGCCGAGACGGAAGAGAAAAGCTGAATTGTTATTTTTATGAAAAGGGCTGAATGTGAAATATTAAATGAAGAGCAGATGTAATTACAATTTTCTTCCTTTTGTCTCTCAAGATTTTATTTTTCATTTCGAGAGTTTAGAATAAAAGATAATTTCGTTTGACTTTATTTATTGAGCAACAATTTACCGGCAGAAATGAAATTATTATCTTTTCAGCGAATTCTTAATACTATGAGCTCATTATCCTATTGTAACGAACTCTTTTGTAAACAGTATTTGTGTACTGAATTCAATGGAATGTAAAATGCTAATCTATCATCTTTTTTTTTTCTCTCTCTTTCTCTCGAAATATTTCAAAATCAATTCAAAATAGTGTTCGCATTTGTCAATAAATGACGAAACGATACTAAAGGATTAAACTTTCATAATCGATTGTTGTTATTTTCTTCATAAATCTGAATTTTCAGAAAAATAAAATGAGTATCATAATATGAGGAACAAAAGCTATTGTGTAAAAGATTTAAATAAACGATAAATAATGTTTCGCGCTTCTTTTATAAAGCCGGATGATATTTTCGAAAGACAAAACTTGTATATTATTATGAATAACAAATTCATGTTTCAGACATGCCGTGCTATTTAATTGAATTGAATTTATTAGTATCAAAAATGAAATATCAAACAAAATGACATTTTTCTCGTTATTCTTTTAAAAGTTTCCGTTGTGATAATTCACTATTGTCATTAAAATATTGAATAAAATTTATAAATAAGGTATTAGATTATTAAATTCGTTCTTAAAAGTCACTTTCAATATTAAATTTGAAAGTATTAACAAAGATAGGTGGACGCATGAATCCACTTTTTATAAAATTTACTGTAGAATTAAAACACTGCCTTTAAATTTATGACAATAGAATATAGCCTTATAGAGTAATACCTAAATGAAACAAGATTTAAATCCATTATACTTTATTGTTGACAATAAATTAATTAATCAATGATACTAATAAATAATTAATCATTGATTATATGGAGAATCCTTGATTATCATTTATTATCTATCAAAAATTAATTCTTTTTTTAAAACAGAAAGCCAAAAAATTAACAAACTCACTGATTCTTTTAAAGATAAAAAGATAGCTACAAATTTTAAACTTCTTTTTATATAATTTTACAATCTAAAAATAAAATATCGTGCTTTTGAAACGAACGCCATTGGCATACTCGAAATGAAGACAGAAGCAACAGGTGGATATGAAATGCCAAACGATTTTCGTCAAAATATGATATTTCTTTAAACATTTTATTATTTCATTTTTGTATAATTATGATATGAATTTTAAATGTAAACACATATTAATTAGAAATTAATGCTGCAATTTTTTTCCTTCTTTTTTTAAAATAAAAAAAAGACTGTAGAATTTATAAGTTTCTATCACTTTTTATTTGCCTCAGGTTAGAATTCAATATATTACATTTTTTTCAAAACTCATTATTGAATTAATGTGAAGATATAAGTTTACAATTGTAATTATATTGCCAGATTTTCTATCTTCTTTCTCTACTTTCATTTTTTGATTTGAAAAAATATAAAGAATAATAAAAATCCAAAAAATATTAGAGTTTGATTATTCCATAGCTATTTTTTATTTTCTTGCTTCAAGCAATGTTATCGCTCATTTAATTAAAAGTTAGTCAATTTTTGTATTAGTAACATAAATATTTAATATTATATCACATCTGTTTTGATAATATAAATAAAGCTTCAAATTCTTCGAATAAATGTTTAGCGTTCATAATAAGTTTTGAATTTTTCTCTAATTCTTTATTATAAAATAATTCGAGCATTACAGTTATTTATTATTTTGAAGAACACTGCAACGACAATAAGAATATTAACGCCATTTAGTATAGAAATAACTTAATTAATTTTTTAGGACACATCACTTATCATTTCGGATTCGAGAGAAGATATTATTTTTTATTTTATGGTGGCATCTGTCAGTTGAAAATCATATATTCTTAAATTTGGTATTAATAACAAAAAAATCTATAAATTCATCGGGAAGCAATTTAATTTTTTCATTCACAAAATTTCAATTAATTAAATTAATATTTCCTTAATATCTATACTTTTTCAATAATCTTTATGTTTAAATAAATTTTAACAAAATTTTTAATGTTATTATTTTTATCACAATAGTTTTATAAACCTTTTAGAACTTTTTCCCTTACTGCACAAATTAAATATTTATTAAATGATTGATCCGAAAAAAGTTTTAGGAAAAGTTTTGTTCAAGAGGAGTTAATCTGACCATTTTCTGTTTAATTGATTTTATCTTCAGTTATTCTGCATATTGATTTGTTTTTCTAATTAATTGATTTGATCTTCAGTTATTCTGCATATTGATTTATTTTCTATTTAATTGATTTCTTATAATGCTTAAATAAGCCAAATGTAAATCAAAAGTAGATTTAATAGAATTGTGCAATTTCTGATTTTGGCGTTTGCTAGCGCATTGCTCTCTGTTAAATAAAATTTATAGCTCATATTTCCATAATTAGTATGTCTAGACTGCTTAAAATTAGATTATGCCTTTGCACACAGTAGAGAGATACAGTACGTTCTTTACGGAAATTATGTTAAAAAAAATCTTTCATTTGTTAAATTAAATAAACAATATCTAGATAAACCAGATTCTTTTGTCCGTTTAAGACAAATATAACAAAAAAAGAAGAAAAAAACTGACAGATTATTTTGTTGTATTTTAGAAAAAACATTTTCTGCATTTTTATACGTTAAATATATGCTTCAATTTTGACTGTGTTTACTTTAATTTTAATATAAAAGAATTTTTAAAGTTCAAAGACCTTTGAAGTGAAGCATCCTCACATTAAATAAAAAGTTTATCTTTTGTAAGTAACGTAATTGCCATAAATTTCATTTATATGGAATTTTCAAATAGACCTTACAAAAGAATTTGTAAGATCTATAAAGATGTGTCTATAAATATAAATATGTAACTATAAATATGTATCTATAGATATATATCTATAAAATATGTGTGGTATTGTTGCAATAAAGAAACAATACCACAAATATTTTTTTTGTATGAGAAATTGATGAAGTACGAAAAAAAATCATAAGCAAAAGTGTTATAAATCTTATTTATGTATAAAAATGTTTATTTTTACCGGATCACTTTCCTATTTTAGTTTATTGGTTAGATAATAAATATCTTCCAACAGATACACATAAGGATTACTTAATTAATTATGTATAACAATTTATTATATTATGTATAACAATTATTGCAAAAATATAAAATTTAAAAACAAAAAAAAAATCTGCAAAATATGAAATTATTTTTGTCGCAAAACAAGTTTATATTGCATACTTCAAAATAATGTCTACACACAAAACTTACAAAAACATAAATAATTTTGTGACTGAAAAATAATGATTGTGATATTAAAAAAACTTTTACAATGATTTTAAATTTATTGAAATAAATAATAATTTCCACTTAAATGGTAATCGACAATAATTTTGTGACAGTGATTGTGATATTAAAAAAACCTATAAAATTTTTTAAAAATTTATTAAAATAAATGAAAATTTCCACTTAAATGGAAATCGACAATAATTTTGTGACAGTGATTGTGATATTAAAAAAATATTACAATTATTTAATATTTATTAAAATTAATAAAAATTTCCACTTAAATGGAAATCGACAGTGATTGTGATATTTTAAAAAAACTATTATAATTATTTAAAATTTATTACAATAAATAAAAATTTCCACTTAAATGAAAATCGACAATAATTTTGTGATAGTGATTGTGATATTAAAAAAAACTATTACAATTATTTAAAATTTATTAAAATAAATAAAAATTTCCACTTAAAAGGAAATCGACAATAATTTTGTGACAGTGATTGTGATATTAAAAAAAAACTATTACAATGATTTAAAATTTATTAAAATAAATAAAAATTTCCACTTAAATGGAAATTGACAATAATGTGACAATAAGTTTTATAACAAAATAATTTAATATTGAACATTTAATGCCCCAAACGAATTTGATACAAGTATTTACTAATTAATGATTAAGTAATAAATAAAGACAGATATATATTAAATGGAAATCGATAATAATTTTGTGACAGTGATTGTGATATTAAAAAAACTATTACAATTATTTAAAATTTATTAAAATAAATAAAAATTTCCACTTAAATGGAAATCGACAATAATTTGACAATAATTTCTGTAACAAAACAATTACATATCGGACATTTAATGTCCCCAAAACGAATTTGATGCAAATATTAAATAATTAACGATTAAATAATAAATAAAGAAATATAAACTAAAAAAAAATTAGGGCTGCATAAAAATGTATAGCAACCTTTATATATGGTATATCAAATTGCTAAATTAATTAGCCGACACGCTTTAAGCCAATGATTCTTCCAATGCAAAAAAGAAAGTCCAGGCTTTATGAATAATACTCGTGTAAAGTAAATAAAACACGACTTACCGCGTTTTTCCGATAACGAACCATTTGTTTGGAGACTTATCCATACGGTGAAATGAAGCGTCGGCTTTATCAGTGGAGCGTAACGGGCAAGTGAGGAGTTACGACGTCGTAGTGAAAAATCCTTTTGCACCACAACTCTCCAAAACTCAACATTTATTTGCTGGCGGCTCCCCCCTTGGCGTCTCACTCTCTCAGGAGAACCGAGAATGAGGGGAGGAAGGTGAAATCCGTGGGGGGAGATGAAATATCGGTGCGCTCTCTTTTCTCCTCTTCTCCGCTGAGTGGGAGGGTCTCATTTGTTTAGGTTTAGAAAACGGGGGGCAAAGGAGGGGTGGCTAAAAGAAGTCCCCGGTAATGACGAGACTTAATCGGGATTAGGACATCGTGAAACGGTCCAAATTAGAATTAGTGAGAGTCGTAATTGATTTAGAAATGGGGGCCCCTCCTGGCTTTTCTTAGAGGTCCCCTCATTAAGTCGGTCTCGAGGAAAATATATCGCAGAGTAGGGAGGCCGACTGATAAATACGAAAGTTAAGACACGGCGCAATTTGGAAGGACGCGCTGCTAATGTTTAAACTTTGCAATCGCATAAATGCCCCGGAAAGAAGACAAAGGGGCCACATTAAACTATGTCTTCAAAATGGGAAGATCTTTTCTCCGTTTCCCCGTTCCCTCGGTGCGTGTGTGGAGAAATGGGGTTGTAATAGAAAAGATCTTTATGATAGTTTTAGGACCGTATCTGTTGCAGAAGGGAATGCGATTTTTGGAGGGCCGCAAATATGTTTTTGTTATTAAATAGATAAATGTTAAATGATACCGAAAAATAATTTTTGTCAAGCATTGTTCTTCAAAATTTGTTGTATCATATTGAGCACTAAAAAAATTGGAAAGAAAAAAACTTTTGAAGAAATAGATCCTAGTGCTGAAGTATAATTATAATTTTGTTAAAAAATATAAGGCTAGGTCTTAATTCAGATATTCTTTTTAAAAGAAAAAAATATTATAAATATTACTTCTTTATATGTATATTTTTAAAAATGGATAATTGAAATTAAATTAGCTTTTCCTTGAATAATAAATATAAATTTTGTATTTATTACTTCAAGAGTGAAAGACTTTTCATATTTAATTTTTTTGCTTTAGCTTAAATATTTTTATTTTAATTTAATATAATATACTTCATTCAAATTATTAAATTTGGCTTAACTAATCGATAAAAAATAATATTGTTTTATCCATTTTAAATTAAAAATTGTGTCATTTGAATGTCATTGAAATATTATACAAATGGATATATATTCATTTCGGCAATAAAATCACCCTCCAAATTTTTTTACATTTTTTTCTACTTTTAAGATAATTAATCTTCATCCATATATTTTAAGGCAATATATAATAAAATGTAAGGATGGTACTTTGAGAAAATAATTCTTTATAAACTGTTTATAAATGAAAATATAGTAGAAAAATAAAAATTTGCTAAATAACTTAAATAAATATTAAAACTAATTATTACAAAATCATAATATTAATAAACTGTATGATTTTCCTTTAAATATTATTCATTTATTGTTATTAAATGCAACATATTTGAATAAAGTAATAATTTCATTGCTTTCGGTGTTCAAGAAATATATCAACTTGAAGCTCAGTCCCTGTTGCAAAGAATCTTTTGTTTACTGTACAGCAAAGATATATGTCGAATTCTGAATTTAAATAAACTCATGATTGAATTTCTTTAATTACAAATCTTGGTCTCCCCCATATGGAGTCCTTTTAAGTTTATGGAGTTTTTATGGAGTCATTTTGTGATCAGAAGTAGCGAGTGGTTTTATCATATTGTTATTAATATTAAAGAAGTGTTCAAGATTCAAATTTTAAAATAAGTTCTCAGCGGAGATAATATTCTTCTGATTTTTAAAATAGTTTTAATCTACAAAACTGAATTTTATTTTATCTTTCTATATGGACAAGTTAAAAACCCAGGCAGAAATTTCATTAATTTAAAAATAGGGTAATGCATGGTTAAAGAAAAAATTAAACGTAAACAGAAGTTCGTGTCCAAAATGATTGAATAAGAAAGCAATTATTACAATCACTAAGGGAATAAATGCTTTAATCCGTGTTTTGCTCATAATTTACGTGTTTTACCAAATGAACCCTTTTGCACATAATCTGCGTGGTTCTCAAAATGAAATATTTATCACATCATCGATGTATGTCACAAAATGAATAATTTTATGCATCATATACATTGCTCACAAAATGAAAGATTTTACAAAGGTTCTAAGGGGGTTCTAGAGGATTCTCGAAATGAAATATTTTGCACATCATCTTCTTGTTTGGCTAAATGAAGCATTTTGCACA
>JAOUZG010019159.1:25384671-25411954 GCA_026289955.1 Argiope argentata | reverse complement strand
ATTTTGCACATCATCTTCTTGTTTGGCTAAATGAAGCATTTTGCACATCATCTACGTGGGAACCATAATAAACCATTTTAGACATCATATACGAGGTTAAGTAAGTAAATCATTTTATATATCATAAATGCTGTTTAAAAAATGAAAGATTTTACACATAATATAAAGGGTTTACGAAATGAAATAATTTGCACATCATCTTGTTGGTTGTCAAAAGGAGCCATTTTGCACATAATCTATGTGGTTAACATAATAAATCATTTTATACATCATATATGTGGTTCAATAAATAAACCAATCTGCATATCATCTAAGTGGTTCACAAAAAGAACCATTTTGCAAATCCTCTATGTGTTTCACAAAATGAACCCCTTTTCACATCATCTACGTGGATAACAAAATAAATCATTTTATACACCATATACTTGGTTCATAAAGTAAAAAAAAATACACTTAATCTAAAGGGTTCACGAAATGAACTATTTTGAACACTATCTTTGTTGTTGGCAAAATGAACCATTCTGCACATCATTTAAGGGGTTTTCAAAAATAACCATTTTTCAAATCATACATGTGTTTTACAAATGGAATCATTTTCCCTAATTTGGTTGATTTTCATTTCTGACAAAATGAATCTTTTTGCACATCATCTTCATTGTTGGCAAATGAACCATTCTGCACATCATTTAAAGGGTTCTCAAAACAAACCATTTTTCAAATCATATATGTGTTTCATAAATTGAATCATTTTCCATAAGTTTATTGATTTTCATTTCTTTTTGATTGACAAAATGAGCCTTTTTGCACATCATTTACGTAATTCACAAAATGAACATATTGCACATCATCTACGTAATTCACAAAATGAGCATATTGCACATCGTCTACTTGGCTCACAAAATGAATAATGAAAATCCATAGCCAAGATATTGAAACGAGATTCGGGACTCCTCAGAATGTATCAGGTTCTTTCTCCACAATTTGCATCAGGCCATCGTAGCCCCCCGAAAAGAAGAGAAAGCGCATCCCCGTTGATCTTCATCAGTGTCTGCTGATAAATGTTTTCTTAAGCAAACAGGATTTCCCGCTAATGATAATTGATACCTCATTAACGATGGACCCAGAGACAGAAATATGCCCCCGAGCATGTTATTAAGTTGGATGTCGCTCCGTTATCATATTACCGAAAGGTTCAGTGTTTCTTTTTCGCCCCCAAGAACGTTTAATTTCATTTGCTGGCTTTAATGAACTTTTCTGGGGGAAGATAAGTTCGCCAGGATTAGGATTTATGTTAGATTTCATTAGAGAGTACTTGGAAACTCGTGATATTTGTTCAGCGGATAATAGCAAATGGAATTTTGACAAATAACCAAAGGGATGGGATTAGTTGGGTCAACAGTGGGTGCTCGGGCTTGATGGGTGATGTATTATCTCTGCCAAACGGGGACGAGGGATTTTTATTTGAGATAGAAGAAAAGCAGCCGCTATGATATTTGCTTTATCTGCCGTGAAATTGTTTCAGGTAAATATACATTGCGAAGTAATGGAAAAAAACCCCTGCGCTTATGTTAATAATTTTTTAATGCTTGTTTTATTGAATTAAAAATTTTCTGTAATTAAATGGATTGCATTGTTAATTATTTACTGTATAGCCTGATGGGATGTCACGGTTACAGGAATTACGTTAAGAATCCAGCGTCTAACTGAACAATGCATATCATCTACTGTCTGTTTCTGTTAGTATGTGAGCAATTGTGCCTGTGTCTTTATATTTGAAATTTATTCTACTGTTAATTGTGAAATGACTAACATCTGTAAGCCTTGTGGTATACTTGTTGGCGCACAATGAGTTAATACGTCTAAAAAAACCAAAACCACACACACACACACACACACACACACACACACACACACACACACTTTAGTCAGATTACATTGTTAGCAGCAAATTAAAATTCTCAAAGGAAGGATTTCAAAATTGAATAGGCGATTAGTTTCTATATCTTGTGATTGATTCAATTTAATCTCGAATAATACAGATAATTTGCAATAAAAAAATGTGAATTTTGGAAACTAGCACACAGTGTGTATGAAAATTAAAAACTCAGTATGGTCAGGAAACTTGTTGCATGTTAGATAGTACATTATTAATTTTATGTCATGTCATTGATGTTATGTAATTAATTTCCATTGTTAAATATACTTATCTATATATTGCAAGTAATTGGAACTTTTAATTTCTTAATTTTTTCTTATTAAAATTCTTAAACTCAGTCTCTTCTAGATTTAATCATTCAGAAAAATATAATAAATATTTTTTACGTCGAGTCGTTGAAATTCTATCGATTAAAATTAAATTTCAATTTTTACTTGCTCATTCAATTTTGTAAATTGTTTTCTTACTAATTCTTACTCTTAAGGTTCTTTAGTCTTACATTTTTTATGTTCCATTTCATAATTTGGTTCAAAAGTTAGTAATTATTATTTAAATAACTCTAAAGAGGTTTTTATTTGACGAAAAAGTTTTATTTCAGGAATACAATTGTCAATTTATTATACTAAAAAGTAGTGAAATTGATTTCCAATAAGACATTGTTTTTTATATTTTACGAATATTACGAAAGTTACTCTATAATATGATCTCACATAGTTGCAATAATGCATATTAGATTAATATAACATTTTTTATAAAAGCTTTACAGCATTATTTATCGATTAGTACTATCTATTTTAATAAAAATAATAATTTTTAAAAAAGGATTTCAAGATTCTGGCTTTGTAGTTCCGCTTACACTGTATGCCTATCGTTCTTTTCGACACATTTTGAAAAATATTTTATTTTAATGTTTTAAACCTTCTTAATCTTTTTATTTGGAGAATGTGATTCAGAAATTTACACCTTAAATTAAATGTTAAGATATTTAAAGAGTCCAGTTTTTGAATATTAAGTAGAAGAAGTTTTCAAAGTTGTAAATACTGTTATTTAAGTGTATTGTTAATATTCTTTCTTCTGAATTTAATAATTTATGGGGTTTAAGTTTATCCATTATATTATAATTTTCATTGTTGATTTCATTATATACATACACATTTCATAGTATATAGTAGCTTCAATTACTTTTAAGTTGTATATATCTATCAATCTAATATAAAATATTGCTTATATAATATAGTATGTAGAAAATATAAATGATAAGAAAGGAATTTAGTTCCATAAGTTAAGACAATTAAGTCATTATTATTCGATGTTTATTAATTGAAAAAAAAAAACGAAAAATAAAGTAAATGATTGGTTTTGGGTCAGATAGCATAATTATTACAGACTAAATATCACTACTATCCCATTCCCATAGATTAAAATACCTGTCTATATACTAAATGTATTTTAAAAATAGTTCCAAAATAAGTATTTTATGTCAGAAATTAAACATAAAAGTGATGATAAGTTTTGTTTTATGCTTAAATAAAAACCCAAGAAATTCTTCTATTAAAGTATTAATTTAATGAAAACTCTTTCTCCTGCTTCTTTGAGTTTTAAAAGTCATCTTATAATAATAAAACCAAACATGATAAACAGAAATTTTCTATGGTCACATATTCTCTATATCAGATATTTAATATGAAAATGGAAAATAATTATTGCTTTATGCTTAGATAAAAACGTAAATAATTCTTCTGTAGAAGTTTAAATTTCTCTTCTTTTCATTGCTTCGCGCTCTGAGTTTCAAAGGAAAGCTTATTTATAATTTAAAAATGATAAATGGCTCTTTCCTATCATGCGCGCTCTTTCTAAGCTAGAAATTGAATAAAAAAAAAACTAAAAATAAATATTGTCTTGAGCTTAGTTTTTCTTCCGAAATTGGAACTATTTGATGCTAAGACCTTTAATCGGGAACAATTGGCTTTCTTACCAAAACTACGACGATCTTAAAAGTCTGAGACTGTGCTCGAAGCTTTTCTTATTTATTTATAGATTTATTTATTTTTGCACCCCCCCTTCCCCAATCTTATTGAAACCCTCAGCATCAACAGGATCAACATTAAAAAAGAAAGAAAGAGATTTCGTTTTATCCC
The DNA here is from genome assembly GCA_026289955.1 of Argiope argentata. Lineage (NCBI taxonomy): Eukaryota > Metazoa > Arthropoda > Arachnida > Araneae > Araneidae > Argiope > Argiope argentata. The sequence goes on along the minus strand of JAOUZG010019159.1, from coordinate 25,407,880 downwards.
CGCCGCAAAAACAACATGTTACGACATTTAGAAATCGCTCATTCTTTGGATACTAGGTACAGATTAGGTTCTTAATTCCCCCAGCTCCCCCGTCCAATCCCCCGAGCAGAAGACCTAGATGAGTTCCAAAGAGTCACTCTTTCCTTTTCTTTTTATACTTCTTTTTCTTTCCTTTTAAACACTCGTCGTTCTCGGGCAAATAAACAAAGATAATAACAAGGGAGAAGAAGAAGAAGAGGAAGAAGAAGGAGATGAAGATGAAGAGAAAAGCAAGGGAATTGTCCCAACTGAAAAGAAGACAACAAAGAGAAGCGCGTCTCTTTATTGCTTCTCACAAATCTAATGACATTTGCTTCTTCAGGACTTTTGTTCGAGAGCTCTACATCTTCTGGCGGTTTTCTCTTCCTTCAACGGGTGCTGATGCGTTTTTTTCTTACCTCATTCTCTGCTGTACTTTCTTCTATTATGTGTTTTTAGTATTTAATTTCGGAAAAGCCTGATTGCGACGAGGAAAAGTGGGATGAGTCAAATGTCAGTTTAGTCGTAAAATAAACGAGGTTATGCTCAAAAAGAGAAATGGTAGATCTTTCATTTTTATAGTTGCTCAAGTAGTATATATATTTTGATCTTGCTTAAACCTGCGAGAGATCAAATGAATAGGTTTCCTTCTTTGGATCTTGACAAATGAGATTAAGGTAAAACATAATTGTATTTTTAAAACGTTGAACGTTACTTTTTTTCACAGTAGAAATTTAAAAGGTGGCTTAATATCGAATTTACTTAATCATAAAAGGGTAAAGTAATTTTTTGAATCTATGGATGAGCTATTTTGGGATAGAAATTATAGTTTGAAAGCCAAACCAAATGATGAATACACCTAATATTTGAAAAAATTGAGCTAATTTTAAATTTAACTTGCACTAAAGCAAAAGAAATATCAGGAAGGACTAAGAAAACGCATCTAGTTCAAAATTTGTTAGAATCAGACTTTTTAGTTGTTCAAGTATTAAATATATTTTGATCTCGCTTAAACATGCGATTAATTCGGTAATAGAGATCAAATTAATAAGTTTCCTTCTTTGGAGCTTGACAAATGAAATTAAAGTAAAAAAATAATTGATTTTTGGAACGTTGAAAGCTACTTTTTTCATAATAGAAATTTAAAAGGTGGCTTAATGCCGAATTTACTTAATCCTAAAAGGTTAAAGTAATTTTTTGAATCTATGGATGGTCTATTTTGGGGTGGAAATTATAATTTGAAAGTAAAATCAGACGACAAATAAACTTGATATTTGAAAAAGGGATCTCAGTTTAAATTTAACTTCCACTCAAATAAATGATATACCAGGAAGGGCTAAAAAATACAAATAGTTAAAAATTTGATAGAATCAGATTTTTATGATAAAATAGCATAAATACTATTTTTTCTCCAAGACAATACTAAAATTGTATAAATAAAAAATGCGTGAATGTTTACGCTCCATCTGCATTAAAATTATGAATTTTATTTTTAAATGATAACAATTATTATCTGATTGGAAATTCATTAAAATGAAAAGATATTTTTTGATACTAAAAATAATTACACAATTGGTTATTTGAAAGAGTTGAGCATATTAATAATATTAATAAATACTATATTAATTTTTTTAATAAAACAAAATTAATTGCTTATTAATAATATTAATAAATGTTATATTAAAATTTTTTTGTAATAAAATAAAAATAATTCAGGAAAAAATGTTAATTTACAAGAACAAATTCAACTCAAGTTATTTATTTGAAGAATTTGAGGGCATCTGATATTTATGAGGAGGAAACAATATTTATTGAAAGAATTTTTTCAATAGCTGAATTAATAAAGACCATAAGGAAAAGAAATTATTATACCAAAATATTGGTTCAAAAAAGCTAGATGGATGCTATTTAGTTCATAATTTTATTACAAGATAGAAGATAGTTCGATAAAAAATCACTTTTATCAGTCTGATAAATGGTGTATTACTATCCAGCTAGGTTCAATGATTATATAATTATTAAATTTACTAATGTATACACATTTCTTATGTATACATTGATTAATGCATTTCAGAAGACATTAAATTCCATTTAAAGATTAGACATGAAACTAATTCAAAGAATATATTTTAAATAAATATAAATAATTACATTTATTCTGTAAATAGAAATTTACTTTGAAAAAAGGTAAAAATGTATCTGATTTTTAATTTTATATAAAAAAAACAGGTATTCAGTGTTCTTATTTGGACCATCTAAAGAAAATATTTAATTTTTCGTTATATATCAATTTAATTTTTAGAAAATATTTATTTAATTTCGTCAATCTATGTTAAAGTTCAATAAAATTAATCGCAAAATATGCATCGTTTACATAATTGTCCATTCATCACTGGGAAAAAGAGGGAAAAATAGGAAAAAGGTGAATAGGAAATAGGTAAATTTGCAAAAAATCGCATTTCAATAATATTATTGAGCTTCATCTAACAAGAAATCCTACAAATTTTATGTTATATGAATAAAAATACATTTAAATTGTCTCATTTGAAAATAAAACCAATATTTATTTTACTTCAATTTTATAATAGCCCTTAATGATATAATTTTTTCAAGAGTAAACGAATAAATAAAAATAGAGACGTACCGTTAACTCCCTCATGATTACCATTAATACCCCTAAAAAGGTTTTATTTTTAGGGGGTGGGGGGAGGAATCAATTTTTTATAACTTTATGTTTCAGAAAGTCATAAAAAGTTATAAAAGTTTGTATTCAGAGGTTTTTTTTTTCTTATATATATATAAAAAAATTGCAATTTTTGTCCATATATAAAAAATTGCCCTTTTTGTATTTATATGATGGTTTTGAAAAATCTGTAATAGTAAACTCGTTAATGTGTATTAGCTTCCTATTTATTGTTGAAAAATAACACAATTCATTAAACACTGAAAATGCCATTTTCCAAAACCCTATTAGGTCTCGATACTTTCATAAGAGTTGAACAGGGGACAAAAATTTATTTGTTGACTAATTGCAAGGTAATAAATTGATTTAGGTAAAAAAATGATATGCATGAGGAGTAAATTTCATCCCTGGAATTAATTAATTCGATTATCTGTTTATCAAATTCAATAAGAATGTACCTTTAATACCATTTTTTACATTAATTTCTATCGATACTAGAGGTATCAAACTGTGATAATAAATATTCTAGTAGCAAAATCATCCTAGTTTCTTTCTTTCGTTTTGGTGATAGTATGAAGTACCATTGGTAAGGTGAATCTTTATAGAAATCAGGTTTCAAACCTAAAACTTCCTTTCAAGCCGGCGTCCTTTCATAGGGGTTGAGCGTCTTCCCCGTACTTTGGGCGTCCCGGGTTCGAGTCCCGGTTCGGGCATAATTGTTCTTTTGTGTTTCCTCTGTAAGTTGCTTGAATGTGGTCCCCCACCGCAAAAAGAAGTTATGCACGTGAATGTGACGAGTGGGTAGCAAAAGTTGTACTCTTGACCCTATTTGGCGATACTTCGAAATAAGAGACGCTCCTTTCGGCGTAAAACTTGGCGATACCTTGGCGAAGGCAAGTGCCATTAGAAACAACAACTTTCTTTCTCAGAATATGAAACACAGACAGCAGACCATTCCTATTAAGAAAGGAATATAAAAAATAAAATTAAGAAATATAAAGGTAGAAATTACAAAATATCCTCAAAATATCAAAGAATTATCAGTATTAATATAAAGGATCTAAAAAATGAAGTGACCAAACTACAAGAGGAGTCTAAATGCCTGAACATCAAACTAAGGGAGACAAAATTTTTATTAGTTTAACATCTTTATTTTAAATAAATCAAGGGAGACAAAATATTAATTTTTAACACTTTTATTTTAAATAAGCTGATAGTAGTGGGGTGAATTTTAGTAGAAAAGGAGTATTGGAACAAAAAAATTCTTTTTGATAAAGAAGAAAATAAAAAAAAAAATCATAGAAAATCACTTTTTGATAACGAAGATAATAAACTAAATCGTAGTAAATAATTTTTTGATAATGAAGATAGTAAAAAAATCGTAACAAATCACTTTTTGATAAAGAAGATGGTAAAAAAAGTTATATAAAATCCTTTTTTGATAAAGAAGATATAAAAAATCATAACAAATGAAAAAAATATATAAAATTAAACTTTAAAACCAATATAAATGAAATAAATAAACGTAAATACTGATATTAATCTCCTTACAACCATTTCATTGACCTATATTAACAACAAATTTTAATTATTATGTAGTTTTTATAAAAAAAAGTTGCTTAAACAAATATAGATGATAAACTATTGAAACAAAGTAAAATTACTTTTTAACATGAAAGATTAAAATAATAACAAATAAAAAATATGATTCTAAATTCAAAATAAGTGTGAATAAAATAAGTAAAACAGCGAAAAAAATTTGATTTTAATAAATAAACTTCGTGCAAACATTTTAATAACACACTTTAATCTCTGAGTTTTGAAAGTGATATTATAAAAAATCCTTCTGTAAATAAATGAAAGAAAATAGGTTGTTTTGTCGTGTTTATTTATTTTCTTTGAGTAGCAAATGATTAGATATATTTATTTATTTTAGGTATACTATATAACCAGTATTAAAAATAATTTAAACAGACAAAAAATTTAACTCGAACAAACTTCCATTATATTGAAAATATTTCTTTGGAAATTTAGTGGAAATATTTATTAATTAGGAAAATTTTGAAATTTAAAATTTCGTGAAATGAATTAATAATTTGAAACCAGATACCAGATATTAATATTTTTTAAAAATTAAACATTTACAAAACTAGAAAGTAATGATTTTTTTTTAAAAGCACAATAATTGAAGAATCTTTTTTGGCATACAAAATAAAATTATGTAGTTTCTTTATCTTGATTATTAAGTATCAAATCCTGAAATTAAAATCTTTCAAAAGTAAAATATGATGCCGATTATGGAATATTATTTTTTAAAAACAAAATAAGAGTAAAAAAATTCGATGTTGTTTTCTGAAAATGCTTATATTTTAAAATTAAACTTCAAAAATATGCACAAAATTTATAAAAAGAACTGAATAACGTAAAATATTTGCGATGATTAATAGTTAATAAAACTGTTTTCGGAAAATCAGAAATAAGAAGCAATCTTTCAGGAAACTTATTCTCTCTGATATATTTTTAATGCCTCTTTTATTTATTTATTTATTATATTTGTACCGAAAAATACTTTTTTGGGTTTAAACTGAAAAATAAAAATTTTTATTTTTGAATTTGACATGATTGGAATAGTAGGAAAAGTTTCAATTACATTTCTTTCTTTTCGCAAAAATTAATTATTCAAGTTAAGCGTAGAGACATTTTAAAAGAAATGAAATTTTATTTCTTTCCTTGCTGTAAAATTGCGAAATTAAATAAAAATGTCAAAATTGCCTCTTCTTTTGTTTAAATATTTTCCTTTAAATAATCGATAATTTATTATCCAAGTTGTGTAAAGTTTTTTTGTTTTAGAAAGTTCCAGGAGATTCATGATGTATAAATTTAAACGGTTTTATTTCTTTTGAATATATTTTATAATAATTTTTATTCCTGAAGTTAAGAGTGTTTTTCACTTTATTTACATTTTAAAATTGATAAAAAATTAATTAAAGAATTATATTTTTCGAAACAGTGTTATTGAAAAAAAGCAATCTTTAATCATAAAATGCTTTCTATAATTTTTGTTTGTTTGTTCAGAATTTTTAACAAAAATGCTCCATTTTGAAATTTAAATTGAAAAAAAAACATTTTAGAATAAATCATTTATTGCATAGTATCAATGTATCATCGAAAATTATATTTTTTAAATATTGTAGTAATTTATGACATAATAAATAATTTATATTTATTGTTGTTATTGTTTCTTATGGCACTTGCTATGCACAAGTTCGTTGAGGTAGTCAGCGATTTAAACCTAATCAGCGTCTCTTGTTTTGTAGTAGCGCCAACTGGAGCCAAGAGTACGACTTTTGCTACACACGCTTCACATTCGCTTGCACAACCCCTTTTTACAGGGGGGGGGAGCACAAACACACACCTCACAGATAGAACGCAGGAGAACAACCAAGCTCGAATTTGGACTCGAACCCGGGACGCCCAGATCAAGGGAAAGACGCGCTACCCCTATACCAAGACGCCGGTATAATTTATATTTAAATGAAGGCACTTTGAATTGAAATTTTTTTTCTAATTTCATCTGTGTTGAAAATTAAAATGAGTTTGAAGATATGCCAGTCAATTGTAAAGCACTGTTGCAATTAGTAAAACTTTATTTCTTTTGAGATTGGAGAAATTTTTCAAAATTATTCGTTTACATTTAGTATGAGGAAAAGTTTCGAAAGATATCTCCTGTTGACACAACCTGCACGTGGCTGAATAATAAACTCATCATAGAACAAAGGCAAGAAGTGTTTTTAGACCTTGGCCATTTGTAGACATTGGCCATTTGTCATCATATCAGGAGAGTTGAACAGAAGAAAATATAATACCTTAAGAATTGTATAAAGTTACAAAACGAAGAGACAGAAACAATAATCGAAGTAAAAAAATAATACCAAAAATAAAGAATTTAAGCCTTTATATATCTAAAAAAGCCATCCCCCTCTTGAACAGAAAAAAATATTCTTTGGGTATCGTAATTCGTTTTCTGCTTCTGTTTTCCCTCGTATTTCTCTTGGCAAACGTTGCGTACCTCAGTGACATGGTGTCCCAGATTTGGAACCAGAAGGTTTCATTTTAGAGCTTCGATTCCACTGTAGAATCGTCATTACATGTTAGACGGCCTTGTGCACGTCAAATTCTTAGGGGGGGGGGTCAATTTTCCTTCCTTTAATGTGGTGTGGAAATTTGAAGAGCTGTTGCCGGCTCAGGTGTCCTCCTCGTCATCTGACCTGGCATAGGGGTAGAGGGTCTTACCCGAGAACTGGGAGTTTCAGGTTCAAGTTCCGGTTCGGGTATGGTTCTTCTTCTATATTCTATCTGTAAGGTATATGAATGAGCCCCTCCCCCCTGTAAAGGGGCTATGTAAGCGAGCGGGATGAGTGAGTATCTTAGACATACCCCTGGCCTTAGTTGGCTAATTCAAAACAAGGGACGCTCCCTTCGACTTAAAACTCGCTGATGCCTTGACAAAACAGGTTCATCGCAAGTATCACTAACAACGACAAAAACAACAAGAAGAAAACGCTAATATAACTAAACATGACAATCGAAATTGTTTAATATAAAATTTGCATAAGCTCTTTGATATATTTAAAGGCTAAATGAGATGAATTAGCCGTTGCATTTGTTTGATTAAAGCAATGAATTTGTAGTATGAGCAGCAAAGCAGTATCTATATATGAACTACTTCTAATATGTGTTTTTATTAGTTTCTTGCCTCTACAGAATTAATTAAATTTCAGTGGAATTGTCAACTCCATAATTAAAATGAACAAGAAATTTTAGTATCCAATACATTGTGTTTATTAATTGACCACTCATTGCATAAAATCTTAGAAATCATGCGTAGTGAAGTAGTAATCACTATGATCCAGGTTAAAAGGAATTTTAGGTATCATACTCGTCGTCTGATCATAATTCAAAATTACGATGTCCATTTCAAAATAGCAGTACTGTTGCTTTAAAAGGGATGCTAGCACAATTAAATTGCACTAAAATAGGTTAAAATATATTTTATACTTTATACCACTTTTCCTCAACATAAACGATTCTTTTCCCATTTTTTAAAGTCTAGGGTCGAAGAATTTTTCTAATACTTTTTTTTTATCAGAAAAAAATTCTTCTGTTGGAATTGGCCCGGGGACATACGTCGGTCTCTTCTTTCGACGGTAATACACATCGGTTGTTTCTTTCAACTAACGTTCTTCAATTTTTTCTTTCACTTTTTTTACCCCCTTTCAGATGGGAATCGTTGATTAATTTCATTTATCAACAATGACTCTTACTCAAAAAAACCCCATACCGAACTAAAAAGAAGTTTTTGTATGGAAAATCCTTTTGATTTTATTCAAAATAAAGCATCTTTATTTAATATGTTGCTCCAGGTGATATACTTTTCAATTTTCTGATTTAACTTTGCTATGAATGTGAATTAAATTTTATCCTTCGAGTTAAACTTGCTCCTACCAACTTTACAAAATGGTAAAGATTTTCTTTTTTTCTCTCGGAATTATTGAAATAGAAAATATATAAATAAACATCTTCAAGATGCGATATAATTCTGTTACTTTTTGAAGATTATGGTTGGAAAGGCAAAGTAAATTGGTTTAGCATTTGAAAGAAAATGTTTTTTGAATATATTTCCTATAAAAATATCTAAAGTTTTTTTGGTTATTAATTAAAATATGATAAACGAATTGATTTGCAGATTAGTTATATTTTGGGCTGTAAATCATAACTCTGAACCATAGTTATTTAATGAGGATGAATACGTAAAACAAAACAATATTTTCAAGTTTCCAAAACTATAAAATTAAACAACATTGTAAAGAAATAATAAAGAAAGAAGTTAAATTATCATCAGAATGCAGGAAAATTTGTATGGTTCATTATTCACACGATTTTTGCTTTGAGAATTCTAGTTATGGATGGCATGTTTTGGTCAATAATGGGTATGTTCCTAAATTTTCCAGAAAATTTTTTAAGCAATAACAACAATTTACTTTTCATGCTTTTATTGTTGTTAATTGTAAATTTACTATAGAATGTAGTTCAAAGTGTTATGGGTGTCAAAAATGTTGCTATTTTTACTAATGGCACTTGTCATGGACAAGCGCGCTGTCGGCTATCAGCGATTTTAAGCCGAATGAGAGTCTCCTGTTTTTGAAGTAGAGCCAACTAGGGCCAAGAGTAAGACTTAGCTACTCACACATCACATACGCTTGCACAGCCTTTTTACAGGTGGCACATTCACACATCTCACAGATAGCACACAGAACAACCATGCCCTAACCGGGACTCGAATCCGGGACAGCCAGATCGCGATGAAGACGCGTTACCTCTGAGACAGAGCTCCGGCACGTCAAAAATGAAAATAGTAAGAGTGTTTTACCCTTAAATTTTGTCGGATATAACAAACCTGCCCGACACATGTGGACATTATAGCAAAACAGTCATTAATAATAAGTCACATTAGTTAATAATAAATTGTGATTTATAAAAGTTCTTTCTGTCACAAATTTCAATAAAAAATTATTTTAAATGTAAACACAAACTGAAATATTGTTACAATTTAAAGGTGAAAATTAAATAAGTGCTAATAGTAAAATTTAATAATTGCTTAAAGTTTTTTTTTGAATTATTTAGTGATGATACAGATATTTTTTTACAAATGCTAATAATTTTAGCTGAGTATAATAATTTTTACAACTAATTATTAATGTATTTGAATTACGTTAAGCATTTTGATATACGTTATATAAAACTCTACCTTTTGTTAATATTTGGATCAATCTTTATTGAAAAACTGGTAGTTTCTGTGCCTTTTAAAATAATTCATCTAACGACTGCTAAATGAAAAACTTTTTATCTTTTTTTCACCCTTGCTGCTTTCTTTGTTTTCTGGCTACAAAATTATCCAATTTGCCACTCACTATTCCACCTTGAGTTTTGACATTGCTTTTTTGCAACGTTATTGGTTATAATTATTGCATTAGATTTTATGAATATGTACAAAAATATGTCCAATTTTGTTTTGCAGAATAAACATTTACGGTATAGTTTTACTTTGTATAAGACGTCATTTTAAAAATTTTGACGCAGAGCCAAGTAGAGACAGTTAAATACATCAGCCTTAAAACATGACAGGCTTCATTTAAACATAAAGAATTAAGATGATGTAACCCTAAGATACCAGAATATTACTTTTAAAATGTATCAATTATGTAATTATTGCATTAGATTTTATGAATATGTATAAAAATACTAGCCCAATTTTCGTGCTGCAAAATAGACATTTGTAGTATACTTTTATATTAAATAAGGTCTCAGTTTAAAAATCTTGACGTAGAGCCAAGTAAAAAGAGTTAAATACATCAGCCTTAAAAAAAACGACAAGCTTAATTTAAACATAAATATATAAGATGATGTAACCCTAAGATAACAGAATATTACTTTTAAAATATATGTTATACAATTATTGCATAGATTTTATGTACACGAAAATTAGTATAATTTTGTTCTGAAGAATAAACATTTACTGTATACTTTTACTTTGAATGGGATATCAGTTTAAAAATCTTGACGTAGAGCCAAGTAGAGACAAATATATCAGCCTTAAAAACATGACAGACTTCATTTAAACATAAAGAAATAAGATGATGTAATCCTAAGATACGAGAATACTACTTTTAAAATTTATCTATGTAATTATTGCATTAGAGACCTCGGTTTAAAAATCTTGACATAGAGCCAAGTAGAGACAGTTAAATATATCAGCCTTAAAATCATGAGAGGCTTCATTTAAACATAAGGATATAAGATGATGTAGCCCTAACATATTAGAATATTATTTTAAAAATATATGCTATGCAATTATTGCATTAGATTTTATGAATGTGTATAAAAATACTAGCCCAATTTTCGTGCTGCAAAATAGACATTTGTAGTATACTTTTATATTAAATAAGGTCTCAGTTTAAAAATCTTGACGTAGAGCCAAGTAAAGAGAGTTAAATACATCAGCCTTAAAAAAACGACAAGCTTCATTTAAACATAAAGATATAAGATGATGTAACCCTAATATTATTTAAAATATATCAGTTATGTAATTATTGCATTAGATTTTATGAATATATACTCGACTATTAGTCCAATTTTATTTTGCAAAATAAATGGTATACTTTTATTTTCAATAAGACATCAGTTTAAAAATCTTGACGTAGACCCAAGTAGAGACAGTTAAATATATCAGCCTTAAAAACATGAAAGGTTTCGTTTTTTAAAAAAAAATAAAGAAAAAGGTGCTTGCATTTTTAAAATTCCCGAGTCTTAATGCTCCACTTGCGCAGCACCAAATTTAAAATTTAACGCCTGCATAAATTCACAACTTTGCCGAGACTCTAAAATTCGAGTCAGAATTCCCTCCTCGAAGAAACCAACCCCTTCTAAAAATCTTATTATCTAACAAGCAGCATCCGCGAATATTCCTGCGCGCCCAGAGGAGTTAAAATCTGCAAAAGCGTTAAAAGTTCAGAGAATTTCTCGCAAGGCCGCGACTTTTACGCGCCTCTCACTCGAATGTACATAATTCAACTTAATGAAGCCGACCTTTTATACTTCAAAAGATATGCGGGCCTGTGCTCCGAGGTCTTCACGGCCAGATCTCACGTCTGCTCTCTTAGAGAGAAAATTACTTCAAATTCAATTTGGAAGCTGTGATTCTCATAAATGTAAGCCCCGGTGATTGAATTACTTTCACGTGACATTTCGTTCTTGGGCATTTTCAAGATTCATGCGCGGGGGTGAGTAGGTGCCAGGAAATAAGAATATAATTTTATTCATTGTAAATGTCCTCGTTTTTATCATTTACAGTTGCTGGAATTTTGTGATTTGGAGATGAAAGGCGTTGAAAAGTGTATTATATAAAGCTGAATTGTTTTACGTGATATCTCATTCCTGGGCATTTTCTAGATTCATTTACAAAACTTTTCAACCTCCAAATACAAGAACAAAGATTTAATTTCGGGATAAACAATTCCTTTTATTTCATTTTCTTATAAACATTTATGTTTTTATTATTTAACGTCGATGAAATTTTATTAAAAGTACTTCTTATGTGCTACCGACTACCCCGCCACCATTGAATGTAGCAGTATCGACATGATTTGTTGAGGCCGACTGTGGTCTTTAGGAATGTCCTCCTTATATTGACCAAATCTGTCTAACAGGTACAGGGATAAGGAAAAAGTATGTAAAAGATTAATTAATGAAATTCAGGTATGCTATAATTAAACCGTAATTTTGAAATGGTACAACTTCTCATACGCTCAATAAATGTCGCTATTGTAACGTTTTGGCCGGGGCTACTGGTGAGTTGGGCCGAAGACAAGCCAGGTCTTGGAGAAATAAAAATCTATTTATTTTCAGCTATAATACATATATATTTTTCGCACAAATACACCTTCTTGATTAAAAAGGTTACAGGATTCCACTAGGGAGAAGTGCTGTGCCTCAAATAGTCAGGTAGTCTCTCTCGTAGATGAAGACGGAGGGTGGAGTTCTTGAAACTCCCACAAGATCTGGCCCGAGGTTCGGGATTCTCAGCTTGTTGATTAACCTGCTGGGTTTTGTAGAGCGTAAAGTGATGAACTGGCTGGAAGAGCAACTCCGGAGGCAGCTGTTCAACTGGTTGGAGGTATTCCCAAAGCTCGGATGAGCTTTCACACTTCAGACGAGACGCTGAAAGGTTCCGATGAACTCCACGTGTGCTCGGCTACAGGGTGAGGCGGCCTACGTACATTCCAAAATTCTCTCCTGAGAATTTTCCACAGAATTCCAAGTTGAATTCTGGCTCCAATCACCAGTTGATGCTACTCGTCAGTCTCCTTGTCAGTCTCTTCGTCAGTCTCCTCGTCAGTCTCCTCCCTAGATCGCTTTTTCACACCGTTTTTATCTCGGTCTCAGAAACCGGCCCTTGGTGGCAAATGACCAATCAGCATCATTCCCGAAGTTTTTGATCACCTGGCGCAAGTTATCTCTCCAATCACAAGAGAGGGGTAAATGGCGTCTAACCTGGAGACATCTTGGTCCCGTCTAGTCTGCAGTTTTCCCCTTTCACAAATTCCTGGTTATCTATCGTTGTTTCCCGTGAGAAAGCAATTTGATATCTTCTCACCTGTTATCTATATGAAACCGCCGCATCCGTTATCGATGGTTGTTCCCGTGGGAAGCAATTTGATTCTACTTGTTATCTATGCGGAAACGTCACACTATGTATAAGTTCAATGAGAGGGGTTATTAAAGAGAATGCATACCGCCATTTCAATTTTTTTTCTATAAAAAATGTCTTCATATCGAAAGTCGTTTTTTTATTGTTTAATATTTATGATGTTGTATTACAACACTGTTTTCTGGAAAGTATTCATTCATAAACCGATTTCAGTTTTTAACAGTGAATGAGCTTTTAATTCAAGTCATCAATTAATAATCACCAATATTCCTGGACATTTCATTGGGTTCATTATTTACCAGATCTTAATTCGCGTGATTTCTATTCTTAAAGTCTACGAATGATTTCATTTATAAAAAGACCCTGAAAGACCTAATTAGCTTCAAAAATGCAATAACTGAGCAAATCTAAATGTAAAAGAAAAACATTTTGAAATCTGTGTTTGATAATTTTATAACTTGATTGAATTATTTTATTAAGTCTGAAAGTTTTTATCATGGAAACATCATCCATTAATTATTTCTAATATATGCAGTAATAAAAATTTATCTATAGTTAAACGATGAGGAAAAATAGTGAAATGCAGATTTGTAATCCATGTGTGTGAATCGCGCGTGTAAAACACGTGAGTCACAGATGTGAGTACTATGCAATAAGTTTTATGTAATTCAAAAATTTTATTTTATTTTATTTAATATAATTTTTCAGGCTTATATCAATTTTCGGGCAGAAATAATAGAAAATGCCCCAGAGTTCACAATACATCGAAAATTATATTACCTTAAATCCAATGAGTAAGAAATGATGCTAAATGATTTTGAAGAAATAATGAAAAATTATTTATAAATTCTTAAAGATTATTTAAACATTGTTTCCATGAATTATAAGAATTTTGATCATATAACATATGTAAAATAATTCTTTATAAATTATAATTCCATGAAGTTTTTATTAAAACGAATATTGCAAGCCTTTTACTTGTATTTAGAAATGACGCTGTTAAAAAGTGTTGCTTCTGTTCAATTCAAAAATACAACTTAAAAGAAAGGAAGGATTTTCCCCAAGAATGGATAAATAAGGTATTGGGGAAATCTTGACGTATAAGTGTCATTTATTAAAAAATACTTTTAGACTTTGTAGTAATAGAATGGAAGTTTTAGATGCCTGTCTTTTCAATCTTTATTGATACATTTAAAATACAATTATCGGTCTATAATTCTAATATATTTAAAATGAAACTGTATGTCTATAATTTTGGTGCATTTAAAATACAATAATGGGTCTATAATTTTGTACTTTAAAATAAAACTGTAGGTTTATAATTTTAATGTATATAAAATATAACTGTAGGTTTATAATTTAATACATTTAAAATGCAAGTATACGGCAATAATTTTGATAATAGTTACATCCTTCATGGTGAGATTAATTTTTAATATATTTATTGTATTTGCTTCAATTTTCAATGATGACATTTATATAAATAAGCTCTGGGTTTATTGGCATAAAATTTTATACATATGTACAATATTAGTAATAAATCGCATGTCCATTTCCATCTTTATAGAAGAAATTGGAAATTAACCAATTTCGACATTGATAGATAAATTTCTCATTACTAAAGTTTGTCCAAAGTTAGTGATGAGATTCCTAGATTCCTTAACAGACCATAGATTGATTCATAGGTAATCGATCATAGATTGGTGAAAAACGCTGTTTTGACCAATCTATTTCCCCCTCTTTTTAATTAACACTTTCACCCATAGGTATATCAAAAGACAAATTTAATTCCTTAAATGATTAATTTTTGCCAAACAATAGATATTGAAGCCTTGAAGATTTATTAAACTCTCCAGATCAAAGAAGCATATACAATAATATTTTAGAAATAAAATATGTTTTCAGGCTCTCTACCTTGAAGGTGCCTATCCTTTGGTCTCTAATAATTTCTTTTCGAGCGATATGTTCTCCCATATTTTATTTTTTCTTTAAGACGCACAGCAAGGTGATAGCATATACCAGCTATCCTGTTGAATAAAATATTAGCTTGTAAATTCGAATAAGAATGTTCAAGTATCGTTCAAGATAAAATTGAAAAAAAATGTCTCTCTATTCCTTCCTCTCGCGTGTTGTATTAAATAATGGATCAAAGAAAGTTGTTCAGGACAATTTTGGCTATTTTTTCGATTGTTGGTTCTAGAAAATTTCGAATATAAGCTAAGGGTTATTTCGGAATAAAAAATGCTGTTACATTGAAAAGCTTAAGTTTTATGTACCTTATAAAATAACAAGCAGTTCAAAGACAGAGTCGATTTCCATGACAAATGCATTAAAAAAAGAGGGATAATTAGCGCGACTGATCACACCCAAAACTTTCTCACATTCTTTCTAATAAACTTGTTACGCCAGAGAACTCTTTACATAGCAGTAGCTACAATAATTACAAAACATTAACTTTTGGCCAAAATTTAGAAATTTCAATGAGTGCAAACTGTCAGCCTTGGCGAGTTATTTGGCGATTAATTCCTGGCATGCGCAAATAGTATCCAAAAATAATTTGTGTTTTAGATAGGTTTTTCTCAACCGATAAAAACAAATATTAGATTAAAAATTGCATTTTTAGTCATAAAATACTATTCCGAAGTTGATATATTTAAGTAGTTGAATTATTCAATGATCTCGTTTATATATTTTTGAAAGTATTGACCTATAGACATTTAACGAATTGTTGGATCCGGCTTATAATTCAACATTAATTTACACTATGTATATTGAATTTCTACGCCATATTTTATCCCACTATCTCTCTTCGTTTTATAATTTCGTATTAAGATATACTTGAACAGTCAGACAGACAGACTTCCTCCATATAGATCGTATTGAAAGTTTGATAGGAATCTTTAAATATTTTTGTAAAGAACATATGCCAAATTTCATTTATATAGCTCAATTCATTTCTGAATTATGCTTATCACAGACAGACAGAAAGACATTTTTCCAAAAAAGTATCTTTTCGAACTCACTGAAGCATAAAACTTTTTTTTATTACTCGAAACTCTTTATTTAACAACTTTTAATTAAATTTCACAGAATGATTATTATGTTATACATTAAGAAGGTTTTCATTCTGCATGTTTATTTTCGTTTAATTCTGTTTGCATGCAGTTCGCTGTTTTATTTATCTGTTAAGCTTAATTATACGATAAACTTGGATAGCTGAATTCTCTTCCGGGGATGCAGCCATGTATATTTAAGCACTTTAAATGGGATTTTCTTCCAATTCTCTTTTTTAAGGTAAGAAGTGTAATTTGCTTATTCCGGGAAGCTTTTAATTTTAATCAGCATTATCATTAAACATTTAGAATACATCTTTCCTGTAAAATGTAATTTCATTATTTAAAGTTTTATTGGATTTCATTATTAAAGTTTTATTGGAGTTTTTATTGGATTTCTGTGTTACCGTTGATAGTATTGCATTTTTTCCGAACTCACAAATGATTCAGCGATTTGTTTTTATTTATTAACTAAACATAGAATTTAAGTTACAAGTCAGACCACTGATTCTCCGATTCGTCTCGAACTACAGGGATAAAAAAACTGAATGACAGATCATCGCAACAGCAACACAGGCTGGAACTGTTGTTGAATAGTAAGGGTCACTACCGTTAACGGTACAACTCTTCACTAAGGAAGTAAGTCCCGCCATCGATAGGAGGAGACCCCCCCCCCCCACCATTTTGTGTACCTAACAGTTTGGCGATGGCCAACCACTATACCAAAAGTTTCTTACCTTCCTTTTCAAGGTGCCATCAGCGGGGGATTTAGAATATAGAATAATGTGAAATTGAAAGTTTGGCTTGTTTGCATATTGTTAGCTGCGATTTGTAATGTAATTTTACAAAAAACCCATTAACTAGAAGTCATGCAATCTATAAATGCCTTGAGTTAAGTAAAAAAAAGTCTATGAGGATTCAAATTTTGATTGGAATTAGAGCTGCCCAATATAATTACTGGGGAATCTATATTTTGCCATAGATGCAATTATTTTCAGTCTATTCATAAATAAATACTATTACCTATTATCTTTTAGACGAAGGAAGAGAATAATAACAGAAGCCAAATAGTTAGTGGAATATTTCGGTCTTTTAAGAAATATTCTGAATCATTCTGGTCATTTTCATATTTGTATTCTGTTGTTGTGTTGTGACTAATGGCACTTGCCGGGTACAAGCTTCCGTTGATACGATCAGCAGATTTTAAGCCAAAGAGATGCGTCTCTTTGTTTTTTACAAGTAGCGCCATCTAGGGCCAAGAGTGCGGCTTAGCTACACACACGTCACAACCCTTTTTAGGGGGCGGATTACATTTATGCAAAGTTATTCATACATCTCAGATCGTAATTTAGATCTGAGAACAGAGAACGATCCTCTCTGACCCAGTACCTCCAGTGATATTACTCTCGATATGGAGGACTTTGGGACCACGAACAGTTTTAACGAGCGCCAAACGCCACACACTCGGGGATTCTTTTGGCCGATGAGCTTCGAACCCGTGACCTAAGGAATAAGTGTCCAAAGCTCTACCAACCAGGCCATCCCGGCCCTTAAAATCGTATTGTGTTTGTATTCTAGTTTTTTAAAAATATTCTAATACAAGCCTTTTTTATATTTATTCCATTTACGATTCCTGTTTTAAGAGCAAAACATATTGCAATTTCATCTGTGCATGAATAATTAAGCCTTTTATTTTAAACTATATGGGTAAAAAGCTGTTATTTTTAAAGCTTGTAAGCTATCTGCAAAACTTAAAGCAAATAATTCGATATATATTTAAACTATAAGATTTTTGTTTTATACCTTTTTTAGGTTAAAAAGGTCTTTTTTAATGCAGTTTTTTTGCCACATAATTGGTATATTTTGGTTTCATAGATATTTTTCAAATCTTTTTTTTATATAAATTTCCAAATATATATATTTTTCGACCATTTTTCAAAAAATTCTTCCAGCATGTATATTTCTTAAAATTTAGAGTTTCTAAAAATTGTATAGATAAATGGAACAATATTTGAAGGCTTTTATTGCAGTATTACAAAATTGTTGTGATAGAAATATTAAACCGTCAATTTTAAAGCTAGTAAGCTATCTGCAAAACTTAAAGCAAATAATTTGATATATCCTTTAACTAAAAGATTTTTGTTTTATATCCTTTTTAGGTTAAATAGGTCTTTTTTTAATACAATTTTTTTGCCACTTAATAGGTATATTTTGGTTTCATAGATGTTTTCCAATTTTTTTTAATGCAAATATCCAAATATATAAATTTTTCGAACGTTTTTCGAAAAATTCTTCCCGCATGTAGTTATATTCCTTAAAATTTAGAGATTCTAAGAATTTTATAGATTTATTGAACAATATTTGAAGGCTTTTGTTGCAGTATTACAAAATTGCTGTGATGGAAATATTAAACCGTCAATGACTCTTAGTAAAGTTTAACTATCCACTGTTTTCAAGATTCTAATGATTGTACCGATATTAAAATTTCAACAGATTCTTTTTGCTGAACTGTTACCGAATCGCTGCGAAGCAAATGCTTAACACTTAAAGACGTATCACAAAGTGGCGTTTTATTAGTTTAAAACACGAGTGTCATCATAATGAAATGATTAACCGAATTCGAACTGTCGACTTCCTACTTAGAAGCGAACTGTTTAACCGAATTTAACTCTTCCAGCCGAATATTTTAATTCGTTCCGTTTCCCTGGCCCCCATCCACTCGGATCTTTTCTCCTTCAATCTCCAAGCATCCGGATTTTAATTATATGCAGTCCGAAAGGAAGAATGCAGAAAAATGCCGATGGACCCGGTGGATAGAATCCTCGAAATTGCGCCCCATAATTCAATATCAGCCCTTGCGCATTTGATGCAGTCGAGCGTCCATTACTTTGTCTCGAAATTTAAAGTCGATGCGGAAAAGTTGTTTACGCGGATGCGAGAATCGAAATTGCTCGCCCGGAGCAAGCGGAATGAAATGCTGCTGAAATCCGACTCATTTACACAATGCAGCTTTGAAGGGCGGTCGCGTTGTCCAGCGCCCCGGGTTCTAATTACCGCAAACCGACCTTCTCTAACTCCCTCTCTCTGGCGGGCGCCCCATCCCTCTCCCCATGGTCCGTGCTCACAATGCGATTGAAATTCAATGCTAGCCCCACGGGGCGGAGGTGAAAGAGCCCTTCCGCTCTTTATAGGTCTAGAATGGTGCAGCCCTTTGTGCAGTTTCCGACCATCATGCTCTATTCATCATGCTCACAGAGGTATTTTGTTCATCCACTGACTCTTTGAGGAAAGGAATGCCTGATTTAACTTGAATCTTTCGAGTCAATGATGTGCATGTTGTAGAATGAGGAAATGTTTTATGTATATTGTTCCTGCCAGCAAAGCGTGTACAGGGTGTTTCCAAAGAAGTGTCCATATCAACCATATTATGATACCAGACGGACTTAGCATGCTGGCTTTACTTTTAACTGACAATGAATATCAAACACTTAATACTAGCTCAAATCTTTGGAGATGTGTCATGATTCTTTGGGAGCTGTATAGACAAATATGGCTCTAGAACCAATAAACCCCACACAACCAACCATGCCATGATTCTTTGAATCATTTGAAGAAGGATAAATCTTCTAATATATTTCCTGATTTGCATCACTACTTAAATTGAGGGCTGAACTTAACCACTTAACCGTTTTATTTACTTTACTATCTAATAAGATGACATCTTCTATTTTGGGTATATTTTCTGATTTTGATTCAAATGAAAATCCTTTGAATACTTGACTTATCAATAAATTCGAAGTAATTTTAATATTCAGTTATAATCGTTATGAATGATTTAATTTTTGCTTACAACTATTAAAATTCGATAAATCGATGCATGTATGCATACGGGCAAAACAGGTGAGTTGTTAAATAACTGTATTGATAAAAGTTTAAGTTTTAAATAATTATTTGATGCAGTTATCAAACAAAGGCTTATAAGATACAATTATTTAATCGACTTTAAAAAAAGTCTAAATCGAGATACTTTCATAGTTATAGTGTGTTATTTCATTAAAATTCCTGCGGGAAGGTGCACGAAGAACACACACACAACAACAACAACGGTAACAACAAAGAACAACAACAGAAACAAGAATAATTTTACTGTATGATTATTTTTGCTGTTTCAAATTAGAACATTTTTATGGAAGCAAGAACAAATGTTAATTCGAAGGTGCACAAAAATATGATGAAGTCCCTCTTTTTATCATTCATATAAAAAAAACCTTACAACAAATTTAAATAAAATTATGAGCAAATTGTTTCAGAATTAATGTTAAATTGTATAATAACTTACATCAATAAAAATAAACAGTATGGCGGTTGGATGCCATTAAAAATATATTTAAAGTATTTGTGAAAAGATCAATTATTTTTATACTAATTTAATGAAACCAAAAATAGGAGGATGCATTCTGTTTTGGTAACATCATAAATACATTTTGAAAAAAATGGGTTTAGCCATTTCAATGCAGTAACATTTAGATTTTAAAGTTGCATCTTAACAGCGAGTTATATAAAGGTACAAAAAGTTGTTTTGTGCTTTTTGTATCCAAAAGTACAAAAAAAGAATACAATGCAAGCATAGGCTATCATAAAGGTCAAATATCAATCTGTTCAGATGTTTTAACTTAGTTTATCAGGTGACAGTTATTTTAATTGAATCCAACAAGTAACATTAACTATTGCAATTTTGACTTATCTAATGTAAAATTTCTGCATCATGTTAAAACAAGCAAATGAAAAAAAGGAAATAGATAAAAACCGAACTGAAAGAAATAGAGTTAAAATAGATATTAATACTATCTCAGAATTTATATTAATTGCAAAGGAAAGCAGAAACATTTTATGGAATATGAAGCAGTGGTTAAAATTCTGAAAATCTTTTAGGAAAAACGCATTTTTGAAATTTGATGGCCATTCCAGTTTGAAGTAAAAAACCATAAAGTTATGTATCATATTGAATTTTACACAGAATCTAATCAAATAATTTCTATAATGGATATATATATATTGAAGCAGTAGTAATGAAGAAGTAAAAAGAAACATAAAGTTAATGACATATACAAAAATTCTCATTCAATAATAGTTATTTGAGTAACCATTAGCATCATTTACGAGATTTCAAATTCATACTTTTAAATTATCTTTCATCAATGCTTTTAGTTCCTTAGATATTATAATGTGATACTATAATTAAATAATTGCTTCATTTAATTGGGTTTTATAGCTAGGTTGCTTTTATGCAACAAGTATTTTTAGCCTGCTTCATATATCTTCGATTCGGCTAAGATCTGAGCTATTTCTAAACTCATCCATTAGTGAAATATGCTTGTTTTGAAGCCTATTTTTACATTAAGTGGCAACATGACTTTTAGTATATACTAGCTTTTAAGAGTCACATGCGTAGGATGGTAGCAATTTATGAATGAATATTCATTTATGTATTTTTGGGCATTTATGACCCATTAGGATGATTATCTGACTAGATTAAAAAGATGAGTTAGGATGAAAATTCACATATTTATTTAGTTATTTATTTTGCTTTTTTTAAAAATAGGTACATTTATGTTTCTAGAGATATATTTATTTTATCTCCATGTCTATTATAACCAAGTAATAGTAAATCATTGACATACAAATAATGCTTATTTATAAGAATTTCGAAACATTAAATACATCTTCTAAAGAACGAGTTTTTTTCATAATTCTACTCATAAATCTAAAAGTGATAATTCTCCTTATAATTCTACAAGTAATAATTCTACTCATAATTCCACAAGTATCCTCATATCTCAAGAATAATCAAGATATTTTTATGCAAATCATTAGTGCTCATTTTGTTATTCGGAAATATAAATTTGATGTTAAATGCTCTGGAAGTGTATTTATGATTGTTTAGTGTAAAAATTATTGAAGAAAATTTCAAAATTTTATAGATAATTTCATATATTACATAAAAATTTTTACTTTTGAAAGTAATTTAAATAATTGTTAGCTAAATTCTAAAATATGTTACCCATTCAGTATGATAAGGAAAATTCGTTTTAACAATTGTATTCAACATTGCGATGTTACAAAGATTTTTTTCTCCGAGACAATCCTAGTTTTCATTAAAAAAATTGCTAAAACTTACATAAAAATATGCTTTTCCTTCAGAATCGACATATAAATTTACATAATTTCATTTTATTCATCATTTTATCCTTATATTAATAAAAAGAATCATATAAACATTAAAATAGTTGATTTTTTAAAAATAAATCCTTCCAACTTTAGTTGGATGTCTTAATCACAAGAATTTTGTTATTATACAACTCAAGATCATGGCATAAATTGAGTATCAAAAGTAGGTATGATACATTAAAGAAAAGTAGGTTTAAGCAAGCAGTATGAAAATTTTGTTCTATTAATGTCCTTATCATTTTACTTTATCGTTACCAGGTGCTAAGATTTAAGTTTCGCCCTCCAAATCACATAGTCCTGTTATTCTGCTATCCAACCAACATTGTTTTCTGCTCAGTCGATTCTTTGCAGTTATTTTAGGATTTGAAAAGGGCTTTCTTCTTGCATTTCCGACTAGATATCTACAATAATAGTCGAATGATCGCACTAGATATCAAATTGCATTATGTCTTTTTACTTTATATATTACAAAGGATTTACTTCTATCAAGTAGGTACATTTTTTTATGCTTATTTATTTTATTATTATTCGGTCTTAATTAATTTATCCTTATTTGGTATTGTACTTCCCCCTTTTTTCGATCTTACCAGTTTGGATTTTCTAGTGACAGAGTTTCCTTATACTTATTCAAAAACTTATAAATTCTAAAATTAGCTAGATTTCCACCAATTCTCTTTTTTTAAAAGTATTTAGCTCATTTCTATTATTATTTTTATTAAAATTCAATATCATTCTGTTATTAATTCATACATTTTTACTCATGTTGTTTCCTGTTAACAAAGTTTCTTTTAATTAATTAATAAAGGATTCTTTTAATTACTTTTTTGTTTGAAATGTTAACAATTAGCAGCTATGTATTGTTACCGTTCAGCTACTATGCAGTGTTATCTTCAGCTGCATTTGTTTAACAAATGTATGAGTTATTTTTGTGCATGCCATAATCAACATAAGGATTATGTC
>JAOUZG010019159.1:25317738-25371916 GCA_026289955.1 Argiope argentata | reverse complement strand
CACACACACACACACACACACACACACACACACACACACACACACACCAATATTACTTTTACAAATTTGTTAAAACTATTTAATGACTTAAATTAATTAAGTCAAATAATCTCAGATGATAAAGTGAAATATGAGATCGTTGATTTAATTTTATATTTTATTATTTTATCTTTTTTTCAACATCCAAAACAAACCTGAAGTTGAAAAGTGACATAAATGCATACTACATAAATGTTACAAATGCGCTTTTATTATACAAATCTGTTTAGAGTTCCATTTCCCCTTATATTGGAATTTCAAAAGAAGTGAAAAATTAATACGTATAGCTGGTATTCAAATGATTGAGTGTCATTTATAATTTTAAAAGGCACTAAGGCAATTGGAGAAAATCTTTTTTATCGTGAAACCAAACAAAACGTCAATACCATAACATTATTACCATTAGACAACTTTTCTGATTTCTTTTTAGTTAATTTGTCTGTTGTAACTTTTCACATATGTTCCAAATTTAGATTATAATTTTTTTGAATTAGTTTTTACAGGGAAAATGATAGGAGGAATTAGTAACATTTTCATTATTATTTTTGAAAATTTGTTTTAATTTTATTAAATTAATTTAATTTATTAATTCTATTTTATTTCATTGATTGATTCTATTTTAAATGGACAATTTCCTTTTAGTAATATTTTTCATAATTACTTATCTTAACTGTATGGGAAAAGTCTCTGTTGTTAAATTGTTCGTCAATTTCGCATAAATTAAGACCTTGTGGAATTTGAAAAGATATCCAATGTTTGGAAATGAAAAGGAATAGGTGGGTGTTATTATTGTCTCTTGCCACCTAAACAAATTTGTTATCACTTTTTGGCATCCGTTGCAGCTTATTCGAATGTCAGAACCTATATTTAAGGTGCTAAGTGACTAAATATTTTATCATCAAGTTCTGGAAATTTTTTAAAATCCTCTTAAGATAATATAAAGGTATGCATAGTATTAAAGACGAGTGTTTTTGAAATTGGAAACGATAAGAAAAAAATTAAAACGTTTCTCATGAATTTTTAAGGTATTGAACTGATGCTGTTGTTGAATTTTGAATTAATGTTTCTATTTGCTTGCGAAATTCTTCGATTTATATATGTCTGTTATTATTTCCCCGGATTAAAGTCGTTATCTCGACTGTTGAGTCCGATTTCCACTTTATTTTTATGCCTTTATTTTTTGATAAAAATCTTTTGATTATCTAATTAATCTTTTACTCGTGTCAGTATTTGTAAATCTGGGAATATAGCAAATAAATAAGGAATGACATTTTTTTATCTGCAATAATAAGGAATTTTTCAAATTTTTATTATATAAAAAATAAAAACTTTTCTTTTTTTGGCAAAAAATTGTGTTTTAGCATTCCAGTTACTAAAACACTACTCGTCTTTTCTTTATAACTTAAAAGAAGTTAAATATACTTAACTTAAAAAAACTTCTTTGACCTTTACTGGTTAAATAATATGTCTTTTTATAATCTAATTAATCTTTTGCTCATCTCAGCTCTTAAAAATAGGTGAAAATTTTTGAAAATAAATCACGGAAGGATGCATACCTCTAACAGTAATGATAATTTTCGAACATAATTAATACTATAAAAAATTACTGACTTAATTATTAGTACTATACTTCTATGTTCGAAAAGTTGTGTGATTTAGTTAATTATGGAAGAATGAAGGCAGAAAGAATCTGTTTCTTAAAAGTTTCCTTTTAAGCAACTACACAGCACGATTATACATTTACACCATCTTTCACGTGAAGACAAAACTACCTTTTACCGTCTCTTATATGGATTATGTCGTTTCACTTCATCGGAATATGTGAATCGTTACCCCTTAAGAAAACACAGAATGTTTGGAAGTAGTTACATGGTGCGAGATCTGGGAAATACATGGTTGTAGAAATACCGGAATGGGATATTTTAATAAGGAAAGGTACTTTTAATTGTATTTGAAAATAAAATATAAAATATATCTCTGGTTTGATTGCTTATTTTACTGACACTTTTATGCTAATTTTGAAATATGAAACAATTGTCAAATAATTTCTTTAATGGTTTTTTGAATTTAAATTGTAAATGTATCCCAAATTTTTTTTGATATATATATCAATTTAATGATTAAAGTGTTTAAACAAATTTCAATAATATTTAAGGAAGGTAAGTAAATTTTAATTGATTTTTCATCCATATACATAATTTATTTTTACAATTTTGCATGGTTACTATCTACCCTTAATTAACGAAAGAATTTTTTCCCACTTCTTCTATACTAACATATTATGAAGCGTTTTGAATTTAGCTTAGCAGTACTATGCAGAGAATCAAATATATATTCTCAACATCGATGTACAATTTTGACGTCAAAAGAACAGAATGAAGTTATCACGCTTGCTGTATATTTGAATTATCACTTATTTCAGGTTTATTGTCTATCAGTTATAAGACGGCAAATAGACAGCGCATGCGCAAAAAGGCAGAAAAATATTGTTTGGTCGATGGCAAATAATTGTACCGACGGGGCAACTACAAATCGTTATATCGTATTTTTTCTTACAGCGCATACATACTTGTAGAATTTGGTTTTTATTTGGCTTGAAAAAATTTATCACTTATTATAGATTCTTTCCAACATTTTGAGCTAATTGTTTATTCTAATTCGAGGTTGTATTTTAATCATTTTATTTGCCATTTTTTTTCTGCAGTTTGCCAAATTTAGGTATGTTTACCTATTTTTTTTTATTTCGCCATTCTTCTTTGCATAAATATTCATCATTTTAATTTGATGCATAGGAAAAAAAAAGAAAAAATCAGGGACGCCAAAACGGCAATTTATAACCAAGCATGGAATGTCTGTCTGAATATATCGTATGAAACTGTGAAATATATCAGTTCCTTTCTGCGCATGCGCAGTCTATCTTTCAACTGGCTGAGTGTAAATCCTGCCATAATAACTGAGTGTATATAACGGAACAGACAGACAACATATTGATGAATATAGTCTAGAACTTGAATAGCTATAAAAAAATTAAGGTGATAAGATCGTATATTTTTCAATTCAGTTTGTTATTTTTTAAAGCTGCAATTACAGACACAAGTATGGACAGACTAACGGACTTTTCTTTAACAGATAATTTGATAAAGATTTTTAACTTTAGTGTGATGACCACATAACGAATTTTATGCATAAATTTAAAAAAAGAGCATCTTTCTATGTAACAATTAAACTGAGATAATATAAAATAATTTAGATATGATATAAAAAATTATAAAACCTTTTTTTCAGAACTGAAAATGATTCAAAATATGAAAAATTATTGATTTTTTTATTAATATAATAAATTTCTTTTCATAAAATTCTTACACAAACAACAACAACAACAGTTGTGTACGGTTAAAGAAGATAAATATTTTCACTTTAAAAAAATAAGAAAGAATTCTCTGTAAAAATAAAGTATTTTAACATTCAAGTGTTTTCTTTTCCTAAAAGTTCCGATTAAATTATCGAAAAACACTGCACCACTGTACCTCTGATCCTCATCAATTAAAATCCGCTCTTTTTAAGTAATTTCTTACATTCATTGTGTTTGGATTAGTTCGCTTCCAATCGGAAAGTAACCTGGCTTTTACGATATGCTCTTATTGACATGCCTTGTTTTGCTTTGTTTTGGCTCCAAGACATTTTAAAGGTGATTCTCTTTCCCCTTTTGTTTTAGTAGCGTAAGGAATTAATTGCCAGTTCCATGCTGAAAGGGACCAATGAAAAACGAAAGCGCTAATGCTTTTATTATCATTTCATTATAAAAGGATGGGATTATTTGTTTCTTTAAGGCGCAGTAATTTTGCGGATTACACGCTGATAATGCCGCGATAGCAACTCAGTTATTCTTTTATAATTAATGGAACAAAGAAAAGCAAAAGCGTACAATTGCGCTTAAACAAGGAGTAACTTTGAAGTTGCTTTGTTATCATTATAAAGACCCGAGTTTAAAATAATTTGCTTTTCCGCCAGTGTATCATGGAGACGAGATTTTTTTAATAAGATATTTTAATCTCTTGGAATTACTTTCACATGAAATAAGATTAAAGTCAGGTTAAAATGTTGAAGATGCATTTGGGCTGGGTTATTCGAATCCTTGAAAAGTTTCGAACGAAGGTCAGTTAAATTTAAAATTTTTTGTTGTTTATATTTTATTATTACTATAAACTTATTGTGTTTTACTTTTGATATATGATGTGTATGAAGAGTAAGTGCTCTAACCGCAAATAGAGAGGTTGATCTTAAAAATTCTAGAAAAATACCTCTCCTAACTTTTGGAGTTTTTTCAAATTGTAAGGGGAAACAGACAAACAGCCTACAGTACAATGCTTTTTCCTACTTGCACTCTCTCAAACACCTCACATAGACATTCGTGAAACAAAGGTAACAAAACACCAAGCGCATTAAAAAAACAATGCTTACAATAAACGGCAGAAAGTCACCACTGCAAAATCTCACTAACTCAAAACACTCAGAGGGGACATTATGATCTTTCTTCTATCTTTCATTAACTTGGAGTTTTGTTGTTTCCTTGACAGGGTAAACTTTCTGGAAAGATATCGTATCTTTTCTACTTATCGAAACTCCATCAAAATTTTAAAGAATTCTGGGTCCCTTACATATGTCTCTAAATTTGTTTCAAGTTGCAGATGACTTCCAAGTTTGTTGTCAATGCTGGGATCATTGATCTAGCATCCATTCAGCAGAAAATCTTGCCTTACCAAGAAAGTGTGTTTTATTGGAATCACTATTATAACTTCGCAATATCTATATAAGAAAAAGAAATCTGAAGGGACAGATTTCTGGCACAGAGGTTGCGCGTCTTCCTCGTAATCTGGGCATCTCGGATTCGAGTTCCAGTTTAGGCATGGTTGTTCTCCTGTGTGCTATCTATGAGATGTGTGATTGTGCTCTCCAGTAAAAAGGTGGTGTTCAAGCGAATGTGGTGAGTTTTTAGCTAAGTCGTACCCTTGGCCTTAGTTGGCGCAGCTTCAAAAACAAGAGACGCTCCTTACGGCCTAAATCTGTCGCTGTAACAGCGGGGGCTAGTTAAAAAGTCAAATGCCATAAGTAACAACAACAACAAAAATCTGAAGGTTAAACAAAGTTGGAATGAGCCTCAAGTGAAAACAATCTGAATTGATTAGAAGAAAATTTCGATCGGATATCTTAGGGCATGAATTACAGAATGGACAATAAGTTTACCATAACTTTAAAAATTCATAAAAAACGAAATAATTTAAATTGAAAAACTGTTGCAGGTTTAGCATTCGTAAGTTACGGGGGGTAATGCAAGGGGGGAAATCAAAAATAGCCGCCAGATGGCGTTGGTCTTAATGATTTAATTGGGTGTATACATTTGAGATAGGCGATTATAAATACTTACGCTCTAGATCTAAAACCAGTTCTTCTTTGCATGCCATCATGTATGAGTACAAAGATGCTGAGTGGTAAAGTTAAAGCTTTGTTGGTAAAGATGTTTTATAAGAACCAGGGATCAGCGATCGTTCCATTGCGTTAATTCCGATTTCAGAAAAATGTGAATACTGGAAAAAGGTTTTTAACAGTGGCAGACCTCATAAAGATTGTTCAGCGATTTGAGGAAATGGGTTCACTGGAGGATTATGTATGGTCTGGACAAACAAGTGTAAGGCAGACACGCTCAGCTCGGATTGCATTCGAAACGGATACATTAGCGTCAGAATCTAAATGTGAAAATGTCGTTTAAATGCGAAATACACATTGCAATAATAAATGATTTAGCATTGCCATTTAAATGTGGAATACACATTGCAATAATAAATGATTCAGCATTGCTGTTTAAGTGTGTAATACACATTGCAATAATAAATGATATAGCATTGCCGTTTAAATGTTGAATACACATTGTAATAATAATAGATTTAGCATTGCCGTTTAAATGTGGAATACACATTGTAATAATAATTAGAATAAACTTATAGTGCCTTTCTTTTAAGATTATATGACCAATGAATGTAATTTTGCCACTTTCCCATATTTCCAAATAAATACGTTTTTACCATGCTTTACTTTATTTATCAACAATGGTAATAATAGAAAAAGCTTGTCGATTCAAAAGCCTTTCATCCTATATCTTTCAGAAACGTTCTTGATCAAAATGCCTTTGTGTTCTTCGCTTTACACTTTTTGATAGCATCATATTTGTTATTTGTTTGTCTTTTCTTTCACTTATGCACAAAGTACCACCTAAAGGTAGTTTTTTCATTATTACTTTTTCCCCTTTACCTAAAAAATTTCCGTGTCTTTTAAATGTTAAACCTGCAGAGCATTTTTTATTCGGCTCATTTTTCTGGGTTTTATAAATTTTTAAAGTTTTTTTTCGAACTTTTTGCTCACCTGTATGGTGATAAACGAAACATGATGCAAAGCAAATAACACAAAGGCATTTTGATATTGTACGGTCCTGAAAGATATTGGATGACATGCTTTTAAATCGACAAACTTTTTCTATTATTACCATTGTTGATAAATAAAGTAAATCATGGTAAAAATGTATTTATTTGGAAATATGGGAAAGTGGCAAAATTACATTTCATTGGTCATATAATATTAAAAGAAAGGCAAATTTTGAAAGTTACAATGCTAAATAAAACTTAAAAACAAAAATTCTTAAAATTTTTGAAGCATCGATATTATTTATATTTATATAGTCAGTTTTATTACAAGCATATGATGAAAAAACAGGACTCCATATGATCTTATTTTTATACAGTGCTTTTTTGCAATATTTGTATATTTCTTTAAGTTTTACTAAATGTTACATGAAATAAAATCAATGTTAACATTTTAAACTTTAATTTTAATCATATTTATTGGAAGTTAAAACGAAAAATCAAAGCAATTTAATTGTAAAAATATTTCTATGAAGGGAAAAAAATATTAGGACTAAGTTCCTTTAAAAATACACTTTTCTTACAAAACATTTTACGATTTTTATTTAAAAAGTTTTATATATTAAAATTAAACTATCTTTTCATTTGCAGATTACTCGAAATTAAGTTCAGTATTCAATACAGAATTCAGATACAAAATTATTATTTATGAATAGTTTCAGATGTTATTTTTCTTCACCTTTTTATTTTTCTGTTGAATCTTTTAAAGGTAATTGATTCTACAAAATGACTAAATGTGTTTACAGAATATTTTGTTGCTCGTAACGAAAAATCTTTTCTGATTTTTGCTTGAAGAGCTCTTAGAAATATTCTTAAATTAATGAAGTAGAAATACTTTTAAGTTGATACTCAAAGGAATTTTAAACGATCTGATAACGGATTATTTCCAAACTTTTAAATTTGTATTATTTTTCGCATCCCGGGGACTTACTTCGAGCTTTTGGAATAAAGAGATTTTGATTTTATTAAACATATTTTCTTTCAAATAAGAAATTGATTTTGTAATTGATATTCGGAATAAAAAGAAAAAAATTAGTTTCTTTATAAATGATATTTTTGAAATATTAACTTTTAAAACATTATATTTATTTAAGAAACTACTTGACCTTAGATATTAATTTTTAAAGTTATATATTTCTTTGAAGTGTACGTTTGGAGAAAGGTGGAGAAATAGAATTTCTAAATGAAATGCTCTAAAATCAACTTTGCATCACTACTCCTTTATTTGTACCAAATTTTTTTAAAAAAATATGTAAATATGATTTTATATAAAGAATTTTAAACCATCTTCTGAGAATCAACTTATGATGGAAGCACTGAATTGCGCTTGAGGAGATAATGACTTGCAATCTGCCTTAAGTGACGTTCACACGATCCGTGGAATCTTCAGACAAGCCACGCGTTCCCCCGTTTTACACCTCTTGAGATTTCTTGGGGTGCTTTGATGTCTGTGGATGTGTCGGAAGTTTTCCAGCAAATTGTAGGTAAAGCGTCCAGGACAAAAGAAAGGACCCCAAGAAACCGCAAGAGGGGTAAAACGGGGGAACTCGTAGCCCGTCTGAAAATTCGCAGGTCGTAGGAATTCGGCTTTAAAGAGTGTGCTATCTCTGTTTTATATTATTACCAATCTGTAAAATTGTTTCCCAGCATGGTTATTTCAATCCCTGAAAAGACAATTTTATGATTAGTTCTGTTAAAGGCTGATCGGATGCCAAATCTGTGATTTCAGAGCTTCGAAACAAGCTTGGTGGCCATTTGGCGAGTTTGGTGGCGAAACAGATAATACTGGAATCTTATGGCATTTTTATTAATAGAGCCAATAGCAACTGAGATATGACTGATTGTTCCATAACCTTCCCCGCCTATATTCGGAAATTATAAAAGACGAAAATAGTCGTGTACAGAATTGTGGAAAGAGACGTCGGAATAATTGGATGAGTCCAGCGAAGAGCAAGTGTTGTGTGGAGCTGAAGCGATTATTAGATTGAGCTGTGCGACGAGTACTGGTGTTTATTGTGCAAGAGGCATCGAGTCGTGTGTGGAGTAACCAGTCGTGCAGTAGTGAGTCTGCCTTTGGATACAGCTTAAGTGAATAGACAGTGGAGAATTGCAGACATTTGGAGAGACCATAGAAAGACGCTACACAGATTCCCTCTCCCTGCTGAATTATGTGTCACTGCTTTGTGTAGTGTGGCTGCTACTACGATCGGTTGTAAATTGTGGGATACTCTTTGTTGCGTGGTGCTTTTGTGTTACCCGTGCTCGTCTCTGTTGTTTGTGTTTCTTCATCTACCAACAAATAACAAATAAGAACCCTCGAATTCCCATAAAAATATTTGGTAATTGTAATAGGTTTTAACAATATTGCTTATAACCTGGCATACTGTATGCAAATGGATAATTGCAACCGTACAAAAGGTTTTATAATTGGGCTTAACAAAATGTTTTATGAAATTACACCTTGTTAAACAAACACTCGCTAAAAAAGGATTTTTGAAATTTTAATTTGATGCTTTTATTAAAAATAAGGGATGTTTTAATTATTTTCGTTGATCACTTTGAAGAATATTACACTCTACAATAATAACACAAAACTATTTTCACACCACTTTAAAATTAAAAATTAGTTTTTCAGTGGTGTAATTTATTTTATTTTCAAGTGTTTTTTCGTTTTTATAAAAGTAAAAAAAGTGAAAGCTGATATAATGATTTATAAATAAGATATAAGAAATATAATTATAGACTAACATTTAATTTAAATTTGATTAGTTTCCTAACTTTCGGTTTAATTTATTTCGTATTAACTTTATTTTAAAATATTCTCTGATTTCCTGATCCCATTACACCTTTTCTACTTAATTAACGCAACAAAAGCTCTGTGAAAATACTTTAGTCAGCGGTTCTCACTCTCCGATTGAAGAGATTAAAAAGCACTGACGTTAAAAAATTCTTCTGAAAGGTCAATATGATTCCCTGAGTTGTGATTGACATGTGATGAAAATCCCTATTAAAATCTCACAGTATATAATCACAGAGATAAAAATTTCATTAGATTTTCCTCATTTCGTATTGTGTTCGTTCTGTGCTGTGCTGTGCTCTTCGCTTCCGCTTGTAAATAATGCTTGACTCCAAGTCTGCAATAAAGCGAAAATTCAACCTGTCTCCTCCTTGATTTCACCCTGACTCTCCCTCTGCTTCAAACAAAAATTATGTGTTACATATATATATTGATGAATCATATTGATGGCAGTATAATTCAAAAACGAAGAGGGGAGTGGAACTGGTGTCTCTTTACCAGCTGTTTAAATAAAAAACACTAATACATCTGATCAAATGTTGTTGTTGTTACTTATGGCACTTGCCTATGGACAAACCCCCCGCTCATACAGCAGTATATTTGAGCTGAAAGGAGCGTCTCTTGTTTTTGAAGTAGCACCAACTAGAGCTAAGAGTACGACTTAGCTACACACAATCACCACATTCGCTTTCACAGCCCCTTTTTACAGGGGGGCACAGTCACACATCTCACAGATAGCATACAGAAGAACAACCATGCCCGAATCGGGACTCCCAGAACAGGAGGAAGACTCGCTACCTCTGTGCCAGAAAGCCGGCATCTAATCAAATGTTCAATACATATTCAAGTAAATACAAATTTAATTCTCAATAGTGCAACAAATCAGATGCGCGAATAATACAAATTGAAGTGTGCAAAGTCACCGACAAGAAAAATCCTTCATATCGACTACTCTTGTTGTTGTTGTTACTTATGGCACTTGCCATAGACAAGCCCGTTGATGAATCAGCTGATTTAAGCGGAAATAAGCGTCTCTTGTTTGAAGTAGTGCCAACTAGGGCCAAGATTACGACTTAGCTACACACATATCACATTCGTACACTGTCTCTTTTTACAGGGGGGGGGACATTCACTCCCCTTACAGATAGAACAAAGAAGAATGACCATACTCGAACTGAGACACGAACCAGGGACACCCAAATTGTGAGTCAGAGGAGCTACCCTTATGCCAAGACGACGGCATATTTTTATGTAATTGCAGTGACATATATATATATATATCAAGGGGAACCCCTTTTTACAGGGGGTTGCACATTCACACGCCTCGCAGATAGAATACAGAAGTACAACCATGGCCTAACCGGGCTCGAACCCGGGACGCCCAGATCACAAGGAAGATTCTCTACGAGTACCTTTGTGTTTATAAGCAAAGCGTTAACGCAAAAACCATTTGTTTCTGTATGCTCCTTTTAAAAGTATTTAAAGGGCTTTTAGGGAAATCTTGTATGTTCGATAAAATCGTAAAATATTTGTTTTCAGAAAACTGGCAGATAATTTTAAAAACTAAATTTATTGAAATGCATCTGCAATTCTTTAAAAGCTTATATATTTTTAACTTCCGAGTTTATGAGTTACTCATAATGTTTAGATAAAGTTCTTAATTGTAATGATATCTAAACTGTTTCAAAAATATTAATTGATACCAAATAATCTCTCAGATTAGCGAAAAAAGTTAACTAACAATTTAAGTGCAGGAAAGATATTTAGCTCTCAAGCATTTAAAAGAAAATTTATATTTCATATTCTCCGTCGAGTAGCATTTAAGAGCATTTGGAAATTTTCTTATGAAAACAAACTAATTTAGCAAAAGCTTTAATTGAGTAAATACCAGCTTAAAATACATTTTGAAAACGTAAAATTATTTGTGTTATATTAATACTGCTGACTAGTCTGGTACTTTTAACCATATCATCTTTAACCGCCATTTCTCAAAAAACAAATTACAAATGTCTCCAGAGAATTAAAAAGATGCAAATTAAGAATTGATTCTTTGTTATTTTTTTCATAAACTCTCAGCTTTGACTGAACATAATTAATGTAAATATTAATTTATTGCTCGCATCAAAACGGATTCTTTTATTTGTCGAGAAATCTTTTAGAAATTATTAAAGGAATTTGTCTTATTCTTTTGAAAGAAATGACTTATTTTGAAATGATCATCGTTTCGCATTTAATATTTATTACCGCTCCGTTTTTGAGGAGCAGTCTTCAAAATGAAAAATGGAGTTTGTAGTTCTGAGCTTTTGTTGGTTATTAATTAAAGATAGACCACGAATAATTTTTTGGAAAATGTAAGTCTCTATAAATATTTTGAAAATATTATTCATAGACATGATAAAATGAATCAGTTCTTGCAATGTTTTTTTTGAAAGAAAAGCATTATTATTAAGATAAAACAAAAACAATTTTTGAGATGGTAATCCCGCGTCATTTAAGAAAACATTTCCAACGAATAAATTCATTGCTTCTTGTTTATATAAGTAAACATTTCTTGCTTAATAATAGCTGAGCACTCGTTTTGTTTATGTATATAAAGGATTTTTTGTAAAGTATGGTTTGATGATTCCGTACTCTGATAATATTGCTTTTTGTGCAAACGTTCTCAGGGGAAATTTAATCATTGTCATTAGACTCTTATGTCACCATATTCCCGTTACAATGATCATATATCGATAATTAAGCATTAAGTGTCCACATTATGTGATTAAGTCTTATCAGACTTTCCGACCCGCCATGATGACACATGGATTTAAACCATAAGGCTGAATAATCAAACCCCCTCAAAAATAACACTGGAGGGAACTGAGGTTCAGTTTTAATGGCCAACACCGGCTTCAATACAACCCTTACGGTAGGAAGTTCATCTTGTTATAGATGGTAGGAGTCTACCCTCACTGTGATTAAAAATGCATTATGTACCTATCAGTAATTTCATAGTGTTCTATAGCATTACAAAAGCACTAAACTCTCACATTTTGGAAAAATGCAACAAAATTTAGTAATTATAATTTTTTCTAAGAATAAAAATTAATATCTAAGTGTCGGCCGTTAGAAGTCCTAAATTTTTTGAAAGGCTTTTTATTAAAAAAACCCCAGTTAATTGGATGCCAGGATGGAAGGTCTTTTTCAAAAGGCTTTCTTTGTCTTCTTTTAGAACCTTCAGTGATTATGTCATCACAAAATATCATAAGTTCAGGAAATGATAGATCAGTAATTTTATCTAGAATTTTTTTTTGATTTTTTTTTTCTTTTTTACTTCTTAGAATACGTAGTTTAGAGAAAGTATAGTAATCTTCAAAAAAATTCATAAAAAGTTCAAAAATAAAAGTTTTTTTTTAGCAGAACGTTTCTATGTTTGTCTGTTTGTGATAAAGATAATTTACAAACGGTTTGAGTTACAACAATGATATTCGACATTAAGTTTTTATACCAAATTTTTTTTGACAAAATTTGAGCAAAATCCACTGGGAAGAAGTCTGTCTGTCTAGCTGTTCGAAAATGAGCTAACATAATAACTACAAAAGGAATAGGGCTAGATAAATAAGATTATTTAGTCTAATTTAACATTTATAGTGTAGACATCTGTTAAATTTTGATCTGAATCCAAAAAAGGCTTGACCGTCTGTCGGTCTGTTTTCTCAGAAACATGTAAATGTGATAATTCAAAAACTGAAGGAAATATATTTATCAAAATTGATATAGAATTTGTACTACACGTATAGTTGCAAATCAAAAGTTTTGCTATAACAAAATGTCTAAAACACATATTCC
The DNA here is from genome assembly GCA_026289955.1 of Argiope argentata. NCBI lineage: Eukaryota > Metazoa > Arthropoda > Arachnida > Araneae > Araneidae > Argiope > Argiope argentata. The sequence goes on along the minus strand of JAOUZG010019159.1, from coordinate 25,358,776 downwards.
ATTTTCGGATACCATTAACCGCATATCAGAGATAAATCGCCAAATAATTCGCCAAGCATAACACGGCAAAGCGAATAAAAATGCCAAATTTACGCCAAAAAATAAACATTTGGTGTATATTGTACTACAATTTAATGGAAGAGATTTTCTGAAATATCAGTTTATTAGAATGCATGCAAGCAAGTTTCCAAGAGACCACACCCTTTTGTTTTTTTTATTCGTTTTTAAAATTTTTGAAATCTATATCATAAAGATTTTGTGTCTTTAATGATCGTTTTTATCGTTGCAATGTATTGAACAGGGTTATCTTAACCATATTTTAATGTTAAAGTTAATCTTTCTATATACTTTCTTTCTAACACGAAGAAAATTATCAATATTAACTTGCTTCCTTTAAAAATCCACTTATTCTCATTAATTGGATATTTCTCCTTTCACGAATATATTTTTGTTAATGGATTATTTATTTGTAACTTATTCCGGATGTACAAGTTCACTATCATCGTAATAAGACGGCAAAAAGCAAATTCTCCATATTTAAAAAAAATAACACAAAACCAGATTACACATGAAAAACGCGTCTGTATAAACCTAAGTAACGAAAATGTAGCATCTGGTTATGTTTCTGAAAGGCAAACAACCACTTCCTGGAAGAAACCATCAAACCAAATTGCGACACAAATGGTTTTTATCATAATCACGCGAAGGATCACACCTCCTTCTTCAAACCGCAAATATCATTTCTTTCTCGTAATAACAACACAATTCCTGAAACACCTCCCCTAACCCTGCACCACACTCATCAACGTTCAAGGAAACTCATGAATATGAATTAAGTCCGCCAAATAACTGACGATCGCCAAATAAATTTCATCCCTCTTGTTGTTGTTGTATCTTTTTACTTCCTTTTCTAGCATTAGCAGTAAACAAAAAAAAATGTAACCGAAACAGCATTAATTTATTTCATTACCTTCCCATCGTCGTTCTAATCATGATGCTCCGAGAAGGAAAAATAGAATTTGCAATTTGTCGCTTCATTATGAACGTCTCGTATGATGTTGTCAAGTTATGAGGAATTTTTATATCCTTTGAGACCATTGTAAGGCAAGTCATTCTTTTTCCATTTTCGGTGTCTTCAGATTGCTATTTCTTTTAGGAGAGAATATTTAGATTAAGATGCTCGAGATTTTCTCAGATGTCTGAACTTTCGAATTAGTTGACAGGATTAGTTTTTATTTTATTTTATTGTTCCGGTGAATCAGATTTCTTTTGCTGAGGAAAGATGGAAAATTATATGTGAAGGAATTTGAAATCGTTCAATATTGTCACATTCAGAGAGATTGCAAATGAAATAAAATATTTTAAAAGCAGAATTCATTTGCATTCATTTTTTTAACTATGCTATTTATTTTGCATGAATGTCATCTGAGATAGGAAATATGATAATAATTTTTTGAGGCAGATAATTTATAAATATTATTTTTGTCATCAAAAATATAACATCCGCAGATAAATTATATATTTATGTTATCTTTTCCTCACTGTAAATCAAAGATAACAACCCGAGGAAAAGGTCATATATGTTACAGTTAAAGTATATAACGCAGTTATTTTATAGAATACCTAGTTATTCCATGAAATAACTGATCGCGTCCGTTAAAGTGTAAAACTCTCTTGTATTTCATGGTTTAACTAGTTATTTCATAGAATAATGATGTGCAATCCATTAAAGTGTAAAATATTTCTATATCTGTCCGTATCCCAGTGCCTGAAGTTGACAGAGAAAAAGTTGATGCCAAATTTATTTTAGCTATCATCATGAAAAATAATCGAAGAAGGATTTTTCCAATAGGGCACAAGAAACGGCCGCATAAAACAGTTATATTCCCGATCCCAGTTCAGTGTCTGCGAACAAAAATTAATTAAAATAGAAGAATTACCGGATGTAGAAATATCGCCTCGGTCGGTTGCTACAGCTCAAATATTAGGTACTGGTTAGAGAATTTAAAAATGTTCGTCTAAAACCCAGTGTGCCAACAAATAATGTTCTTTGTAAAAAAATTATCTTCTTTGAGAAAATAATGTTCTTTGTAATTCCAAGTGCCATTTTAGTAATCCTTGTAACAAATAATTTTATGGTACGTTTCCATAAATACCATTTATACGCTGCATAAATTAGATAAATTGCTTCTTTTTCATCTTAATTGTCTATCATTAGTTTATTTATAGAATACATAGTTATTTCATTTTAGATAAATTGCTTATTTTATACTTTAACTATCTCTCATTAATTAATTTATAGAACACCTAGTTATTTCATAGAATAGCTAGCTAAAGTGTCAAATTAATAACATATTACACACTTTAACGGACAAGATCAGTTATTTCATGGAATAACTAAGTATTCTATAAAATAACTGCATTATATTCTTTAACGGTAACATATACATAAAAAAAGCTTTAGGTCGAAATTCTATACGATATAAGGCTGAAAATCTACTGCAATATACATAATTTTATATAACCAGGCATAACAATTTTGGCCATTCGCTTTCACAAACGCATTAATAGACAGAATTTCAGACAAAGTCGATGTATTTGCTTTCAGGAAGATTCTGATAAAAACTTGTAATATTTATTTCCTGGTAGGAAATGAAAACTTTAGAAAAAGGTATTTTTTTTTGAAAACAAAGTAGTTGGGTCAAAAATCAATGCAGATATATTTTTAGGATATCAAAACAATGTATTGAATTTTATGTATCAAACCATTTCATTTCTGAGCTATCACTTTCACAGTAAGAAATTCGATGGATTTACCTCGAGAAATTTGTTGATAAATCTTGAACCCCTTGTTTATCTGACTGAAAACGAGAAAAACCTGAGAAAAAGGCCCTTTTGAAACAAAGAATTCAGCCAAAATTCGCTGCAGGTATATGGTTAGGATGTCAAAGAATATGTTGAATTTTATTTATCAAAGAATTTCATTTTTGAGTACAACCTTCAAATACGTATTAATAAACAAAACTTTTAGACAAGTCAATGGATTTGTTGTAATTTGTTAACAAAAAAGTGTACCACTTTGTCTTCTAAAAGTCAGAGAAAAAGACAATTTTTCAAGAAAAATTCCAAATATATACCTAAGATGTCAACACAATATATTGAATTTTATGCAACAAACCATTTTATTTCTGAGCAACCACTTTCACAATATTTTATCGCTTTCAGACAATCAAAAATTCGATGAATTTGCTTCTAGAAATTTGCTGATAGAAAGTTGTACCACATGTTTTCCTGACTAAAAATGAGAAAACCTAAAAAAAGAGCATTTAAAAAAAGAGAACTGGATCAAAATTCAATAAAGACGTATGATTAGGATGCCAAAGCAATATATTGAATTTTATGCATCAAGCCACTGCATTTCTGAGTTAACGCTGTTATTAATAGACTCAGACAATCAAACATTCGATGGATTTACTACTAAAAATTTACTGATAAAATCTTGTACCACATCTGTTCCTGACTGAAAATCAGAAAACCTGAGAAAAAGTTCATTTAAAATAAAAGAGAATCGGATCAAAATTCGATAAGAATGTACAATTAGGATGCCAAAGCAATATATTAAGTTTTGTGCCTCAAGCCACTGCATTTCTGAGTTAACGCTATTATTAATAGACTGAATTTCAGACAGTCAAAACTTCGTTGGATTTGCTTCTAGAAATTCGTTGATAGAAACTTATGCCACATGTGGAAATGAGAAAGCCTGCGATTTTGAAAAAGAGAACGGGACCAAGGTTCAATTTAGATGTAGAATTAGGCAATTTTATACAGCAATAATTTTTAACAATAGGCAAAATTTTATGTATCAAGCCACTGCATTTCTGAGCTACCGTTTCCATATACACATTGATAGACTAAATTTCAGACAGTCTAAAATTAGATGGATTTGTTTCAAGAAGTTTGTGGATAAAATTTTATACTTTATTTTATCTATCAAGTTCATTGAATATTTTGAATTATTGTGTCAAAATGCATATGAATGGATGCTTTCATATAGAGGAATTTGTTTCTAAGTTTTATATAAATCTACAATTTTGGGGTAAAGAATGCTTACAAATTACATTTGCCCGGGTGTATTGTATCTTTTGGAACAGTTGTGTTTAGGGATATAATCGCTTGAATGGCTTCTTAGGATTCCATAAGGTTTTTTTAAAAGTTGTGATTCATTAAAACCTTGAGGTAAGTTTTTTTTGAAAATTACCATGTTTCGTCTCTATATATACGCAAAAGAAAGTAAAATTAATGACACCAAAAAATTTCCCAAAAATTGTAAAAAACCAATTTAGATGTGCTTAGAAATCTCCTGATATGAATTTTGTCAGTTTGGTGATTTGGACCTCTGATTTGGATCTGAATCTCCATTTTATAACGAACTGTATTATCTAAAAACTTGACTCATATTAAGACTTGTTTTCGGACATGAATGACCCTGTTTTACCGTAATTTGTTTTTAGATCCCAATGAGGACATATACTGTTTTATTATGCTTTGAGGATGTATGTAAGCGTCTTTATTATATTGTCATAGCTAGCATTAGATGTGATTTTTTATTTACTTTATATTTGAGATATTTCTGGATTTGCTATATTTCTATTTCATATTTAATAAGAAATATAATGAATTTTTTCCATTTTTATATATTCTATATACATAATTTAATGTTTTCCTGGGTAGTTTTGAACAGATTGCTGCAAATCTGCTTCATTATTTTTGGTCATTTTTTGAACTTCATTTAGAGAACTATTTTTCTTTTTCATTACTATAGTTCATAAAAGCATATATATTTTCTGAATATTCATGTATACAACAAATGACTTTAAAAAATTGTGTTATAAAAACATGGTATAAAAAGAATAATGTTAATGGGATAAAAAGTTTTCAAATTCACCATAAGCTAAAGGAGCTGAAATTGTCCCATTTTGGTTATATTTTTATAATTCATCAATGCTATTTATTATTGGAAGAATAAAAGTGTTCCATTTATTTACATTATCAAAAACAAAATTTCACGCATTTTATTTAGTATACAAAATAGGAACTCAGTGTGAAACTCCATAATCAAAAGAAAGAAAATTCATTATCAAAATTTCAATTTATCTTTTGAATTACTCTCTTGATTTTGGCAGAATTTACAATACTCTTACAATATAAGAGATTAATTGCAGAGAATATTGACTCATTTTATAACTAAATAAAATTAATTAAAAAAATTAATTAAGGAAGGAAATAAATTAATTTGCTTGGAATAATTTAAATAATATTTTACAGGAAGATATTGCAAAGGAAATCGTAGAAAAAAATATTCATTATCGTATAAATAATATGCTTTCCCGAGATTATTTATATTCGTATTTATTTTAACTATAAATTACAAATATTGATTATCACATAAATAATTTGTTAATTTTCTACTCTCATTTATGCTCATATTCATTTTAACTACACATTATGAATATTCATTATCACATAAGTAATCTTTTAAGCTACCACTCTCATTTATGCTCTTATTTGTTTTAACTACAAATTACAAATATTCATTTGCACATAAATAATCGGTTACTCTCTTAATTTAATTTATGCTCGTAATCATTTTAACTACAAATTACAAATATTCATTTGCACATAAATAATCTGTTACTTCCCTACTCTCATTTATGCTCACATTTCTTTTAACCACAAATTACAAATATTAATTATCACATTAATAATCTGTCATTTTCCCACTCTCATGCTCAAAATCATTTTAACTTCAAATCACAAATATTCATCATCACATAAATAATCTGTTTTTTGTTATCACTCCATTACACTCTTGATTTTATTTATATTCCTATTCGTTTTAATTGCAATTGCAAACAATAACTTTCACTGCAACTGCAATAACTTTCAATGCAACTGTATATAAGCACATATATCTCAAAACTACTATTACAACATTTCATTATCACATAAATATTCTGTTACTTCCTTACTCTCATTTATCTTCGTATTAGCTTTAACTACAAATTACAAATATTTCTTATCACATAAATAATCAATCACTCTCTTACTCTCATTTATGTTCGTATTCGCTTTAATTGAAATTTACAAATATTCGTTATCTTATAAATAATCTGTCGCTCTCTTACTCTAATTTATGTTTCGTATTTGTTTAAATTACAAATTACAAATATTCATTATCACATAAATTGTCTGTTACTCTCCTACTCTCATTTACGTTTGTATTCGTTTTAACTACAAATTCCAAATATTAATTATCATATAAATAATTGGTTACTCTCCCACTCTCACTTATACACATATTCCTTTTATCAACAAATTAAAATCAACATTATCACATAAATAATCTATTACTTTCTTACTCTTATTTACGTTCGTATTCACTTTTACTAAAGATTACAAATAATCTTTATCACATAAATAACATGTTATTCTCCTACTCTCATTTATGTTTTTATTAATTTTAACTCCAAACTTTATTTAATCGGAAAAGCTATGGAATTAATGAGTTTACTTATAATTGAACCAACTAATGCAAAATCTAAAGAGCAATATTTAAAAAAAATAAATGTTTACTTAATTTATTTAACTTATATTTCAGTGACCTAATTGGGATTATTTATCATCACCCTGAAACTGAATCACTGAAGTTTAAATTTATTTCTCATTTTTCAAAAATTACTCTATTAATGTAAATAGAACTCTACAGGCATTTCTCCACAGAAGATTGACTGCACATAAGTATGATTTAATTAATAACCCTCAAGCAAGAACCGTATTTAAATAAATATTCTTGGAAGATATATCCCATAGAAAAAAAAGAGCCCCCTTTTTTTCACAGCAGCCGCCAAACAAAGACATTTTTGTCTCGCCCCGCCGTCACAGAAAAGGGGTCTTCATTATCACATAAATAACCCGTTATTCTCATCCCTCCCACAGACACCTTAAGGCCTTCTCCTGATCCTCAGGATGCTGAGGAGCACGACCGGAGGAGAATGGGAAAGAGATAGAAAAAACGGAGGAGGAAAAAATATCGCCATTTTTTCTTCTTACTCTTCTGTTAAAGGAAAAAAAGAGGAGAATGGCGAGGAGAAGAGTGCGTGGAAAATGGTTCGCCATTTGGGACCACTAGAAAAGAGTAATTTGTTGATAGTGGGATTTTAATGCGTTAGATCGGTGGCCGGTGAGAGTAAATACACTAGTCGATGTAGATAATTCTTAGGTAATATTAGACTAAATATGCTTAGAGCAGCAGTGTATTTCCATTAAAACTTTTAACCGAAATAAAAAAATCTAGGGTTATAGCTATGCGGAATTTTTTACACCCGCAAGTGTATATAGCACTTAAAAGGAAAAAAAATGGAATCGGTAAATGAAAACTAATTTATATGTTAATCACCATGTGAAGCAAATTAGTATCATTTGCAATGTATGTATTGATTCGCATTGTTTGAATCGTTTAAGCTTCCTTTATTTGCTTTTCCTGTTTCTCAGCGGAGTTTGTATAAGCTATATAAATGCATAATAATAACGGGAAGTTTTTTAAATGCTTTTTTTCTTATCATCACCCATGTTTTTTTTAAAAAAAAATATGTGAAAAATTATTTTTCATTAAAAATGTGCTATGAGAATTTTCATATTATATTACTTAGTTATTACTGAGTTACTATCATAATGAAACTGCCAATAAACAACAAAGACAGATACATTTTTGCTTTGAATCATATACGCTTCATTCGGATTGCTTCACTGTTTTGTTCTTGGAGGCTATATTAGACACATTTAATCAAGTTCAAAGCACTATTTTTGAGATAATAGCTTTGTCTAAAAAAAGTTTTATTAAAAATTTCTATGACAGTAGTTTTATGATCTTTTCAAAGCATTTCATCATCTAAATTATCCAAACATTTTCTTCACATGTACAATTCCGTTAAATTAACCTTTAATCTAGAACATCTATACTTTTCAAACAAAAAAAAATATTTTTCTGATGAGATGAGAAGTGTGAATACATTAAAGACAGATTAAATGTGAAAAATAATAATACGAGTTCTAGTTTATTATTTCTCGTATTATTATTTTTCAAAAATAATAATACAAGTTTAGTTAATTAGTTTTTTATAAATTCCCCACTTGAATTCATGAGCACTGTTGCCAATATATTTTTTGTTTATTCAAAGTAATTTATATATCATAGTTGGATATAATTATAGTAGTAAGTTAAATAACTAATCAAATTTATTTTATTTTGATAGGGGTATCAGAAGTGTTCAGTAGGGATGGTGTTTCAGAATACAGTTTTAATTTTCTCTGAATGTATGCTATTAACATAGGGGGGGAATATTTTTTTTTGATATTTTAATTCCTACATAACCTCTTGATATGCTTTTTTTAAATATTAACAGGATTAAATGTTCCTCGATTACTTACTATTTTCTTTATACAATTTTATCCCCCCCTTCCCTTAGAAGATACCATTAGAAATTTCCTACATGGTGGTTGATTCTCGTTTCCTTATTAGAACATCTTCCCTCCTATAAAGGGAGTATCACCTTTAAACGAGGTTGTAAGGGCCGTTAGGATTCAACTATAGTTCCCGCCCTATTGTTATTGTGACGAATGCCATTGAATTACCTTAGATGCTACCGCAGTGAGAGGTGAATGGCTGTTTAGATCGTTATGCTTAAACCAAATAAAATCATTTTCTTTAATTTCGCTTATTTTCATAAAACCACTTGTAATGTTACTTTTAAGCACATATTTTCAGTGTAGACATTAAAAAATATTAAAAAAAAAGACTACAATAAAATCAGAACCACACAGCCGGCAGTTCTATCTAGTATCTTAATTTCTTAAAAGAATTTTTGTTTTCCCTTTTAAATTACAAATTTTCCAAGCTCCATCTTTTTAAATTTTCAAATTAGACCAAGGAAGGTTATTCGACTATTTTCCAATTTTTATTCACTCAATCTGTTTTAACTATGCTTTATTTTCATTACTTAACAAAGGCATTGATAAAAAGTACTGTATAATTTTAAAGACAGAAATGATTCTTCAACAATCAAAATTTTTAGAAAATATAATTGAAATTCAGATTATCAGAAAGATTACAATTATCGCTAATAACCAATGAAATAGGTTAAATAAAGATTTATGAAAAAACTGAAGGAAATGAACATGATAATAATAATGAAAGATACTTAAATATAAATCTTATTTAAAATACCATCTAGTGAATTCAGATACCAATAGATTTGTTAATTTATTTATTTATTGCAATGCAACTATTTTAGGAATCTTTCTTATAAAAAAATTTGAGAAAAACTCATTGCTTATTATTGAAGAGTATTAAAAAGTCCCACGAAGCTTTAAAAGTACATTATTTCTTTCATGGATGACATTTCATTTATTGTTAGTTTACAAATTCAAAATAAGAACGTTGCTCTAAAAGCCAAATAAATACGGATTTCGTCATCTATAGGAAAGTATTTTTCTTTTATTTATTATTTCATCTCGGTTGGGAATATAGTTTTTTCTTATTTTCTTTTAAAATTAAAATGCTTTTCTATTGGCAAAAGTTTAACTAACCCTAAAACCATCAAATAGAGGTAGCATAGGTAGTATTCCCTGAGATACCTTATAATAAAAAGATATAACTTTTAAAAATTCCTGGTAAGAAGTACACGCAATAAATTTTCTTGTGGCTCTTCGGTTTTCATACTTCGCTGATTTTAGAGGTGAAAACGGTCTGTTTACAGAAATGGTATACATGAAAGATGGTTTTTAACTCCAATCCTTGTAAGATCCGGCATGTGCGGATCATTATACATATATTAAATCTCTTAGACCAAAATATTTTACAATTGATGAGGCTTGGAAGCTTGAAAAAGCATGTTATGACTTTGATTAAAAATTATTTGGACCGATCTAAAATAGCTATCGTGTAATTTCAAAAAAAAAAAAAAAAATCCATCGAAATAAACTAAATCCAGAAGGTTTTTTTTAAAAAAAATTCATTTTTGAAAATTTACATATTTTAATTTTATTGATAAGTGTTTGGTCTATTACTGGGAATTACATATCTTTACAATGTAGATCTAGAATAATTTTAAATTAAAAAAATCAATAGAACGCTTTCACTTAATTTGTAATAAAAAACATTCAATACAATTCTACTTATATTATCTAATTATATCTAATAAAGGAATGTACACAGAAATAAAATCTAGTAAAAAGAAAAAGCCAGACAAAATAAATCCAAATCTTAAAAAAAGTATAAATTTTTTTATAAAATTAATATAATGGAAAATTATGAACATAAATAATTCTAATGCATTCTTAAGAGGACATTTCTCTTACGTCTAACTAATTACAAGCATCTCAAAGCTTCATGAAAGTGTTTGCTTATAAAAAGTTTTTTCAGACATATACAGCCTGTTAGACAATGTCTGGCGTTATTGTAATTAAGTTTCAAACCCATGCACATTGTAGCAAATTTCGCTGAAACTCTGAATTCCTGGAATAGTTGAAAACACTGAATTTCTGAAAACCGAAACCTAAAAATGGCGCCCACCACCAGCTCAACATTTCCATGTAAATAGAAAGGGGGCAAAAATTCAAGGAGGTGGAGAGTGTGTGTGCATAATGGTGGCCGTGATTTATCACATGATCGGGGAGTCCATCTATTCCAAGGGGCCATGAATGGCTCGGGCCTGCTTTAACATGTAAATGCCCGCTTACTCGTCTATTCAACTTGTATTCCCCCCACCTCTTTTTGGAAAATGGGATTGGAATTTTTTTCCGTCCGTGCTTTCTCCATCTACATACGGCCAGTCGAATAACAGCCAAGTCACTTCCCCCTCCACCCCCTAGCTCTTCAACTACTTTCGATTTTTTTAGAGCCCCCCCCCCTCCTTGCAACATTCTTCTTCTCATTGCTCGTTTGATTTTTTTTATTCTGCCCATCCCATGTCCCGGGGGGTGGAGGTAGTGCCTCCATTTTTTTTAACTTATGGAGGAAGAAACCACCAACTTTGTTCTGGAATCAGAGAAGGGGTAAGAGGGGTTTTTAAGAGCCTTCACGAGGGAGCAATAAAGAGTGTTTGTCAATTTTTTTTAGTAACTTTGTTTACGGATATGCGTGTTGGGGGATTATAATGGGGGGTGGGGTGGATAGAAATATGCATAAAAAATCGAGTCAACTGTGCGGGAAATTGAAAATTTTATCCTTTTTGCTTTCCAAGTGGCATTTAAAGTTATGAATTGAGGTTTCTTTTAACCCTAAATGATAAATATCACTTAAATCTCTTTTACTTTTCATACACAAAGATATGGCAATGTTTCAACTGCTGTTTGATATTAATTGGTAAGGCAAATATCGTATCGAATATTTATGAAAAATACGTGCGTTTTTATTATTTGTTTCGAGGATTATTACGGAATGAAAAATGAGTTTAATAAGTTTGAAATAAGTTATCTTACGAATGCTTTTATTTTTCATTCTCGGTGAACATTTTCATAAACACGCTGGATAATTAATTATAATATTCTTTTGAAAATTAAAAACAACATTTTTAAAAAAAATTAATGTCGTTTTGAAAATTAAACCCTTAAAATTTCATTGATTTCTATACAAACTTAATAATCAGTTATTATTTTTACCTGTTATTGTTATTAATGGTACCTGCCGTAGACAATCACGCTGACGGCTGTCAGGGATTTTAAGCCGAATGAGCGTCTCTCTCTTTTTTTGAATAGCGCCAACTAGGACCAAGAGGACGACATAGCTATACGCTCATTACATTCGCTTGCCCAGCCCCTTTCGCAGGTGGGCACATTCACACATCTCACAGATAGCACACAGAAGAACAACCGTGCCCTGACCGGGACTCGAACCCATTACTCCCCGAACACGAGGAAGACGCGTTACCTTTGTTCCAGAAAGCTGGTATTTTTTTTCTTCTGTTCATATGCCATCATGAAAGAAAATAATCTTATAATATTGAGAAAATGAGTTGCTGTAGATTAGGTAACTTTTAAACTCTCGGTTTTTATAAATGAGCATTGTGGAAGATGCAGCAATTTTTATAATTTTTACAGTTATAAAAATACAATATTTCCTAATTGATATCAATGTTCATAAAAATTTTGTATTATAAGATTTTAAATACTATGCGATTTTCAATCATGCTGTTTGCTCTTTTACTGTACTTTTTTTTATTTTCTTGTATAAGCAGTAAGGAGAAATTGAATTAATCGTTAAAACATCATGCATTCGAGATTTTGATGAATCTGCACATTTTAGATCTCTATGAGTTCAAAAAACACATTTTTCAAAAATGTTCATCTTTGACAAAGATAACTCAAAAATGCTTTGAGTTAGAAGGTCGAAATTTGGTATATGGTTCTTGCATCAAATTTGCAGATTTCCATCACATTTTGAGTAAAATCAGTGAAGAGGCTGTTCGAATATAAGTTAACATGATAATTAAAACACCAAGACGGATTTAACATTGATAATGTAGATGTCTGTCAAATTTGAGCCAAATTCAACTACAATTTAACGACTGGGGAATGACCAATTTTATTATTCTAGACCAATCTGTGACCCAATCAAGGATACGATGCTTGTTGACTGATGGATCATTTTTGAAGTGGTAATAAATTTGAGTTAAAATTATATAAATCATTGGCATTCGAAAATATGTAATTTGGTCAACTTTAGGATAAAAAAATTATACTTGTTTTAAATAATATTAATTACAATTTTAATTAAAAATTCAAAATCCAAGGTGCACATTTCCGGCTCTCAATACACTTACCAAATTTGGTAGCTGCAGGTCAAACGATATGGCCTGTACAGCGCCAACACACACACACACACACACACACACACACACACACACACACACACACACACACACACACACACACACACACACACACACACACACACACACACACACACAAACGCACTTTTGAGCTTTATTGGGTATATTATTGGGTATAAATTTTTTTCTTAAATATGATTAAAAGTTCGTGAGAATGTATAAAAATTTAGATTTAGTTTATTTTAGTGGCCCATTTCTCGACCCAAACAACCCAAAAATATTTTCTCTTATTTCATTTATAGCATTTTTCCAAGTGGAAATACACGAGGACTGTTTCAAAAGGATCCGACCTCGAATTTTCCTGCTTGTAGTTATGTTGCTAGAGCGGCCCCACTATGCACCGTGGAAGAAGACTACTTAATGAGCATGCTTGAGTTTTTTAAAAATGCATATTCGAGTGCTTCAGTCGCTGCTTACTGGTCACTGAGTGAGGTTTTAAGTGTTCGTCTTTTTGTTTTTAAATAAATTTCTCTCAAGATAACGTAACGAGTCTAGCAAAAGATACTGCATCAAATTTTGTCAAAAGTTTGGTGATTCTAACCACAAAACATTTTCGTAAGATTCAGCGTTAGAAAGCGATATTATGCGGGTAGCAAATTTGAAGGAATGGTGGAAAATTTCTTATTCGAAAATGGTAGTATTTCGGTGGTGACGGTATTGAATGCGCCACGAATACGACCTGAAGAACAAACAGTGACAAAAGTGAACTATCAACAAGTTCTGTTCTAAAGGGATTCAAAGATAGAATTCCGTCATTTGTATCGTGACAATCCTCCAACTCTTTCTTCACACCTGATCCAGACTTTCTTGGCGTAGCAATGAATTCTAGGTGCGATCAAGTTCCCTATACTCCTCGCGAATTGAAATTGTTTCCAAAATGGAAGATATTGTTGAAAGAATCGCATTTTAAGAGCAGAGATGAAATAATGCAGAATGTGACAACGGACATGAGTATCATTCCAAAAGAAGCTTTTCAAAATTGTTTTCGGCAATGGAAGTATTTATCGGCTAAGTGTGTGAAGGTATAAAGGGCCTTCTTTGAAAAAAATTAAGGTCCTAGTTTCGTCTTATAAGTAATATATTTTGGCACTTTTCCGTTATCCGGAAAAATCACGAATTATGCCAATTATGAAAAATCGAAAAACTATTTAGAATTCTGAAAAATAGCCAAATTATGTAGCAAAAAATCGCCAAATTATGTAGATTTCCGTCAAATTTCTTGCAGCGGTTTTAAAGTGGAAAATCGCCAAATAATGTATAATTCCGCAAAATTTCTTTGGTGATATTTCACTTGCGCCCGGCTAGCGGAAAAGTACTTACATTTTTCCTGACCAAAGATCGGATAATTTTTGGGCAGCTCTCATATGCCTATGTCTAACGATTGAGAAATTAGTTTTTTGCACATAGCTAGGATGGAAATCCTGTATGGTAATTTTGAATTTTCAAAAATTGACATAGTTTTGAAAATATATAAAGATTAATATGAAATCTTCCATGCATATTTGAATGCATCATGTCAGAACATCATTTCTTGAACGGCCAAGCACAACCTGCTCGTGCAAGTTAAATTGCATTTTTGTTCATTTTAATCGTTTCATTGAATGAGTCACTTTAGTATTGCAAACGATCCAAAAAACGCATTGATTGTTTAAATAAAAATATCGCATTTCCTATTTATTTCATTTAATTTAATCGTGGGCTCAAAATGATGTTTTTCTACGCTTTAGTTGCTGTAGTCATTAACTTATTTTTTTAAAATCAGAGCTTTTGTAAATAAGATAGCATCACGTTATTAAAAGCTGATTTTTTGAGATTCTCATGAAGGTAGTAAAATTTTTATTTCTAGCCTACGGATTTTTTTTGCCTACAGATTTTTTTATTACTCACCTACTGGTTTTTGGGGACGCCACATACCCCATTCCCAAAACATCATGTGCTAACATGATAAAAAGAAATTTTTATGTTTCGAATTTAAACATTGTGTTTTATTTCTCAAAATACATTAAAAACTTTTTTACATTTTGATTCATAGTGGCATTAAAATCCGCATCCAAAACAATTCCGTTGATTGGAAATTTGATTTGTTATCGGGGGAGATGGTCATTGCCAGAGAACAATCTTAACCTTTTATCACTGTATCTAATACATTCCTCGCCCTTTGATCTTGACTCAAAACCCATTAAAAAATCAATTTTGAAGGGAAAAAAATCAATACAGGTGCTTTTTCTGACATGACATTTCCGATCTCTTCGAACAAAGTCGGGAGAAGAAGAAAGGAAATTCCAACTCCAAGTGCAATGGAACAGCAGATGAAGCGATGGATGGTTCGGGCGAAAAAGAATAGGGAACTTGAATCGATTTCGAATCTTTCACGAATGGTAGAGAAGGAGGGTAGGAGGGGTGCGACAGTGGAGATGGAAAGAGAGTTTCATTTCTATTTCTTTCATTGTGGGGGAAGATTCCATGAAAAATGGAACTGTTGATACCTTCAAATAAATAATGATTTCGGTATGTAGTAGGCGAGGGCACCTTCCGACTTTTTTTTTCAAAAGTTTTTTTTTCTGCTTGAGTATGTTGTATTGCAGGAAGAATATGTCGTATTGAGTATATCGTATTGCACAATAAGGCTACTCTGCTTCACCTAATTTAAGGTATCCGGATTCAATTTGACCAAACCACCGCGAAACCATTGGAGAGAACTAAGGTTAAATCCGAACGGCCATAACAGACCAAGGTATAACCCTTCCTGTAGGAAACACGCTCGACATTGGAAAGTTGTAGTCCACTTCTCCAATTTCTGTATCCTCTCGGTGGCAAGAACCAACCTTCAGGTGGAATCTTTTCATTTTCTTATTGGAACTGTACCCCCCCCCCCGGTAGGATTGCAAAATAAGTTAAAAGGAGTTCAGTGAAGTATTTTAAATTTCATTTCTTATATCTTGATTAGTTTAAAAGGAGTTTTCTAATCACAAATGAAATAATGTAAATGTGATACCTACAGGGAATTTACTTACATTTTTTTTTATTATTTATACTTAAAATGTTACAAAACTCATGAAAATTAAACACGCACCATTGAATGAATCGAAAAGGAAAATATTTCACGGTTCCTTTAGTGTAACTGAACTATTTAATTTCATTGGATTTTTCTTGACTTTATATTGCACTTAAATTACTGAATATAGTGAGGATTTATACTGCATATAGTAATGAATTATACTGTATATTGTAATTACTTATATTACATTCCTGCATGTAGTAATTAATTACTGTATGAAATTACAAACGTAGCACTGAAAGAATGGGAAAAGGAAAATACGTCACGTTTCCTTTAGTGTAATTTAATTATTTTATTTTATTGAATTTTTCTTACTGAAAAAATGCATATAATCATTGCATTAAGATGTTTGGTATCAAAACTAAACACAAAAGAATCAAAGCTTTATCATACAAGTAATCAAAATTATGATACGACACTTGCGAATGCATGGAGTTGGAATTGACAATTCTCTCTTCGATGGATTGAAATGTATTCTGGCATTTAGGACTAAATTTTTCATGAAAAAAGGCTTCATATTTTTTTTCAATAAAATATATATTATCAAAACTGAACACCAATGAATTAAAGGTTCATTACACAGGCTATCAAAATTAAACATATTATGCATAATTTATAAATTCACGAGGAAAGAATTGATAACTCTGCTTCCAAATGTTTAGATGCACCTTGAATTTCACAGAAATTTTTCTTAGAGAAAATATAATGTAATCAATGCATAAAAATATATGGTATCAAAACTGACTTAGAAGGAATTATGCATACAGATATATCCAAATATGAAGAGGATTTAAGATACGATAAGCTGATAAGAAGAGCATTATATCGATAAGTGTTTATATAATATCAATTGAAAATTAATTATGGTCGAGATATAACAGAAACATTTCGTGTCAAGTTCCCCCCTCCATATTTCGTATTTTATTTTCCTTCCAAGATTTTAATAAGAATTCCAGAAATTTTTAAACTTTCATCAACGTCATTAAGTAAGTATTTTAAAAAATGAAAGAAACCTTGCGAAATTTGTGTATTAAAAAAGTCATCTTGAGGCGTCTTCAACACCTCATTTCAATCAATATTTCAATTTTAATCAATATTTACAATTTTCAAATCAACTACCAGATAGTTCCATACATCATATTCTAATCTAATTCTTGAAGAATTATCTGAAAAAATAACTTCATAATGAAAACTCTTAGTTGTAATGAGAGCCAGAATGAGCTAATTTTAAACATTTTATAACCAGCTAGAAACAAAAGAAACATGCTTTCTATTTTTATGTGATGCCTTTCAAAGTTCAAAATAAACAGCAGATAGGTTCACTCTTGTTCTCTAATCTCAGTTGTTTGCAAAAAATAATCTGTATTAATAAAGTTTAAGTGCCTGTTTTTACTTACTTATTTAAATGTAAACTATTGAACAGATTTTCATTCAAATAACTTTAAAGAAAGACTTTGAGATCATTAATTTAATAGCTAATTTTTTTGTTTATTAAAAAAACTATTATTCAATTACACTTCAGCAATATTAAGATAACAATTAAAAGCCTTTCGGCACCCCCAATACATTTAATAAGTGTTATTTCAAGAAGCGTAAACATGCTATAAAGCAATATTTATAAAAATGATTTCTTTTACCACATTGAGATTGAAATTTTTTTTCTTCCACTTTAAAATTGTTTTGAGGTTTCCTGTTACTCAAAAATCGATTAAATCTGGCCTTTCCCTTTCAATGGTTGATGGAGATTAAAACTCTTTTGTTGTAAATGGCTTCTTTTATATTAAATTTTGTAAAAAAGTATTAAGCAGCGATTCACAATGTTTAACCAAATTAATAATTTTAAAAATTTAAATAGGCGATGAAAACCCCCCAGCTTTATGTGGTTCTAAAAATTGTTTGGGATTATTTGTAATTAATTCGAGAATCTACGAAATATCAAAACTCTTTGGAGTAGTGAAATTTCTCATTTTAATTGAATTTAAATTTACAGACAGCAGAAAAATTTTGTGTATAAGAATATTTTATATATAATAATTGTTTACATTAAAAATAAGTTATTTAAGATGAGCTGTTTTGCGGATTTGTTGGTTTCCGTTGTAGTAATAATATTAAAAAGAATTTTATTCTTCGCATGCGAGGCCTAATTAAAATTATTCTTTAAAATATTGAAGTAAAATTTTTAATGAAGCTTTTGTGACAATTAATTAAATGATCAATTTTTCATTACTAAAAGAAATGTGAAATTTCCTCCCTATCCGCTCATATTTCAAGTAATTATTAATACTTTTTTGTAGAAAAACATGCTTTAATTAATATTTTAAAAAGTAAAAAATAATTAAAAAATATTAGATATCGAAAGAAAATTTATAACTTATTAAAATTCTGATTAAAATATTCGAGATAAATTAAAATCTTAACGGTAACCATAATATAAATTTTTTTAATTCATATTTAGAAATTTTCTTCCTAATGTTATTCCCTAAAGTTTAATATCTTTAGCCTATTGTTTTCAATACCCCTATTTTTTACAATTTTCCTTTTAATATTCTTATTTTTTTATTTAAAAAATTATCTAGGTAATTATACTAATAAAAGCTAAAAGTAAATAATTATACAAATTTTTCTATTAACAATTATTTTTTATTTTTTGTTTTTAATATGTTTTATAATTCGTCTTTAGAGTCATTATAAAATTTTCTAATTAGTCATCTCTCAACTTCATTTTAAGAAGGCGTTTATGGTATGGACAAATGTAATTGAAATTTATCATTTAATAGATAAGTTCTAAAAATATGAAATTATCTTATACTTATAATCTACTCATGATTATACAATACTACAATCTTTTATTCATGAGAAAAAAAAATGTGAAAAATTGATCGTAAAAATCCTATTCGTTTGAGAAAAAAAGCATGAAAAACATTAAATGAAAACATTTTAAAATATAAATACTGAGAAGAGACAGCTAAAAACAATAATTTTATGAAATGCCAATAATAATCTCATTTCAAATAAAATTTTGGAGAAAATGTTGGGTGTGTCAAAAGAAAGACCCTAGATTTGAAACCATTATAAATTTTAATGAGATAGAAGAAAAAATAAAATTTTTTTCCTTATGTTCATTTTTCTTTAAAAGTTTCCTTATTTTCATTAGAGATATTATATTTGTCGATCAGCAGACTCACAGATAATATACTGACAATTACTACAAATTGGGCCATTCTAAGATGTCCAGATTTCCTTGTAATTTTTTATGGCTATATGTCAAACTCTGTGTTTTTGCCTTTATGTAACCGAAGGGCAAAAACAAGGAATTTGTCTATGAGTCTTGTGTTGCCTAAGGTCTTGTGAAAGAATATTATAATATATGTATTATAATTGAATATAATCAATATCAGTACTTAGGGAAAAGTATAGGAGGAATTCAGCTATGTGTGTTTGTTAATGGACCACACATAGAACTCTTAGTGTTATGGTGAGTATGATATAAATTTTTTTGAAAGCGATATAAAAGTTTTTGAATTCTTTCCCCATGCCATTGATGGTTCAACAACAATGACAGTCAACTTCAGTGTGAATGTAAATTCAATCATTAAAGCATATTACAACATTCATTACACCTATTTTTAATGCATATACTCCAACAAATGTTATTTGGAGAACTCTTTCCTATATGCAAATGTTGAAACTCTAATTAAGGTTTTGGGTTTGCCTGTGAATGCATCTTACTAAGAACTCTTTATTAGATGGCTTAAAACAGCATTCTCAATGGATCTCAACATTCAGTTGGAGCACACAGTACATATTAATATTGTTACTGAGGTATTTCAGCACTGTAACGCTCAAACTTATGAAAAATACATAAATAATATATAAAAAAAGTGAAAATTGGGATTCTTTTAAAACGACGTCCCTTTAAAAAGGGGGTGTGGCACCTTTTTTTACATTTTAAAATTCAAATTTCTAGGCTTTAGCAATTACAAAACTATACATATCATACATTGCTGAATTCAGCAAAATATTCATTATTTTTTAAGACTGAAATTGAAAAATAAATTTTTTGAATGTATAAAACGTTTCAGTTCCCTTAACATATTTGACTTAATAAGGTGATATTTTGTTTCCATGACAATCAGAGCATATCTAGTCTGTCTTCTAATATGGTTCGGAAATAAGCGTATATATATGTATGTACATTTATAGTAGTAATATTCTATTATTTAGAATTAAATCGGATATTTTTCCATCTGGTTTTTGAAATAGTTGGATTGATTTTGCCTTGGTGGTACGTAATGTGAGGCCCACGATTTTCTAATAGCAATATCCACTATTTCACCCATCCTTTACCACTATCTCAAACAGAAAGATATTTTTTCATTTTCAGTGCTACCCCCAATGCTCTTCCTCGGAATGCTCCTGAAGCAGTCCTTGGAATCGAAATATTTCATCAGCAAAGTGCTGGGACTGCATGTCATACATCAGGGCGACTTGAAAAGTTTTATCTCCACAAGATCCCGAGAAAAACCATTGTTTTTCCCACCTTCACTACTGGAAGTTCGCTCTCTCTTTTCCTCCCGTTCTCCGAAGGGGGGGGTGGAGGATGAGAAGAATTGGCTCCATTTTCACGCTCGAAAGAAGCGAGGGTGATCTTTTCCACCACAATGGAACTCTGATGATGAAAGGTGTCGAATCTTACTTGGAGTCTTGGGGGATATGATCGAAAGAGAGAGAAAAAAATAATAAGAGAATGAATGGACAGAAGAGAACGAGAGAGAGAGAGAGGGAGGGAGAGAGAAGGATATTAAGAAGAGGGTGGGAGGGTCGCTAAACGCCATTAGTTCGCAGTGTTCCATCACTGACAAAGTTATTTATCTCCGCCGCGGTAATGATCAGTGCGATTCGCCGCTTTATCATTTTGTGAAGCATCGCTGGGCACTATCTTCGCCACTGCCTCACCACTCTTTCGGCAAAGCGAGAAACGGGAACGCGCAACAATATCTGGAGAGAGCCAACTTACTCAGCTATATCTATTCTTGGAACACTGTCTAGTCACTTTTGAAGCGGTTGAATTCCTTTTTTTTTGGTGAGGGTGAGTGGAGGATAAGCGTTTTTCTTTCCGAATGTAAAAGATTAAATTTTAGTACTTGTATTCAGAATTTAAGACTATTGTATTTGTATTTACCTGAATATTAGTTTATGCATGAGAATTTCACATTAAAGTTTTTTTTAAAGTTAAAGTTTATAGTTTTAGTTTTTGTTTGAAATATGGTCCTATATTAAAATAATTTAAAAGCATGTTTGATTTTAAATGAATTGGTTCAAATCCTTTTGTAAAATTTGTATGCCGATATGCCGGCCTCCTGGCACAGAGGTAGCGCGACTTCCTTGAGAACTGGGAGTCCTGGGATAGACTCCTGGTTAGGGCGTGGTTGTTCTTCTGTGTTCTATCCGTGAAGTGTTTGAAAGTGCCCTCCCCCCATGAAAAGGGCTGTGAAAGAGAATGTCATGAATATGCAGCTAAAGTCGTACTCTTAGCCCTATTTGGCGCTACTTCAAATAAAAAGAAAAAAAGACGCTTATTTCGGCTTAATTCCGCGGATGCACCAGCTAGCTTATCCATGGCAAGTGTCATTTGTAACAACAATAATTACAACGTCAACTATTCAAAAATAATATTTTTCTTCGTTTGTTCAATTTTTGTACAAGATAGACTTAAATAATTAAAATCGTCACAAAACTATTGGGGTTTCTGACAATGCGCTTTCTTTTCTTCTCATTTCTGCTTCAGTACAATTGGTACAAAACATATAAATATATTCTTCAACATCTCCAGAACTTTGTATTATACCAATAACATTACAATCATATAAATCCCTAGATATTTCACGGAAATAAACTGGGCTTTCAATCTTCAGAAATCATTCCCCTACCAAACGCCAATCAACAGAAAATCTGGAATCGAATTCAAAAGAGAAATAGATTAATTTCTGGTACCAATTAATATCCGAACCAAACTAAATAAGGAAGGCCAATCTCTTTCATTCCAAATTCCCTCCCCCTCCTCCCCCGGCTCTAAATCTTCCATTCAGTCGAATTCCAATCCATATAAATGCAATGCGAAACGAGAGAGAGAGAGAGAGGGAGGGAGAGAAAGCACTCGAGCTCACTTATTCCCAAGAAAAATTAACATGAATAGCCCAAACTAAATCATCAACATGCCTGGCAAGCTCTGCCATGGACGGCATTCATTAATCCTTCCCCCTCCTTTTCCGTGAGGGCATTCACTCAGCATGGACTTCATGCACGGATGGCATTTTTCATCTATTTACTAATTCTAGCGTATCCCCCGGTCAACGACGAAGGGCTGCCATGAATTCCTTCGTTGCCACCCCCTCTTTCGATGAAAGAAGACACCGGAACTTTCTTCCGCAGCGAGCTGGGGGCCCGAGTCTTGTCCATCGCTCAATTACTTTTCGTAGCGCTGCATCAAAGCAGTGCGGCTCGGCGGCTCGCAGACTAATTATTTACTGAGGCCGCCCAGGGAATTGAAAGCGAACGCCGGCCGGCCATACATATTCATCGATGGATCTTGATTTGTCTGGTGGATCGAACCGAGAGGACATTCGGGAATGATAAAGGGCACGTAATGCCGTATGTGGCAGCGGCGGCTACACAAGAGGCTGCAAGGGCGGTGATTAAATATTACGATAGTCGCCGTGTTCCTGCGATTGCGGAAACGCTAAATGGACTTTATCTTGTGTCCAAGGATGCTAGAGAAAGCGCTCTTCTTATAGGAGTGGTGTTTAGTGATTAATTGATTTTTAAAAAATCGAATTTGGATTTTTATGCTAACTTTTAGAAAATATACACAAAGAATGTATTGGTGACATCAAAAAATTCGAACTATGGACTTCAGTATGGACAAATTTCTACGCTTCCTGTTGTTGTTACTAATGCCACTTGCCATGGACAAGTCCCCCTCTGATACAGCAGAAGGTTTAAGCCGAAAGGAGCGTCTCTTGTTACTGAAGTAGCGCCAACTAGGGTCAAGAGTAAGACTTAGGCACACGCTCACCACATTTGCTTGCACAGCCCCTTTTTACAGAGGGGCACAGTCCCACATCTCACAGAAAATACACAGAAGAACAATCATGCCCAAACTAGGACTCGAACCCGGGACTCTCAGTTGTGCCAGAAAGCCGTCTCTTCGTTTCATACTTATCTGAATTAAAAACTAAATAAAAAAAAAGAACATTTGTTAGAATTATACTGACCCACCTCTCTGTAAACACAGAAACATTCTCTTAACATAGACTTTATGCTATTAATAATTTCAAATTTGTTTGCGCTCGATGGATGAAATACCCTCAGTGATATTACTCTTAACATGTTGGGCTTTGAGACCACGACAGATTTAACGTGCGCCAGCCAAACACACTCCGAGAGTCTTCGATCGGTGAGGTTTGAACTCGCAACCTAAGGAATACGAACCCAGTGCTCTTCCAAGCAGGCTAGCCTTGCCCTTCTTTTTATTTATTTTTCATCCTTTAAGGAATTTTCAGTTTGACTTTTAGTTCGAATGAAGATGACAGACACTTATCACATTCGCTTTCACATTCTCTATTTGCAGGGGGGAGGACATTCACTCACCTCATTGATAGATCACAGAATAACAACCATGCCTAACAGGGACTCCAACCATAGACTCCCAAATCACGAGGAAAACACACTACAAGTGTGCCGGCGCTTCGTCTGATTCTTTTATATTAATAAACAAGATAAATTTAGGCGTTTATTATTTTCATCTGGAAAAATATCATAGGGAATATTTTGGAACAGAATGTAGTCGTGAGTTATGATTGGATTTTTGATGACGAAACTGTCTATATGGTTACTAAAGAAATACTTCCAAAGAGATTCATTAAAATTTTCTGTTGGAATTTCATTATTATTACAATATATATCTTAAAAAGGTTTTAAAACTTTCTCAAAAAGAGGTGAATGATTTTCTAACTATCTTATTTCAAATATCGCTAAGTAATTGCTAATAGGCAATTTTTGAATTTTAATTATGAGTTTTGAATTTTTGAATTTTTGAATTTTATTATGAATTTTGAATTATAAATCTTTGTATTTTAATAATAAATTCTGAATTTCTGAATTTTTTTAATGAATTTTTCTATTTTATTATGAATTTTGAGTTTTTGAATTTTATTATGAATTTTGAATTTTTGTATTTTAATATGAATTACGAAATTTATTTTATGAAAGCATGTTAAATATTCTAGAAATTAATTTGATCAAATATACTTACCTCACTCACTCTGTATTAAAAATTTGTATTTTTTCTTTTTCTAAGATCAGAAAAAGAAAAAAAAAAAAAACTTAAAAAAAAAGAACTTTTCCGAAAAAATTTATTCTTTTTGATTTAAAAACAAATCTTTAAAACTTTTACGAATTTTCTCATTTTCTTTTTCTGTTTTTCATCACTCGTTAAAATATTTTATTACATATTTTCTACTCTTTTTTTATTAATACTCTTTTGAAGTTTCTAATATATCATAAAATACTTAATTCAGCAATTATTAACACAAATAAAAGCAGTTTTAATTGCTTTTCTACCATTACATTTTCATTTAATTTCACATTCTTTTCGTTTTTTGTTGAATGAAAACAATCAAAATTCTATTTTATATGAATGATATAATTTAGTATACGTATAATTTCGTGTGTGTAGATGTGAATTATCTCTAGAAATAGAGATAATTTACGAAAAATATATCTTTGTTGCTTTACAGCTTCCACCAATTCCAGTTTTTATTATTTTATATAATAAATGAGAGAAAAAAAATCTTGCATGCGAAAGCTATTTTGTATGGGAATTAGCATATACAATTCATTAACTATGCAGGAAGAACAAATTTATTTCCATTTTAATGTTTGAATTCTTTAAAATGTTTATTTATTAATTTATAATTGAGTTACTTAGAGTTAAAAAAAATTAAATGAATTATTTAGAGTTCTAAATGAAATTTTGTCTATCAATGAAGCAATGATTTTCAAATGAAAGCATAAATATGAAAATTCGTTTAAAGTTTTATATTATTGTAATAAAGAGTTTTAATAAGCCGTTTTTCCTATTTGCGTTAAAAGAATGTGAATATTTATAATTTTATTTAAATCTTAAATTTATTTATTTTGTCAACATAAGTTTTATTTTAACTAAGGAAATAATTCTCTTGTTTCACAGGAATGCAATTTTTTAAAATAAAATTTCATTCAAATAGGTGAAGAATTATTATTATCTTTTATTTGAAGTTTTGTAAAAAATAAAACATAAATTTTAGAATTATAATTAATAAGGAAATAATGTATTTTTTTGTTTTTTGACTAAAACTTTATGAATACGTGTATTATGAAAGATAATGTGTAATTCTCATAATAAGGTCATGGAAAATTTTATTTCCGTTAAAATATTTTTTTACTTAAATTAATTATATTCACTTAGAATATTCTTAGTTAAAGTAGCCTACTCTTTTTGAAAGTTTGTAAATGTCATTTTAATAAAATGATTAGTTTTTCAGACTTAATTTAAATGAACAAACTCAATTTTTTTTTCGGAAACGTAATCTTATTTTTCTAATAATTTTTTCCAGAAAATAATGCTCGAAAAATAATGAAACGGAAAACAGAATTGTAAACTTTTGTGTTCATCGCCAAAAGATTATTAAAAGAGAGGGATATAAAAAATTGATTTCCCCCTATTCGTTATTTGTATGCATGTATTTTGTTATACGAACCACAAAATAGATGTATTAAGCTAAATGAGTACACAAAATGAATTTTTAAAATTTTTAAATCAATTATTTTTATTTTTCATATGCTATTTAAACAAAAAGAATGTATTGTAATCATCAAAAAAATCGAAATCAAGATTTCAGAGAATATCAATAATTCTGCCTTCCAAGAATCCGAAAAATACATTTCTGAAATTATCTGTATGTATGAACACGATATTTTAAAACTGCTTGACCGATGAAATTTGTTATATGGTCTCCAATCCAATTTTAGAAATTTCTGTCAAATTTTGAGCTAAATCGACTATGATTAAGTCTGTCTGTCCGGATGTATGTTAACACGATATCATAAAATGAAGAGAGCTAGATGCTTAAAATTTGGTAGAAAAACTTAACAGCTAAACTGTAGATATTTACAAAATTTTAAATCCAAATTCGTAATAGAGCTGATTTTCTTTTTACTTTTACATGCACGCAAATGGGATAACTCAAAAGCGTAGATTTATAGAAAGGAAATATGTGTTGGGATTTTGGTCTAAAATTGCAATTTTATCCCAAAGTTTTGGTTTTAATATGTTGTAGAAAACGGCATATAAATTCTATAGTCAATTTCCTGCTGTGTTTTTACCGATTCACAGAGAATAAACTCTGAGATAAATTCTGGTGATTAAATAAAAAAAATGCATCAAAAGTTACATTCTGATTGGCTTTTTCGTAAATATAATTCACTAAAAGCAAAAAATTACTAATTAATACGTTCGTTAATTTAGAAATTTTCGATGAAATCAACTCCGCTTTATATTAGAAACTAGATTGCTTGAATAACGTATGTTTCTTGCATGCGAATGAGTAAATGATCCAAACCTTCCTTGTATTAGCCTGAACCAAATGAGATAAAGTGGAACACAACAAGAGACTCATTTGATAAGAAAATCCCAAAACAAAGAACAAACAAAACAACCACAACCAACAAAAGCATGCAAAAAATCGAGAAAGAAAATCTACATTATTTGGAAATTTTTCATTTTAAAATCGCCATAAGAAATTTTGTGGAATTCTACAGTATTTGGGGATTTTTCAATTCAAAATCACCAGAAGAAATTCGGCGGAATTGTACAGTATTTGGTGATTTTTCACTTGCGCCCGGCTAGTGGTAAAGCAATCTAAAACCAAAATCTAGTAATCAGCTAATTTGCGCTAAGGTATTCCAACATGCCAATTTTGCAGTAGAACTAAATTAAAAGTAGTAATAACAGAAGACAGAATTTTTTTAAAAAATATAAAAAGTAAATAATATGTAGATCATATACAGTAAAGTACGTAGAAGGACGAAATAATGTTCGTTATTGATTAGGTAAGTCCAGTTCTTTAATTGCAGTTTTTAAATAAGCAGAGCCGTAGAATTTCAGCAGTTTGGAATAGAACTACTGATAACGTAAATTTTGAAATTTTGTAATTTAGGCTTAGAGAGAAGGGACATCGCTGCATCAACTATATTATTTTGTCTTTAGCAATACATTTAACATTTAGTCTGTTCTTATTTGAACTGTAAAATGCGCCGAGAACTTATAGTCTTCTATAACAGCCTCAATTTTATCTTAGAACAACAAAGATAGCCCCCAAAAATTTAAAATCTATTCCGAAAACTATTGGCAATAATGTAATTAAATTGAACACTTCAACATTGTGTTCTTTATAATCTAACCTGAAAGTTATTGAGATCATTTTGGTTTGTTTAATAAACTTCTAAAATATCTTATTCTGTATAGATTGTCCATGATGAAATAAACAAACCTTCCTTCCAATCAAACTTTTTTAAAAGAATATACGTAAGCCTATAAAAAGAGGATAAAAAAACAAATTGTCCTAAAGATTTATTTTACCGCGATTATTTTATGAAAACAAAAATTGTAAGAAAAACGTTGGTTGTATCAGCAAAATACGATTGCTGTTGAACAATTTCGGGTAATGATGATGGGAAATTTTTTGTAAGACAAAAATGGCGTCAAGAGAGCGTGGTCTGCTTTTCCAAGACATTCGTTCGTGCCGAAACACATTAACCAGAAGCAGGAGGCGGACAACTCACTTCTCCACCCCACCAGCAGCAGTCGCTCCGGCAGTAGCGCGAAAACGCAACTATCAGCGATCACTGCTCACTGATTCGAATCCAAACTCAGCGAAGCCGACATTTTCTGACCACTTCATAGCATCCTCTTTGCCGCTTCCAATCCTTCCGCCCCCCTTTCATTTCAGCCCCACAAAGCAGCCCCTGCAGCGCCGCCTGTAGGGCCGTAGTGGCGAGCGGCGGTAAATTAGTTTGCATGTTGTCGACGCCAAGTGGAATATTAAATTATTTACAGGCCGGCGGTTCGGTTAATTCCGCCGCCGAAACGTTTGTCCGTTCGGCCGCCCGTGTCCGCATTAGCATAACGAGGGGAAACGTTCCCTGCTCCAGTAAGGCCTCTCCCCCCCTCCGTCAAGTGCTAACCCCCACATCGGCCTGCTGATTGTCTCGCACCAATAACTGGCTTTAAATTGCGCTCAAAGAGCTCGCCCCGTGATTTACGCCCCGCGCGCCCCAGAAATTTACATTCAACACCATTCGGATGCCACGTTGAATATATTGCAAAGGAGGGGGGCGGCCACCAGACCTTTTACGCCCCACAGACGTGTGCACGGCTATCGTTCTAAATCACATGTGATAGCGCTATCACGAGGCTGATCGTTGCACGCCCTGACGGTTGGAATTTGTAACCGTTTCTATGGACAGAGGCATCATTTCTGGCCTCTGGGGCGATTCTAAGCGAAACCATATTCTGACTTTCGCCGTTTTGAGTTTCACTTCCCAGTGGCGTATGCTTCGGCGTGGAGTTCTCTCTTTGGTAATTGAAGTTACCAGACTTGAAAATAGATTTGCTAAAGGAAGACGCTCCAGTTGATTTCGCAGGGTCTCTAATCGCCCGTGAATATCAAAAGCTGAATACGCATTCTGGGTGTATCTGTAGTCTTGGCGATCCGAAAGGATTCGGTAATCAGCAACAGTTAGAGAGACTGCCTGTAAAGATCAAGGATTTTGGTTCTGGAGATTTAGATAGCGGATTCAAACTGTAATCTTTATCGTGTATATATATGTGTGTGTGTGTGTATGTAAGTATGTAGACACACGTATATATATGTGTATACATCCTTAAAGTTTCACCACTTCTGCAGATAAAAACAGAAGTAAAACAAAAACTATAAATATAGTGTTTTTAAAGAGGCACATTATTGCTTTAACGGATGCTATAATGTATTAAATAAACGTCTTGTACTGAAACTTTATAAGAATTCTAGAGAAATAATATCACAATTATACAAAAGAAAAGTTCTTAGTTGACAAATCAGCTGTGGAACTTCATTTGACATTTTCTTAAAAAAACTTAAAAGTGCAATTGTTTTTCTACATAAAAGCAACAAGTTTAAGTTTCTGATAAGATTTTTTAATTTGTCCCTTTAGTAATTGAAGTTAACATATTAGAAAGTACATTTATTTAAAACAAGTAATACACAAGTTTTTTTTTCTTTTAGGTTAATTCCTACTTAGGTCAACAAAGAAAATTTTTATTTTAGTTATTTTTTCTTAAATGATTACAATTAATAAAATTAATTTATCAAAAAAATATTGATTTTCGACAAAAATTGAATTCTTGTGAAAAATACAGAAATCCTCGCATTTTTCGATTGCTTGTTGACTTCATTTTTCACCACAAACTGCTAAAATTCTTTTTAAAGTATTAAACAATTAATTAAATTTAATGAATGAATTAATATTTGAAAAACTGTATTAATATCAAGTGTCATCCACTACAAGTTAAAAGAATGTATTTGAACTTGAGTGGAGAAATAAAAAGTATTTTATTAATAAATATAAAAAGTATTTTATAAATAAATATAAAAAGTATTTTATAAAAATTTTAGTACATAAAAAAAGTATATTTACAACAATAACAAGAACAATTAGACTTTTTTAACTTATCAGTGAAGATATTTAGTGGTCATATGCTTAGAAAATTTAACATAATGTAAAAAAAGAGACATTTTTTAAAAAACAATAGTGAATTTATGGAACAACATAAATCCCTACATTACATTAAGTCCTTATGTAATTCCTTCTATTTATTGAAATTCTCTTAAAAATTTAAATGTCATTTGTTTTGCACAATCTTCCAAATTTTTGAAATTCCATACACTAATAATTAATTTTTTAAATTTTCAATTATTTTGATTAGAAATTTTATTTCTTTTTCAAAGAATTACAAACTATTTTTAACGGTACTTATGTATTAGACCGTCGGTCTTTATCGCCAAATTTGAAGGCGCCGCCAATGAGTTTCTAAACCAACAATATTAGCAAAAAACCACCATTATTTAAAAAATTGTTCAAACCTTGTCGTCCAACATTTTGTTGGTTTCGTTAACGTCGACGGTTTATCACCAAATTTGAATCCGTCGCCAATGAGTTACTAAATCATTGGAGACCATTGGCGTCGACTTTCTAATATGTAAGTACCTTAGTAGCTTATCCTTAAACATCATGAATATGAATAAAGGAATGTAGTTTAATTAAAAAGATAACTTTTAATTGGAACTTTTGTTGTAAAATTGCATTAATTAAAACCTTAAAAAGTATCAGTAATAAGATTTTGAAGCATAATTTGATATATTTACTAAGACTTTATTACGGTAATAAAACACTGTCTGAAATTAACGAGAGTTTTATTTATTAATTGAGCAAGGTATTTAAAATTGAAGAAGGCAGAAAACAAACATGTGATATCAATATTGTAAGAACTCAACATCATTGTTTAGACGAATATTGCGTTTATAAAATTTAAATCAAAAGGCAGATGACTTGGAAACAATTACTTGTAAAATTCACTTTCGCATTTACTTTTCCTTCCTATGTTTTCGAAAGAAAATCCTTGCCCTCCGCTTTTCGAACCAAATATAATTATGTCATTCATACCTTTCAACAACAACTCGAAATCTAATTACTCAACTTAACAAAAGAAAACAGCAGAAAATTTCGAACAGGAAACGAAAACCATTAAATTTTTTCGCCCCTCATTTTCTCCATCTAATTTTTCCGAGCATTATCAAATTACACTCTCAATCTGCATTCCCATTTATTATTGTTACTCCCTACAGTTGCGAACTGTTTATCGCTGGAAGAAAGAGAAAGCAAGCCTCACTATTTTTCCTCATCCCCCTCCACCCCCATTTCCACCCCACCGTTACAAGTATAATGCGGCTTATCTTTCACAATTTCGCTTTCTAAAGTTCGACTCCCTTCCCCCTTTCCATCTTCTACGTAAATCTATTCTTTACTCAATCGGAATAAATACATTAAAAAAAAAGAAGCAAACTTGGCTCTTCTGTAACGACAGTTGCGCGTCTGGGGACCCTATTTGCTGAGCGCTAATTTGGAAGCACCGCTTGCTGCAGAGTGAAGAAAGTGGGGTAATTAATAACATCAAAGCGCAATTTGTGACGCTCTCCTCTATCCATGGTTAGATCGATTGACGGCGTGAGAACACAATTAGCGACTTACGACTGAGTCAGCATTTGTCTTCTCTTACGACTACAAGACTCTTCAGCCACCCCCTTATGACCCCCCCTCCCCAACACTCCCACCTGCTGCAGTATTATCCTGCCTTCAAGCTAACCCTCCCTTCCCCAAAGCAAACACAAAGAATACCTCCACTGCTTGGATTGGAAGAGGACATCTTTCTTTTTTTTATTATTATTGTTTGCAGTTTCTTTTATTTTCCCCAAACCCGATTCCTTCTACGTTATTGCGAAGTCTGTCTGTCTCCAGGGATTGCTGGTGCTGCTGCAGACGATTTTTCCGTTCGTTCCCTCCTCTGAGGAGGAGGAGGTAAAGCCCTCTCTTTCTCGGAAAGAGAGAGGATGGAGAGGTTATACCACTCCTTCTGTTCTCAGGAGCGCATCGTTTCTCGCCACTGCATTCTTCTTTGTGGATGAAAGAATGGGGGATTATTTACAAATAGCGCATTTGAGGGTCTTACTAGCTAAAGAATAGGTGAAATGTTCTGGATTATTATCCAATTATATTTTGTTTTATCCTCGGGCTTAATCACACGGGGGAAAAGTTAAAAATCATTTAATAAGGCATTTGCAAAAGATAAGACAGAAAGTTAATTTGAATAAAAGAAATTGCTATTAATCGGGATATACAGAATATTCAATCTGAAATGATCTTATGAATAAGTTATCAAAGATAATTAATATTATTATTAATTTTTTTAATCCTATTCCAATATCCAGGATTGTTGATTCAACCAAAAGATTTTAAGAGGGGTTTGTCAAGAAAAAGGAACCTGAATAGGAATTAAGACTGAGAGCTCCATCTTCGAGCAATTTCACCATACATACATCAAAACAAATATACAAATATACATATGCATAGTGATATTACCTATAAAATGTTATAATTTCGTAATTAATCATACTGTATATAAAGAGATAATCTCATATTCCAAATACAAAGTAGAATATATTCAAAATAAATTATAAAATACCATATAATTACCGAAAGATTATAAAACAAGCGAACACAAAATAAATATTATAATTGTTAAAAAAATGTACGAACATAAAATTGAAGTGTCTGCAGAAGTGTAAAATTGTAAAACGGAATACTACAGGGTGTCCAAAAAGTTCCCGTACTCCAAATTAAAAAAAAATCATTTTCCATAATTTTTTTCAAGAAAATTAAATTTTGCCATACGAGCAATGAAACCATGGACATGCTTGAAGCTTTTTTCGGCGATCGACTTATCTTTGGCCACCTCGATCCCCTGATCTGACCATCCCGGACTTTTTTCTGTGGGGATATTTAAAGAACAAAATTTATGCAGGTGATCCTCAAACAATAGATGATTTGAAAATCGCAATTACCAAAAGAAATCACTGCTAGCATGTTAAAACGCGTTTCCAAAAACATGCGCAAACGAGTTCAGCTTTGTCTCCAAGAAAGGGATGGACAATTTGAACATTCATTATAAATGTAAGTTCAATATTTTTTCCTTAGTTATGTTAAAAGTGTTTTTTATAATTGTCATAAAAATAATTCTTTTTAAACCTATTGTTTTTGTAAAATAAATTCACAAATCATCAGTACGGGAACTTTTTGGACACCCTGTATAATATAGCCGAAAAAATTATACTTACATTATTTAAATTTTAAGTGATATGAAATATTTAAATATATGGAAATATTGTGGTCAATGAGAATTTTGATTAAAGAATAAAAATAGAAGGAAAAAAAAGGCCTTTAGAATAGAAGAATAAAATAATTTTTGAATGAAGAATAAAATAATTTTTAAACTGCCACATAATAATTCTCAACAAATACACAAACTAATAATAATATTTTATTTATTTTATAAAACAATGTATGATCAAATTATAAATGCTCACAACCTGTAATTTGATCTCGTATCTGTCTAGAAAAAAAAGTTTTTTCTAATTCCCGAGGCAAAAATTCTTGATATTTATAGACGGTTATAAATCAAATGGTTTTGTTATTTTAATAGTATTGCGTTAAATGATTTCTTTTGTATAAACCCACTCAAATGAATAACGATCACAGTCTCATTCCTTGTATTGGAAGCATATTAATGAGAAGTAAAAACGAAAGAAGGAATTAAAAGATTTACATCAAGCTGAAAATTACGCTAAAAAATTAATCGAGTTCAGAAAAAAAGCAGGACTCAATCACGGTCAGAGAAAGGTAGAAAAAGTTGGCTATTTTTACAGAGACAGATCCTTACATAAATAAATCCCAGTTATTTACAAATATTGTTTTAAATATTTTGCTACAAGAAAAAAGATATGAAGATCCATATTCAATTCTCTTAGAAATTGAATCTGTTTAGCAAAATATTCAAACCGACAAGAAGTTAAAATAAAGATTAAAATGAAATCTGCTATTCATATTTCAATGTATCATGTTAGAACATCCTTTCTTGAACGGCCAAACACCACGTGCTCGAGAAAGTTCAATTATATTTTTATTCATTTCAATCGTTTCATTGAATGAGTCACTTTAGTATTTATTGCAAACGATCCAAAAAACTTTGTCTCGCATTTATTGTTAAAAAAATATCCCATTTCCTATTTATTTCATTTCATATAATCACGTGCTCGAAATGACATTTTTCTAGATTTTATTTCCTGTAGTCATTAACTTTTTTTTTAATCAGAGCTTTTGTAAGCGCAATGGTAACGCGTTATTAAAAGCCGATTTTTTAAGATGCTCGTGCAGGTAATAAAATTTCAATTTTTCGCCCACGGATTTTTGTTGATGTCAGAAACCTCATTCCCAGAACAATATCATGTTTTGACAGGATAAAAAATGGATTCGGGTATTAATTATAGCAATTTACGAGCCCGACAAATATTTTTTCACTGTTTTCAGAATGATTTGAAATGTTGTTTACTTCATTCAATTTTACTAACCAAGGAAAATAACTTTTTTAATTCGTTATTTTCCTTGAATAATTGAAAAGGATATTTTTTTAATCATGCATATTCGCTTTAAAATTTGATTTTCTCATTATCTATCAGTTCTACCTAAACTAAGAAAGCAGATAGGAAGTTTGAAGAACGTTTCCCAGACTATATTATGTAGCAGAGAGAGAGAGAAGGCATTTAATAATTTCGTAAATAATTGCAATTAAAGAAATGATTGTGAGCAGAAATTAAACGAGAAGTATGAATAGTTATTCTCAATAGATTTCAAAAAGCAGTTAATTTGATGATTAAATTTCGCATAAACAACTCTTTCATCCAGCATACTTTATTAAGCATAAAACGTTTTCGATGTTTTTTTCTGCATGTTTATTCCATTTATTTTCCCGATAGTTTTAATTTATGATATTTTATCAAACGGAAGAGAAAGAACCGTACAAAAAAGAAATTAAAGGAAATATAGCAAATATTTTAGTATAAAAAGTTTTGATTTTTTCACAGTTTCATATAATAAATAATCACCCTTTTTAGAATTTTAAAGGAAGTTCGTATGAAATATCTCAAAGGGAAATAGACGCTTAATGATTATCAAGTTTCATCACAGAATTATTTTCATTATCTCAAAATAAAATATCTTTCATTTCTAGACATTAAATCATGTTACTATAAAGAATGAAAGGAATTCAGGTTTAAATATTCTCACAACAAAATTTAAAATGATTTAAAAGTGACTTGAGAAATAAGATCTGAAATTCTGACTAGTAAATGAATTATTGCTCATTTACGAGACAGAAGATATTTCTGCAGATCGAATGATAAAATTTATTGTCTTATAATCTCACTTATCCTTTATAAGTTTGGGACTTTAACAAATGTTTGCAGAACGAATATACTTCAGTTTCAATTATCCTTAGCATTATTCAAAAGGTGTTTTGGATATAATTATTACTAAGCTTCAATATAATAAATAAAGGAAATTGTAAAGTTAAATAATTTCACTGTCCATTATATTTCTTCTATTTTATTTAGAGAACTTTAAAATTATCTTTTGTAGACAGAATTATTACTCTAATAATATTGTTAAGAATTTGTGACCTTGCTTCCTTATGTAATTGGTTTACTGGTAAGAAAAAAAAATCTTACAGATACCATTAAAAAACTAATGATTCCCTGTCTTGTTGGCACTCTTGGCGACTGTTTGATGAATTTGGCAGCAAAGATGAAGGACACAGAATACTTGAGAATTTTAATGATACCTCGACTAAGACCTGAGTTTTGACTTCGATGAACATTCGATGACTTTCACAGAAAGAGATGTAATCAGTAAGTAGTGAGTCAGTCGAGAGTCGAGACAGAGAATAAGTTCAACTGAGCTCAAGCGAGTAGTTAAGCGAAGTTTTCTCTGCGCTGTTGCAATTATTTATAGAGATTTTTCTGCTATGTTAATTTCTGCTTACGCTGTTTTGTATACGATTTGCCTTAATTTTACCTACTTATCGGGAAAAATAAAAGGTTTTTATCCTTTAATGAGCCTATTGAATTTTTCATTGTAGATCCACAAATAGATTTTGAAGATTTTCCGTAAAAATATTCAAAATTTCAGGTTCAAAATTTCTTTGCTACTGAAATCACTCTTTCAATTATACATTGTCATGCCAAAGTATAAATGTGTGCTCTTTTCCTATCAGCAAATAGAATATTTTATTAAAATTAGTTAAAAAGTTAAATTGATTTATGACCTGCTTTAATGCTATAAGAGATATATATTTCTAAGGGCTTTATGATTTTCAACTATAGTCAAATGAATAGGACACTATTTGAGAGTTGAGTCTTCCCTGTTCAAACTTATGTATTACATCATACAAATAGTGATAATTAATTGAAATAAGCCGCTACAATTTAATTCAATTCACAATTATTGACTCACATTTACTTGCTTTTTCCCTCTACTCAAATGAGATAGTTTCTGTTTATGAGTATTTTTGGATGGGATTTAAATCTGTATTCCTCATGTGAACAACAACAACAACAACAACAACAATAATAAAGTAATACTAATAACAAAAGGAAAGATTCATTCATTTTCTTTTTCTCTCTTTTCTCTTGAAGTGGTTTAAATTTGTATTCCTCATGTGAATAATAATAATAACAGTAATACTATAAATAAAGAGAAAGATAGTGAATGCCTCTGAATTTCATTTTTTAACCACCAAATGCAGCTGAATTTAAGTAGTATAATTTTTTTCTCCAAAAAAGGATTTAGTTACGAAATAGAATTTCTGGATACATCCATTTTACAATAAATAATATACAAAAAAAATTTGATTTATTTGCTTCTTAATTAACTTTTGACTTTGTAACTAAGCAATTCCTGAGACAAAAATATTTTCTAGAAGGTGGATTCGTTCTGAAAATGAAACGGTATTTTAAGTGCACCCAGTTTATTGTTAAGTATATTCAAAAACGTTTAGTTTGAACAACTGAACTCGTTTCTGCTCTTAATTTTAAAACTGCATTTACATACGTTTGGGATGGAGACAAACAAGAATATGTGAACAGAAATCTAAAAGAAATGTTTCAATTCCAATTTCAAGATTACTGGGAGTTGAAAAGGGAATTCTTTTTCGAATTTTAATTAAATAGAGTTAATCGGAATCAGTTAATAATATGAAGAAAACTGGCTTTTGAAATTAGACGATAAAAAATTGTCTCGAATTTTTATTCCCAATT
Source organism: Argiope argentata (assembly GCA_026289955.1). Classification (NCBI taxonomy): domain Eukaryota; kingdom Metazoa; phylum Arthropoda; class Arachnida; order Araneae; family Araneidae; genus Argiope; species Argiope argentata. Next base: position 25,321,709 of record JAOUZG010019159.1, on the reverse strand, counting down.
TTTGTCTAATAATTTTACGTATAATTTGTATTGTAGCGATTACCACCAATAACTCTGTTGCCTTCTCTTTTAATAAAGCAGATGGCGTTATCTTATTAACATCAAGACATATTATCCAGGATAATTATTAGATTGTTTTCGAAGTGAGTGTCATGCATGTTCGTGTTTGTTTTGTCTTGTGAAATGGGGAACTTAGAAAATAATTAAATAACCACTCGAAACTTGTTTATTATTTTCACCTACTTCTTAACGAAATGATAAAGAATGCCGCCCCTTTACAGTATATAACTTCCTGGCGTTTTTAAAATATAATTTTCAATACCGAGGAATATTTGATAAGATGAAGACATTTTTTTAATATTATGCTTGCTTATCTTGGTGTGAATGATAAAAAAAAAAGAAAAATGAAATCTACGATGGCAAATTTCAGGTTATCAAGTGAGAACATTATTATTTTATAAGTCATTGTTTATATTAAGTAATTTAAGTCATTAAATAATTTAAACCAGTTGGAAAAAGCAATAATGGTAAAAGCAGATCAACCTTTTACTAACGCATCTACTTTCAAAAAAGCATGCAAAATAATAATGCAACAGTGGTAAAAAGCAGGTAAAAAATATAAGTGATTAAAAGATGAGGTTGAATACTGTATTTATACTTTATTCGTTGCCTACACGATTTCACGCTTCAATTAATCATTGCCATCAATTATTCAACCCTCCCCCAGCCAAAACAACATCATGTTTTTACATGAAAAAAACTCACAAATGATGGAGTTGCTACTGAATTCTATTATCTGATATTTTGGAAATACTCATGCAAATCTATTAATGCATTTCATTTACTTACGATTACCGCTTACTTAATTAATATACTGCATATCTAATTCTGCATTCTTAATCTTTAATTATATTTAACTGAATATTTTGCATTATTCAGCTAATTATAAAATTAGTTACTTGCTCAGTTATTTCAATATTCACTTAAATTAGAAAAATAAATTAAGTACTGAAAAACAAAACGAAATATTTTTAGGGAATATGTTCAAATCCTTTAGAGAAACATATCTTAAAATATTTCAAGTTATTTGGAAAATTTAATATGAAACAATGCCCTTGGAATTGTCATCATCATCAAATACATACAATAAATATTTGCCTATATTAAATATATACATTTTTTGATGTCTAAGATATAAATTATATGACATTGAACTCTAGATTTCTTTTTTCATTTTCTAGTTAGAAAGAAATTAGTTCCCAATTTATGGTTTAAGCTGGGATAATATTCATAATATTTTTTATATTAAAAAATTAGTTATTTAACTTATTTAAAAAACAATCTTTATAAAATCTTTTCAATCATCGTCTTCTTAGAAAAACGCTCCTCAACTATTATTTAATATTTCTTTCATATTGTTGTCTAATTTATTACATCCTTTGAATTCGCACAAAATAATCTTTTGATTAAAAATTTTTATTATAGATTCCTTACAGATAAAAATCATACCGAATTTCCTTTTTTTTAAATATCGTGAATGGTTTATCTTTTAGATTCTGAAATGCTTCTTTTATTCTTGCCATAAGTATGATAGTATGTAAATAAATAAAAAGTTTTTCTCCTTACAACATTAATATTTGGGTTTGCAGAACATTATGAATTGGGCGTTGATGGTAATTGGAACGTGAACAAAGGGTTTGTAAAAACACGATTCGAATTACTTCATTAAAACTCTCGAATGTTTTTAAGATCTTTTGCCAGATAATTTCAAGTTCATAATAACTATAAAATTGGGTTGGCACTGGTAGAAAATCCTTTCCATGTAGCACTATAAAAAAATCCGAATTCATGTCTGCTTAGGTTTAATCTATTTTTTTATGGTTTAATTTTTTAAAAATGCCGTTTCATCGCCAAGTCACAATGATCTCGCCAATCATTATAATGGTCGCCAACTATTAAATCTCTTAAGAATTTTGAATCTAATATCAAATTTGTATAATTCATGCTTGAAAAAGTAATTAAAGTTTAATTGTAATACTATATTTGTTTTTAAATCTTTTTAAAAAATTTCTTTCATATACTTGGAAATTGTTAAATAATATGATTCTGATGTAACTTAAATATATTTTAAGCTAATTAGAATGAATAATAATCGACTACACTTTTTATTTACATTTATATATATGAACACTATTAGAAAAGCCACCCAAAAATGTCAGCCATTTATCTAGCACATCGCAATGTTATAAATTTTTTTGTTTGATTATTCTGCATTATAATCTACAAGTTTGATTGCACCAGACGTAGATTTTCTGTTTAGCGATTTTCAAATCCTATAATTTATTGAAAAAAAATCAGCCTGAAAATTTCTCCTTTGATATAAAAGCTAATCCGAAAATTTTATTTTATGTTTATTATTAATTTTACAGAGGCAGAAGCGAGTGAATGATTTGATGAAACAATAAAAAGCGTTTATTTGCCAATATAATACAAAAAAGAAATGTTATAACTTTATTTTAAAATTATTTTAAAAAAATTATCAAAATTATATAAAAAATTACTCAAAAAGGGAACAGATATCATTGAAAGGCTAATGTTTTGATTTTTAAAGTAGTTTAAAAATACTTTTATTATGCAAAATTCACGTTGCAAATTTATTTAAGAGAAATGTTAAAATTCTTAGCTAATTCTTTAGCTAAAACTCTCAATAAAAGTTTGGAAAATCCATCGGTAGAAGTATCTATTTCTTAAAAAATAACCTCATCCTAGATTTGTTAGTAATAAGCCAGATAGTCTGTTTTGTAGAGTGCTGAGCTATTCTGTATGATTTTTATATATAATACAATTTACGGGAATTATTCAACTTTAAAGACATAATAAAATTTATACGATATTTATTTTAATGTTTTTCATTTATTTTCATTTTTCTGAATTGTAGCAAAGAAATTTATTTATTTATTGACAAAATGGTACCATACAATGAAAGAACTTCGAGCTTTTTCTAGTTGCAGGGAACGAAATTCCCGAAAACAATTCAGTGGTGTTTCAAACATGAATTTAATAAAACTCAGAAAGTAAAACAATATAACAAAATCTGATTAAAACCTTTTAGAAAGGCCAGGTATGTTTCGCTGACGGTTACTGTGTACGTGATTTCATTGATTAACCATTTTAATACCCCTGGATTTGTAGAGATGAATAACTTTCATGGCCGCCATAGTTTTCTGAAAGTATAAAACTGAGTTCATTTGTTTAGGGATGCCAGAAAAACCGAGTTCTTCTCAGAGTTTTAAGTCAGTTGTAGAATTAAAAAATTGAATCCACCCCTTCCACGCGATTTGGGCGTGGCCAGTTCTATTCCCGGTTCGGGTATGGTTGTTTTTCTTTATTATATCTGTTAAGTATGTGAATGTGTCCCCTTGTAAAAAGGGGCAAGCGAATGTGATGAGTGAGTAGCAAAAGTCGTACTCTTGGCACTAGTTGGCGCTACTTCAAACGATAGACACTGATTAGGCTTAAATCATTAACTACCAAAGCGAGTTTGTCCATGGAAAGTGCCATAAGAAACAACAGCAAAAATTTAATCATCACAGCTACTGTAATTCCTCAACTGTTAAGCAACATCCGAAGGAAAATCGGAAACCAACTTTGAGTTCTCCTTGCAAGAAATAGTGCGAATAAGAGAGCGTGCTTTTATAATTTTTTTTGAATTTTCAGATGAAATCTGTAGAATTTTTTTCTTACTTTTTTATTGGTGTTTGCTGTTTATTATGGAACTTAGCATAGACAAGCTCGCCGAGGTAATCATCGATTTAAGCCTAATAAGCGTCTCTTGTTTGTAGTTGCGCCAACTAGGACCAAAAGTACGACTTTTGCTGCTCAATCATCACATTCACACTCCTTACAGATAGAACACACACAACACCGCTTCATGCCCCTTCAACTATAACCACTTGGTTATTCAAACAGTG